>CM020227.1:4768522-5136022 GCA_009819775.1 Phoenicopterus ruber ruber
GAGTTACTGTCTTCTCAGGTGAGGGAATTATTAAAAAAAAAAAAAAAAGACAACAATTCAGAGTCCTTCTTGATGGTTTCCAATCATTAAAAAAAACCCTAGTGTTTTTAAGAGCATGCAGGATCTACAGACCCTGTTTCTGGGGAAAATTTCTATGGGGCTATTTACTTTGTATTACTTAACCTTTTAACACTGATTTTCATTTGGGTTTTCTTTTCTTTCTGGAAATGTTGGTAATTGTCAAGCTAACTTCCCAGATTCCTGAGTGGCAGTATTTCAGTGATGGGTCAGCTTTCTATAAATAACATTTGTAAGATGATTGCATTGAAAGACCATATGTATACTTCTGAAAAGAAATCTGTGAAAATGGTGCTAAAAATCAAAGACAATTAATAGGATCATTAAGACTGATAGATTTTATGGCTGCCTATAAAGATGAAATATAAAACAAAATTACTAGCCTTTTGAATTTAAAAAGAGCTCTGGGAGGTGAAGATGAAGCAAAATTGAAACATCTGCTACTTGCAGGTAAGGTTAAAATAATCAACATTTCACCCTCCCACTGAAACAAAAAATTACCTTCGCCACTTGTCATTCTGGCACTCCAAATCTGCCACTTTCTGTTCCCTGTTAAATCGTTTTCTTTCTGTGCACTTTTGAGGGTGCAAAGATAGACCCTTAAATGATAGGTAAAAAAGCAGATGATGCAACTGCTCTTAGGGTGAATAAATGTGCTTTTGCATTGAGGTGCTATCTGCAGGCTTAGGAGGCAGAATTTTCCATTGAAACAGGAGAAAGCATTTCTGAAATCTCTGTCGGTGAAATTCGCCCCTGGAGGCAAGACAAGGCCCATGCGTGATGTGCATCCCTTGTGACCCTGTCTGGGGACGCTCGGATGCCTGGATTTGTGCTTGCATTTCAAGAAGGGTTGAGTATCGGCCTCGCCAAATAGAATACAGCTCAAATCTGTCCGTATGTTTTTTGTTGAGGTGCCGGTACCTGAATCTCAGGGGGGACAAAGTAATTTCTAGCTTTTAAAAATAGAATCAGAATAAAAGTTTGACCTATTTAAAAAAGATTCAATGAAAATAAAAACAATTGTTGTATTAAATACCATTAGAGTATGGAAGGAGGGAATCAAGGGGCTGGGGAGTTTTGCTTCTTCCCAACACTCCTTTTTCCAGTCATTGTACTAGGGTTTCGGGAGGGAAATGCAGATGGGAAGCATGCGAGGTTTGGGGGAGATTGCAGGGGTGCGTGACTGGGGGAAGCACCATTTCTGATCCCTACAAAAGTGAGTTGTGCACGGAGAGGACAACAATAGCAAAGGGTCCTGCGCCATCCACCTTTGCGGGGCTGTCGTTTTGATCTGCCTGTCCACCTTGTGTAACGCGTATCATCTCCAGGCACTTTATGTCTCAGCCACACAGAAAACCCCATCTGCTCCATTTAATGATTTCTGTTTGATGAATTTTTCTGTATTCATAAAGGGAGATGCTGTCACAAGGGACAGCCTCAAGCACACCCACCCCTACAATCTTTATCAAGCTCCCAGCCATAATCATTCAGGCTCTGCTCCTAATATAGCACAAGCCCTGCAGAATCGGGGGTTCGCTGGCAGCCGGCTTCTGATTCCTTCATAAACTGTAATTCTGATGCTGCAGGTTTAATTAAGTACGTGGCAGTTAATCAGCCACTGAAAACAGAGGCCCCCACTGGGGAATTACCTGAGTGAAAACAGACCAAACATGAAGGGGCTCCCTTGAAACTCTAGCACTCGTGCTTCGGTGGTGAAATGGAAAGAAAGTTATCAAATAAAATCTGTTTGCTTGTGGCTGTACTGTGACAGCTTTGTTAGTCCTAACAGATGACAAGGATTATTCAATCAATATAGATTTACCCTGAGAGTTTTGTTGTTTTCAGGCACCTCCAGGAAAATGACAGCCATTAAATATGTACAAAGGCCAGTCCGGGGCCTATGGCCTCTAGCTTTAAGCTGCTGCCTTTTCTGAGTTATGTCAGGATCAATTTTTTCTAATAGATATCACTTATCCTACATGATAATCAGCCTATCATAGTCCATTGATTACGTGACAGCCTGATTTAGGTCTGGTCTAGACGATAAGAAGTGCAGGGAAATCTCTTGCCTGGATTGTCAGGGAATTAAAATCCTCTTTTGTAACTTTTCCCTGAAGTTATTTTGTACGCGCAGAAGCCAAGGGAGCTGTTTTGCCCGGCGCCCCTCTCTCATACATCACCCTCACTGGAATCGCAGGGAGCCATAGCTGAAGACTTGGACAGGCGGTCTGAGGCTGGTCCTGTTAGCACTGATTGTTGCTCCAGTAAAAGCTGTTGTTTCATTTTGAAGGCTCTGCCAGACTTGATCGCATCGTATTTAGGAAGATCCACAGTTTGGGATCTGAGTCAGGTGAGCGCTAGATGTGATCAAACAGAAACTTGCAGAACTACAAAGACGACTGCTGTTACAAGCTAAGCGTGAGATGACATCTTATTTTTGTATGACTCCAAATACCATATTTTTATTTCTATTAACAATGTTTTCTCAAGATATCTTGCTGTTAGTGCTACTGTGCGTCTTGTGGTGCTGGGGTTCCCTGTTTTTCATGGTATTCAAGAAGGCTCAGGGCATTTGTGGCTGAAATGTCCAGAATACCATTCCAGTGCTCTTTGCTGAATGAGAACAAGATTGCTGGATTCCTGCTGGAGTGCCCTCCTTAGCTTGTGTGTGAGACTGTTGTAAGGGATCCTTTAAACTGTCATCTAGGTATTTATACACAAGCTCTTACTTCCCATCAGGGTTGGAATTAATCTTGTGTATCTTCTTCTATAGAACATTCTCTTCTCTTTAGGTCTATGGATCCTGCTGGAAGTCTTACAAAGATTTGGCAGAATTCTTCATATAGACATGGCATAGATTGGGCTAAACATAGGATAGCGTGTTTCTTTGTTTTGTTCTGCAAATGCAGATAGACACCTGAAACTGCATCAAGTGGCTTAGCATGGCTTTTTCAAATAAGTAATTGCCATGGTTGCCACATGGCAGGGATACAAGTCCCAAATGAGAGGCAAAGTGTCTGTACATAATCTCTTTAAAAACATGGTTTACCCTGTGAAATTTACTGACAAAGATGTAACATAAAGCTCCAGCTCATGAATGTACATGGATTTGGAGGTTTTCCTGGTCAAATATGCAATTACATCATCTAGTAATATTTTGTTTCTAACTTGCATGAAGAGGAATATTTAGAAGTGGATTTAGTATAAACAGTAGTAGACACAAACTACAAATACGGTGGTTTACGTCCTGCCTTTTCTGCTTCATTTAGAACATGATATGCTACAGTTGTCCTTCAATGTATTATAAAATCTTGATTTTCCTGTGTAGGGCTTTGTATTCTTGAATTTTCAAAGGCAGCCACATGAGCAGTACCATGTGCTTTTCAGATATTTCTGCCTACCAAGTCTCGAGACATAGTGAGATAGCACAGCAATCTTCTTCCTGGCCATGTCAGGGGGGGAAGAAAAAAAAAAGAGAGAGGGGGGAAAAAAAAATAGACCTGTCTACTCTGCTTATATTTCAGTATGCTTCTGTTAAGGTTTTTAACTCATTGCTCATTCAGATTTCAAACTGACAGTACGGTAATTTTCAGAGCAAAATAAAAAGTTTTCTATCCAGATGTGTAGTTGGAATAGCTACCAGATCCATTTGGCAATATTGCTTTTTGCATAGTCTGGTCTTATGATTCCTTCATCTTTCAGTCTGTGCTTCTAACCCAGAGTGCAATAATTCTCAGTCTTCCCTGACAATTTTATTATGACTATAGATCAAATATATATGCGAGTTTTGGGTTTTTTTAAGTAGTTTGTTTTCACCACAAAACAATTTGTAAACATAGCAGAGCTCTGATTTCAAAAAAGAAGAGGGTGAGAAATTGATTTTACTATGTTAAAGAGCATACTGGTGTTCACTGGGGAACCTCTGGTTTCTCTTTTAAGGCGCAGGTTACTTTATTTTCTGTAGCTTTTACCATCTTTTCTTATGTGTTTATTTTGAAATTTCAAAAAAAAGATCAAGGTCTTATAGATCACATCTGTGTATGGGAGTGGATAAAACTGTACTGCATTAAACTCTATTAATATATAAGTAGAAATACAAAAGAAAATGATGCTACTATATGTTCCAACTATCAAACAAATCAAATCTATGTTTCATGTGAGAAAATACAATGAAGTCCAAATAGTATGGTGAAAAAAGGCATTTTTGTTTCACTAAGGTGTACATGTTAAATAATCAAAGGATTCAACATGACAATATGGTTATAGATAGTTATCTTAAGTGCCTTCTGTGGTGAGGAACCGAAATTAAGAACTTGAACAAAACATGATACATGAAAGTGCAGGTTCTACAAACACTGGGTTGCTTATTAAAACTACTTTGATCCCTCGTTTCTTTGATATCCTAGGTCTTATAAAGAATTCACTTTCAGGGGTAAATATAGGTAGTTCAGAGAGACTTTATGACATACTGTACATACTGCTCTTCCAGAGACACTTTTTAATTACTTAAAGAAAAAAAAAATCCAGCAAGAGAAAAATGCTGATAGAGTCACTATCAACTGATGTTCGTTTCTAACTGCTGATTATTTTGGTGTAACCTATTTGAATTAATGCTCTTCTTGGAAGCAGGTCAGGTTTGGGAATCTGAACAGATCTGCTAACGTTCCAGATTAGCAGGATGCGACGTGGGTTCATGCAGCAGATGGGGTATATGCTTGTCCCTAAAGGGATCACATATTTGCTTGCTTCCCTGAATATTACCTAGGCACCTGCCGGAAAAGCTGGATTTTTGCTGCTGTTCACTGCCTTGGTTCCCTGAGCAGGACCGCAGGGAATTCTCAGAGAAGAGAAGAATCAATATTAATAACGTTTATTCTCTTTTTCAAATCACTTTGAGACCCTGCTTTCTAGTCACTGAGGTCTGCATGAGACTGGAGGTAGTTCTGATGAAAATATATAATGCTATTTTCAAATATGCTGCTCCAGTTTTTACCTTTATTCTTTAAAACTACTGTCAGCAAATCCAGGGCAATATTATAGATCCTGCACAGATTCTTGTGTTTCAGAAACGTGGGTTCAAATCATGACTTTTCTGTTGAGGCTTTTCTGTGTAACTGGCAGATACTAAACCTGGTGCTGTGATGTAAGGCTGAGTGATGGGAAAGCTCAAGTTCAGGTAATAGACTATGGTTTCTTTGTAATTGGTAACTGCATTGTAGGCCAAACCTTTATTTTATAAACTTCAGTGGGATTGTCTTCTAGCAGCCCAAAAAGTTCAATGTACATTTTTAGGCCTGGGAATGTGAAAGGATTGCTTCTAATAAACCCTGTTTCCACAGTTTTTGAATGCTGTGAGGACAAACAGGTATGGCTTATGTGTGGGGACTCTAGTGATTATCAGGTAACATAAAATTCAGATTTGAAATGAACCAGTGAAATATAATCTTGATATGCCCTGAGTATTTAGGGAGAAAGGGTTCTTGTGTCATTTTGGGCAAACATGCTCTAAACACAAATAAAATGCATGTGACCTGAAGCTGGGTGCTGAAAATACATTGCAGTCAGGCCAAGGCTCAGATACAAAGTGCACTCATATTTTGACCTGCATGTGAAATATGGCTCGGGTGCTCACTGGTCTTTTGGGTCAAAACAAAAGTACAAACCAAATGAAAATTAGAAATCTCTAGAACGTACACAAGTGAAAATCCTTGAGCAGTTTTATTAGATCGGTTCTCAGTTCTGTTTCTTTTATGACTTCTCTTTTGTTTCAACAAGCAACTTAAAACTTAAAGCAACTTAAGATTCCAGGCAACAGCATTTTTTAATGATAAAAATGGACTCTTGCTGTCAGGCAGACTGTTACTGTCAGAAAATTGCCACATTACCAGAGCTGGTTCATTCTGAAAATGGGACCATTGCACTTCTGAATGCTTTTTTTCCTTCTCTCAATATAGGGACCTTATTAAACTAGTCTTTTTCTACCAGAATTTATGGTTATGATAAATTAATATTTTTTAATTTAAAAAGTTTAATGAACAGATATTGAACACAGTCTGCAGGCTTTTTCATGTTTCCAAACCCAAATAGATCCCTTAGTAGAGGTTCACTTGTGATTTCTTTATGAGGCAGAGCTCCAGTTCCCTTGCTGTAAATGCCATTTACATCTTTGAGCTGAAAAGTCGTCTCTGCAGCAGCAGAACACCTATGACACCCAATTAAGCAGCTCTAATTCAATCCATCCGTGTGCACCAATTACACACAGGGGCATTTGGTGCGAGTGCAAATCTCCACACACGCTTGGCAAGCCAGGTGTCTGTGTATCAAATACCAGCTCTCAGACTGCAGCATCTTTGTGAAATTCCCACATGTGCAAGTGCATCTCTGTAGAGGACAAGATTATCCTTAGGCTTAATCTGTACTTGAAAAATAATGTAGATATTTCCTCTCTTTCCTGGGTCTCCTCATGTGCCTATTCACTAGATCATGCTGCCTTTCATTAATGAATTACTTGTCCAATAAACTGCTGCACTTTAATTGATCTATTAATCTGAAGGATAACTATGACTCAGCTTAGTAATATTTTGAAATCTGTGGTAAGATATTTGTCAAAGTTCTGTGAATCTGCAAATCACTTCTGTCATCAACCCATATTATCTAATGCAATTTCTTATAATAATTTAAGTTTATAATTTCCATATTCAAGGTCTTTAAAACTAGTTAAACTCCTTTTGGAGATGATTTATAGATTTATATTTATGTAAATTTTTGTTACAGTTCTTAGAGTAATAGTATTAAACAGGTGCCTGTGTTCCCTCCTTAAATCCTCCAATGTTTTCGTGGATAGCAGATGATGGACAGCTAGGAAAAAAAGAGAGAGTTTTGAACCTAGAAAAAGATTATTTTTTTTAAATTATAGACTCTACTTTCTGTCTTCAATATCTCATTGTGATCAAGAATTTAAGATCTCCCTTTGAAAGACTTTTATATTAATAAACCATTTCAGACTTGTTTAACTACCTCACATATAATAGAATTCCTTCAGACACAGAAGACATAAAAGTAGTGTAATTTTCCTTGAGTTGTTATATCATCATTTGGGCATGCAAGCTCCACATTAATTGATACTTGAAAACACACATAATTTGTCATTTCCACATAGAGGGGAACCGAAACAACCCACCTGTAAATGCAGTCCTGTTTGGGGTAGGTCTGTGGAGTGTGCTTCACTCTTTTTTCCCTCTTTTATTTAAGTGACTTAGATCAAACATTCAAGCACTGTCTGTAACTAATATTGTTTCCCGGCCTAAACAGATAATTGCCCTTCTGGATGTATAAAAGATGTCTCACAGAGCAAAGTGAAATATCATTAATAAAGGAGAATGATTTACTCACGAATTCTTCAAGAAGTAAGATTAATAAGCCATCCCCTGGTGTTAGATATAATCTTCAGATCTCTCTTCACTGCATGACTTATTTTTGCAACAACTGCACTATTCAATCATTAATCATTACACTCAGTGAGCAGTTTATCTGTGCTAATGTGCATGCTATACACAAACAACAACTCTCTTTTACATTTGATGAAGGAGGAGGAGGAAAAGGTAGGCACTACAGTGTGATGTGAATGAAATAAAATGAGGCTGCCATATGATACATACGTTTTCATTCCAGATATAGCAACTTCAGTTAGAAGCTCTCTCTTTCCTAATGAAAGCAAGATTGCATTTCAATGTGGAGTAATGGTTGTAAGGGAGAAAGTGTGTGTGTGGGCCTTAAAAATACATCTGCTGTCTTACCTGTTCTTGTGTGAGTAGAGAAAAGGAGACGCAGCTTTGGCTCTTACTGGTGTGCTGATAAGGTAACCTGCATTACCCAAAGCCGTTTAGCTACGCTAGCACAGAACTCTGTGGGCTAATTTACCTTGAATTTAAAGCTATTTTTATGTGGTGCAAGCCTGAGCATAGACCACTCCAGAGATGAACCGGAGAGGGGATGAGAGAACTGCTTTGTTTAGCAGTTGTTGGCCGATTTTGGAGCCTGCACGATCCCTGTGGGTGTTGGCAGTCTGTGTGAGGTGGGGTGCATAGCAGGTCCCCTCTTCGCTTTTATTACTAAAAATGATGTGGCAGTAAACTGAGCATTTTACATACCAGAGGGGTATGTAAGTAATAGAGCTCAGCTCCATTAGCAGTGACAAAATAGCGCATACCACCCAGTCCAGTTCGGAGTTTGTCTTCCAGCAAATTCCTCTCACTTCTGCTTCATCTTTAGAAAACTGACTTGCCAGACAACTAATGAACTAAAGTAGTAAAACTGTCATCAAAGAGGAGACTCGTGAGTTCAGGATATAATACTTCTGAGACACCTGGACCCATAATTATAATGAAATAATAAAGATTATTAGCTTCAGACAATCTGACATCAATGTAAAATCCACCTCTTATTTTAAAATCCAGTTGGTTTTCGTACACCAATATGCACCACTACCCCCAGATACACAAATCAGTTCTGTTTAATTTGTTTCTTATAAGGACTAGCAATAGACTTCTAAAATTTTGTTATTTTTCTTATTGTGGATACTGACATCCATCCACCAATTCAGTTACGGCGGCTGTATGCTTGTATAGATTACTAAAGTGCTCATGATTAGGAGTTCATTGTCTATTTCCACCAGTGTTTTCTAACAAAAAAGCAATGGAGGGAGAATGGAGCAGAGAAGCCCGAATCCAGCCTCTGGAGTCGGCTATTCTGCAGGTAATCCTGCATCTGCGCCGAGCGGAGTGTGGTATGAGATGAGGTGAATCCTGCGCTGGCAAGGCCAGCGGATGAAAAAAAAACAGTCCAGGAAATGTCAGGTTTTGTTTGGCTCTTCTCTGCCCCTGCATAAGCCTTTTGGTGAGCAAAAGAGCTGAAGACTTCTGTAATGGAGAAAGATGGTCTGGTGGTGACCTTAAAAGATGGAGAGAAAGTGAAAACACATGGGTTTAAGTGATTGTTAGCATTGTAGAGAGAGAGCATGAAACAGGGAGGGGGAAAATTAAACATAGGAAATAGCTGTTGCATTTCCCCATTACATTATCTTGAAGTAATTGAAAATATTCCATTGATCTTGTTTTTTTCCAGTGGAGAACTTGGTTTTCAAAAACATTTTTATTCAAGCCAGTATCTATATATAGGGAATCTTTCCTAATGACTGGATATTGTTTAGTAACTGGAAGGGAAATTTTGTAATAATTGTTGCCTTAAATGCCAGGCTCACCTTTCATGAAGAATCTCCAAGTGCTTTATAAATATTAATTAATAGAGTAATAGAGTAGCGTTCTCATTGTGCAGTTAAAGCAAAGCATGATGTGTAAGTAAATCTGAAGTGGCTCTGGGGAAAACCCTCTTTTATATACTAAGGTCCCACAGATGAGGAATTTTAAGCTATTTTTTATCCATTGGCTTTTTGGTGAGGGCATGCCCAGTCCTCCCATTGGTTTGCAAGGCTGCTCGGTCACCCTGCGAGTCCTTCAGAGCCAGCTCGTTTTCTGCACGCAGCCGGTGCTTTGTGGTGTGGCAGAAGGGCCCTGCGAGCCAAAAACTTCTGCAAAACTGCTGTTCTCTGCTGGGCGCTTCTGGTCCCGGCTGTCACTAGAGGGACAGGGCAGGAACCAAAGCTTAGGCATCTAGCGAGCTTGCCAGGTGACTGCAGTTTTGAGCTGGATAATACATACCTATTTCAGTCATTTTTATTTCTTCTACTGTCTAATTAAATTAATGAGAGAGTATGCTCCGTCTCTTTCCTTGATTACTTAATTTGAGAGGATTCCTGAAGGTTTTTCTTACTGGCTAAATGCCTGTGGAAACTCTAACTGAGCATGCTTAATTATTCTGGAAAGACCTGACTCTTTCCTGGTGAGGTACCTGACCCCACTAGCAAGGTACTTAGCAAAGCGAACAACGGTCACAGCGTCTCCGTTTTCAGTAGGAGTGGTGGTGCTGGCTGCTTCTCCCTTCTGCTGCATGCGATTGTCATATAATTCATGTGGTTGTCCAGCTTCTACCAACACCCACCCAAAAAGCGTGATAATTAAATGTGCGCTGCAGCTATTGAATGACTTCCCAGTTCCAGAGAAACGTGCCCTAGTTTGGATCGTGGGCCGTGTTCGGATCCATAAGGTTTATGTCGGGTTCCCACAGTAATACCAAATCCCTGTTTGTGAACGAGAGAATCCTAGTTTGGTTGGTATTTACAAACCACACTGTCATTACCACTGATGCAGTATCAGCTATGATAATTATCACTGTGCCTTCAGCTTCAACAGAGCAGACATTTGTCTGATCCCTGTGGAGGGTTGCCAAGTTGGCTTGTGGTATACTTGCTGAAATTAGATGGCTTTTTTCAGCTTGGATTGCACCAACACCCACTCATGTTAACTGTGAAGGAATTAGTGTGGTTAAAATGACATTTCTGATGTTGTCTTATGAAATTTGAGTTCTGAATTATGAATTACAGTAATATGACTTCTGTTCCATTTAGTGACTCGGTGGAATGTAACGTTAAGATATTTTGACCTTTTTTGGCAATTGCAACTTGGAGAAGGTGGTAGCTGTAGATAAAATTAGAGGATACTCTCATGTTAACAAACTGAAAGTTGCAAAGTTTGGTTTTACAAAGTAAACTTTCACTCTTCCAAGCTGCCTGGTGGTCTACTCTGGTTTGTGTTTTTTTCCCAATAAGCTAGCTACCAAAAAATCCGTTCCCTTAATTTGCCTCGAGAAAACCTGCTTCGCAAAGAATTTTTGCTGTGGTTTAATTTTTAGTCAGTTGGAAAAATAGAATTTATCTGATATTCAGAAGAGCAGTTTAATAAGATTTGTTCATGCACATGTGTGTCAATAGGAAGGGTTTTTTACAGTCTTTAGCGCTGTCCTCTTTTCTTCCAACTGCAGATTCATGGGTGTTTTTACCAGTGGTTTTAGTGGGAGGAGGATTAAGCCAATGCTTCTGAAAATCCCAACTGGGACATTTTTCCATGTAATAGCCCGGGACTGAGCCACATGGAGAAATCAAGGAGTCTGTTTTCTCTGTATAATTGAGAATACCTCTCAGGGGCCAGAGATATAGATGGGAGGAAAAAAAAAATCCTGGTTGTGTGCAATCTAGTGAAATAGGTTTGTTGGTCAATAATTCTGGAAAGATAGCTTTATTTTTCTAAGTCAAGTCAGAATACAGATGGTAGGTGCTGCCTCTGCCAACCCAGTCACTGGAGCAGGGCTTACAGCTCCCCGCTACATCCTTGAACCTCGGGTAGGGTAAATATACGCACTGACTTGACCTCATGAGTTCCTTTTTATGGTTCATTTTCATCACTGTCCTTTATGCTGGTCTCTCTGGGATCGTGGAGCAGATCCAGCCGAAGCAGCAGAGGAAAGGCAGGGTCTCCCTTGTGGGGCTGTTATGGCTGCATCTGAGCAAAGCCCCTTAATGATTCAGATGGATTCGCCTGGGCTTACAGTGGGAGAAAAATTCACCCCACAAATAAAGAGCGGTATAGCTCACAGGAATACACTGAGCAACTTAATTATGTTGAGCACAAGTTCAAGCAGTATCTGTAGGTAACATATGTGACTTCAGAGCCAGAGGTTTAGAAAAGTGGGTTCTATATTTTGGTAGACTGTGAACTTGCGGATGATAGCAGGCATTAATCTAGTTAACACGAAAAGCAAATACATCAGTTATCCCGTGGAAAATAGAGTTGTGTCCTACAGTTGACATCAATCACTGGAACAGATCAATGTTTTTCAATAAGAAAATGAACAAAGATGTCATTTCTTGCCAAAAGGATGTTTCTGCTGGAAATGGCGGTTACTGGCAACTTTTTTGTTTTCATTGAAAACCCCAAGACTAAAAATTCTTGATTTCCAGCCTGTCAGTTAAAACACAAAAACTTTTATAGAAAAACTTTTGTGAAAGCATTGTTCTCATTAATATCTTTTGTGAGAACAAAAACCATTTCCTGCTCGACTGAGTGTTTTTTTAAATTAGGATTTTTACCTGCGTTTTACTTCCAGGTAGGTTCTGCCCTGCTGTTAGTGAGCACGCTGTGATACGGGTGGCTGTTCTAGGACATGCCATCCCGGTGATGCCGTCTCAGATTGCCAGCATGAATGTTTTGGAAGTGCAGGAGGACAGATTCAGATTCAGCTGTGTGAAACTTCAGTGAGTTAACTTCACTGTTGTTTCTCTGGATTCATGAAGTGTAACGGGCCATGAATTGGTAATTTTCATTCACAAAAGAACTTGTTGTATATATTTAGGTCCTCCTAACAGTGCTGTAAGAAGCAATGCCTATTAAGCTTTCTGAACTAGTTAAACTAGGTCAGAGTGAGGGAAAACTGTACCAACATTATGATTAAAAGGCACCAGTATAACGATCCTAGATAGCATTGTTGTCTTTGTTCCCATGAGTCACTGCCTAACAATATGGTTATTTTAGCTCTGTGACTTCTTAAAAAAAAAAAGCTTTGTCCCCATCTTTACAAAAAAATTATCAGCCCTCTCTTCCCCCTTTGCTACTGGATTATATGCTGTTGCTGGTTTGCGAGAAAATAATTGTGCACATTTTAATTTTATTCTGTCTCTTTTGCCCCTTATTTGAATTACTAATGTCCCTTCCGTTGCCTTCTAAGGGTCTGTGTGTCGACTGGTAAGGACTGCATCCTTACCAAATGCAAAATAGTAGCTCCCCTGAAATGTTGCCAGGAAAATGTTTGCCAGTTGGTTTGGTTTTGTTTTGTTTTGTTTTGTTTTGTTTTGTTTTCATTGGGTTGATTTTTTTTTTCCCCCTCCTTTACTGGTGGGGGAAGGGAGTAAATGAAGCACCCAGGATTTTATGATTGGCCCTAATCAGTTTTCATAACAATGAAAGAGTCCCTATTGCATGAATATTAAATTTTGATGAAGCTTTTTTTTTTTTGAGGCTGTAGATTTAAGACAGCTTGGTTATCAGAACTCCTCTACTCTGTGTCAGCTCTCTGTGAGATACTGAATATTATAATTTCTATATTTGCTGCTCAGATGTCATTTAATATTAATATGCAAAATACTCATTCCCTTTAAAAATAATGTTCTTATTGTATGATTTATTTGATGTGGAGCTCAGAGTTTTGTCTTTTCTCACATAAAATAAAGCACCTTTCAGAGGGAGATGATCTGTTTCTTCCCGTACGTGTGGCACAAAATGTCAACATTCTTCCTGTCATTCTCAGACTCAGTGAACGGTGAAGCAAACATCAGGCACCGCTTGCGTTGAGAGCAGTGGGGAACTATCGAGTTTTTGTTTTCAGAAATGTGCACCATGAACCTGAAATGTTCAAGGATTTGCAGCCACTGCAAAAATTTCTTATTTGTCCTCCTGCGACTCCTGAATTCGTAAACTTTGATCTGTAATTTTTGCCCCTCAAATTTGGATCTTGCGGCTGTAGTCCTTGTGCTTGCAAAAAATACAGGGTCAGACTGCTGGTATTATTCCTGCATTCGGCTCTTCATTTTTCACAGAGTGGCTCTAGACAGAACTTGCTTTTTATATGCTTCAAATCTCTGGATTTAATTCTATAAACACTTATATGCTGCATTGCTTAATTATAACCATCTACATAATCCCACGATGGATTTGATGAAACTGCTTACATAAACATTGGAGTATGTATATAAACATTAACATTACGTGTTATCCTGCTCTACTAAAACTAGTGCAAAAATCTCATCCTCTTCACCGAGAAACAAGTTGTTGTCTGAAAAGGCGTACGCAATTTAAGCTTTCCTGGGAAGGGATTTAATTTAGAGCACTGCTTTTCTTGCAGGGGCTAACTGAAACACGCCGAAATCTGCCAAGAGCCTGGCGGGAGTGAATGACTCTGGACTAACTTTGAGTATTTGGAAAAAGCGGGTTTATGGAGGAATTTGAATGACAAGATTGTAACAAAACACAAAGGCACTGTCAATTACAAGAATCTGAATCTAGAGAAATGACCTGAATTGCTGCACTGCTAGAGGGAGCGCTGGGGCTCAGTGGGAGGTTGAACAGCCGCCTGTTCCCTTGCTCAGCAGCTTCCCAAAGCTGGGGATTGTTTGGACAGTTCTTCTCGTCTTTGAAATCCAGAACTTGTTATCTGTTAATAATAGTATTAACCGTATATCATATTCACATACGCTTTGGAGGGTTTCCAAGTTCTTCTTGAAGTTTGGAAACCAGAACTGGACAGCTTTTCCTAACAATTCCTATCAGTGTTATGCATAGGTGCATTGTTTCAAACGCACTTTTTTCATCCTTGATTCCTCTTGTTGGATTTGAACCAAATCCCATTGGCCATGCAAGGAAGACTTGCAGTATTTGACTTTGTAACTGTTAATATTCTCATTCCTAAACCCCACTTTAAGATTTACAGGTCAGTTACCTGAAATTGCTGCCATTTTCCCTAACATTGATGAATCGGGTTCTTGTTTTTAAAAAAGTAAAATAAGGTAAAGGCCTCAGGATAGAATTTGAAGGTTTTAAATGTTCTTGTAGACTATTACGAACTTGAGATTTACATCCACAGGCTTCATTGACATCTACAAGTGCTACATCTGTTTATTTCAAGCCAAAGTAGGATTTCTCGTAGTACATCAGCCAATGGCTTTTTTCCCTTACTTGGATGTGTTTTACAGTTGTTTCCTTTTAATATATCATTATGCCAAGAAATTTGAAACACTTAGTTCTTAACACAGAACACAAACCCTAAATGTGTTCGGGGGAGGGAGGATATTATTATTATTTTTTGGAAACCATACAAAAATTAAGGCCAGCACTGTTATAATCCAAGGGAACACACTGGATTTAACAATGCAAATTACCCATTTGGGGAAGGATTCTTTATTATTCCCTACAGGAAGAATTCAGAATTCTTATACTATTGCTGTGCACCTCTCCATAGGCAAGGGGAATAAACAAAGCAAATTAAAGTTAATGTTGATTTTGTTGTTTGATTTGCTAGTAATGTGCCTCCAAAGCAAGTTCATGGCTTTATCAGTAGCATGAGTGGACAGCTATCTGGGTAATTGTCTAAGGTCCAGTATGTCACAGCAAGTTTTTGTCAAAGTCTCAGCCAACTAAAACAGTTTTGGTTTTGTTTTTTTACTGTGATGTACCCTATTTGTGAGGCTTTATGAGAAGGCTGTGACCAGCAAAGTTACATTCTAAAGGAGAAGATAGAAGCAAGTCAATGAAGAGAAATAAAATTGGCAAGCAAAGTGAGCAATGTGATATAGCTGTCCTGGGAAGCTCCTGTTTCTTAGGGAGGTAGGAAGTTTGACTTGGGAGGTAAGGAGAGGTAGATGGAAAGAAATAGAGAGGAACGGAGCAGGAGGGGAAAAAAGATGAGGAAAGCAGGCCTGTCATGAAGGGGAGATGAAAAGTCCTTGTACACTTGACACTGTTGTCTACAAGTTGTGGTTGACTGAATCCAGTCCAGAAAGAGTTTATTTAAAGCAACAAGGTGTTGTGGCTGGGTAGGTCCTGCTGAAGGACCAGACTTATTCTAGCCCAGAGTTACTGGAAGACAAGCAAGGTTTTAGCCCTTCTTCCTCTCCCGTCTCCAACTGAGACTGCTCATTGTGGCACATGTTCCCACTGCGTGTGGTCAGGTTGCATAGCTGTGTAACCATCCTACATTTAGAACAGCTTCGTGTCCGGTCCCGTTAGCTCATAATAACTGTGAGACTCTTTCTAGACCCAAAATACTATCTCCACCCATTATTGTACCAGCTCCTTTGGCACTACCCCCAGGAACTACTCTCTGTCCCACGTGGGGAAATGTAGGGAAGGGAGAAGGTTGGTGGGGGCAGCACAAGGTAGAGGAAAGCCCTCTGGTTGCCTGAAGGTCCTTGCTATGGCTGACAGGCCTTTTTTAATCATAATGCGAAAAAGTTGTCTGTTAATTGGTTTTGATTACAAATGCAGCGGGAAGTGAAAGGGAACATGATTCTCTGTATTTGCGGTTGGGGAGCAGAGCTACAGGAAGACTAAAATCCAGGCTCTCAGAGGAAATTTGTGGCAAGTCCAAGAATTGAACACAAGTCCAAAATCCCCAGTTGCTGCTTTAACCACAAGAATCTTGTCATTCTACAGACAGACTCTAAATATATAGTGATAGGATATTTATTTTAAATTCCAAAGCATCCTTCACCGAGAGGCCTCATTGTCCTTGGCAAATATTTGGGAATCCTAAATAGTCCTTAGGAATTTCTGGTGTAAGGGAGTCTCAGTCAATTCTGTAAATTCAGTGCCCTAATCATATATTCTTAATTTTTTTTGCACATCAGAAGACTTACAAATACATGACTGTGTGAAGCCTTTTAGATTTGTGTGTCTGATCCTGGTAGCTGACTACACCAGTTAGGCGTGCATGACTGCACTCCAAAAGTGCACACAAAATCATCTCCACTCCTTTCTCCAACCTTACAAGGAAAGCTACTGATTTTGTAACATACTTCAATTTCCTCCAAGTGAAATCAGTGAGATATGGATCTGTAAAAGCAAATTGTTCTTCCCATGCTACACAGTGTCATAAGTTAAAAATCATTAAAAATGACATTCGCTTGCATTTATTGAGCCTTACTATCAAATTATAGTGCGAGAGCAAAAAACTCTGGCATTTGAATCCGAGTTTGCCCACATAAATAGGCTAAATCTGCTCTTCCTAGATGCCAGTTCCTGTGGTGGAAGGATTCTTCCAAACCATGCTCTGTGAAGCGCTGGATAAAGGGCAGTTAATTGTTTTATTCCCAAAAGATACAGCCACGTTCTGTTCATGTTCCAGTTGAAGCTGAGTTGTTACCCTCCTCTACTTTGTGCTGATGAGGCTGCACCTGGAATAGTGAGTCCAGTTATGTCCCCGCTCTGTCCCCTCATCCCATCCCCGTTCAGGAGTGGTGTGGAGGAACTCTAGAGGACTACCATGATGGTCCAGGGCCCAGTGTACCGGACCTGCAAGAAGCAGCCAAGGGAGTTGCTCTTGTTCTAGGTAAGAGGCTAAAGGGTGTCTAATAGCAGCTTGCAGCTACTTAAAGGGTAGTTACAAAGGTGACAGAGCCAGTGTCTTCTCAGTAGTGGCAGAAAACATAGCAAAGGGCAATAGTTGAAAACAGCACAAATTGGGAGGTTCTGGTTGGATATTAGGAAAAATATTTCTCGAGGAGGGGAGTGCAGCAGGGGGACAAAGCCATGGCCAGCCTGATCTGGCGTTGGCAATGGTCACGCTTTGAGTGGGACGTTGGACTTGAGACCTCCAGAGGTCTCTTCCACTCAACATTCTTTGATTCTGTTACAGAGCATGAATATTCAGCTCATTGACTGCTTTTCCTAATTTATATTCTGAGTTTTTAGTGTGATTTTGCTCAGGGCCAGATTCTACTGCTTCTATGTTAAGAAGTAATTTTAATCCCCTGTAATCAATAGGACTATTTTTGGCACAAAGTTCTGGATTGCAAAATCTGCAGATATCTGTATTGCAAATCCTCAAGGGGTTTGATTTCTTTCTTTTTTTTTTTTTTTTCTTTTTGTAAAACACCTGACATGCTTAATGAATGAGGAAATAAGAAAATTACTAAAGGTGAAGGAGTTTGATGAAACTTGATTACATCTCGTCTTTTAAAATTCCTATACAACTTTATTTTCTTTGAACACATAGTATGTTTCTCTGAGAAAGTGATAGTTGTGTGTGTATGTGATTTATCTTCTCTTAACCCCTTCTTGTGACCTTTTACTTAAGTAACCAGATTGAAATCTCACTTTAACTTTAATTGACGTTGAAAGAAAATTTATTTTTCCAGAAGCTGGGCAGATCAATATGAATTTGCACTCTGCTAAGTTTACTTCCTGGAGTTGTCTTGAAAACTGTAAGAAAGCTCTGTACATGATGGAAAGCATCAAGTCTCTGGTGTTACTCTACATTTGCTATGTTATGTGGGTTACCAAAAACATTTCAAAATAAACCGAGAAATGATAGTACTGCCGTTAGAGATGAAAGCAGCCCTTTAAAGTACTTCAGTTTGCACTGAAGAGACATATGCGCTCCTCCTTTTGTGCTTGATTCAGAATTAAAAGGCATAATCAAGTTTGGACTGTGATTATTACTCCAAACATTTTAGGCTGTCCGATAAAGCCACTGCTCTAATTAAACCGGAGAGTAAATTACAGCTTTCAAGTACCTCGATCCCTCAATATATAAGGTGGCATTAAGTGCACCTTCAAAAGCAGAAGTAAATAAGTTAATAGCAAATCTAAAGGGATCAGTTCTATCATGGTTTAATTAGACAGTAGAAATTATGGCCAGAAAGAACACCATGTCTTTAAAAGTAGCAAGGTCCATTTTTTTCTGAATGGATAACATTTGGCTAAATAGTGTGGCCTGACACTAGGTTTCATTAGGTGTAAATGACATTGCAGAGCCTCAGGCTTTAAAGTGGCTTGAGGAGGTACAGGAAGGGTATTTTTCTTTCACCTGTCACCACTTATTTTCCTGAGCTACTGGCTGGTAGCCTGGCATTTTTAGCTAATGGGAATTAAATAATACAGCTGTAATACAAATGTTGTTTCTTGTTGCTTGATCTTATGTGGTAGTCATTAAAGTTTAAATAAAAATCTGGAAAGAGAGCAATATTTAAAATGGTTAAGGACCCTCAGCTAACTTTGGATTTTTATGGCCTTCTCATTATAGCTGTTATGCACTAACACAACCACTAATGAAAGGCTTGGAAACTTTGCGTGGGATGAGGCTCATTTCAGGCAGGAGGAGGAAGAGACCGTCTGCTTGGAAATAGCTGCGTGTGCCAACCCAGCGCAGACCCCGCCTGTGTGTCTGCTTACTTTTCTAAATTAATTTAGAGCCAGATTCACCTCGGCTTTGCACTGGGCTGCCTAAGAGGCCACCCTTGTTACCGGCGGGAGCCCCTGCCAGCCTGCCCTCCGGGAGTTGTCACAGTCTTCGCTCACACGTCCCAACCCTCCAGCGCTCTCGCCTCTCCCCAGGGCAGGGCTTGGTCCGTGGGTGTTACCAAACCGAAAGGCCTGTAGAGTCGTTAGTTAAATCCTTCCTAGCAAGAGGCTCTGCTTTTATGGTAATGTGCTCTCAATTACACTATTGCTATAATTTCTGTGTTAGTTTTAAGTATTTCTTCCCTGAAAAAAAAAAAAAATTGCTCAGTATAATACCTTTTGATTCTCATACATCGATTTATTTGCTCACTTTATGAAAAATGTACATCCCAGAGATAACAATTGTTGCTATTGCTGGTGAGAAATTTTCTGAGCTCCCCAAAAGAAAGCCATTTCAGTTCTAGCGAGGCATTGCACCACTTGTTTCTGACTGCAGTGGTAGTAAAATAAATCTTCTCAGTAGTGAGGGGGGATTTTTAGCATCTCTCTCTGGGCACCTTTTTTTCCTGTGCCCCAGGGTGCTCTCTGAGGCTTACACTGCTGCCTTCCACCGGCCTGCAAGAAGCCTCACTGCTTCTTTGTGCCTCCATCTTCCCATCTGTCAAAGAGGCATCGCAATGCCTACCTCCCCAGTTAAGTACTTTGAAGATTATTGATGTTGCAGCAAAGCTTTTATATGAGCATTTGATTCTAATATTTCTTCCTTCCACAGTATGTTTTATTCAGGCCAAACTCCTACTCACTTTCCTTACAGCTAATGGAGCGGAGAATCCTTTATTGTGGCTGTTCCCTATTGCGGTCTGAGAGGTCTGTTTTGATATGTCAGCACAAGAAACTTTTCTTCTTATAATTACAGAGTTTGTCAACCATTTTGACTACTAATCGAGCTGCAATATGGATTATTGCCTTATTAGTAACACAAGCAGTTCTCCAAAACACACAGCCTGAGGCACAGCCTCAGTATGGAAGACTTCAGGCCAGTTTATTTAGCAAAGCTGTAAGGAACTGGAAATAAGATCTTATACTGGGAAATATTGAGTAACCTTAACTGTAGGCATAGAGCCCTGCTTCACTTAAGGACACACCCTATCCGTAGGTATTTTGCTGTTCATATTGCTGGTTATATGTTCGGAGAGAATCCGCTAGCTGGTATTAAACCAATGAACGAGGCAGCCCGAGGGTCAGCCAGCATGTTTAGGAAAAGGACTATGAGGTATCTGTCCTAAAACCTGCCTTCTGAGGAAGACACTTGCCTCAAGAGGAAAGAGAAAAGTGGTCAGTGACATAATTTGAATGCAAAATTAAAGACTACTGCTGAACATTAAAATATTTCTTCTAGTTCCCCTGGGATTTTGCATGGAATTCACTGCGCTCAGTATGAATGGCAGAGGGACTATATTTATACTTGGTAAATTGGCTGGATGGTCTCCTGAGATTTGAATTGTTTAACACAGAAAGCTCTTGATTTGGGGATATTTTGTAGCATCCAGTGGCAAGATCCACCCACAACCCCTCAAGGGATGTATTCAAAAGAATATGTCTAATTTTGCATTATGAGTAGCTGGAGAAGAATACAAGCAAGGCATTCAAGCTGCATGATTTAAAGAGCAGTAAAAAATACGAGATATGGATAAAAAATTATCAGAAAGAAAGTCTTATCTTAAAAGCATACAGAATTGGACTAAATATTTTTATTGGTACTTCCTCCCCCCCTTCCTGAAATAATTCTGTTCAGGTCAACTGAAACATTTCTTGAATTATGTTGATTTTAGTAAACATTTTCAGAGGGAAGGAAAACTGAACACCATTCCCTCCCTCTCAAATGAAATATTTTGACTTCTTCAAAATGGCATAATTCAATGGCATTTTTTCCTCATGATTATTGCTACCTGAAATATTTTAAATGATACCTGTGTTTTACAAATACAAGTATAAATCTATTATATATATAATTAAGGCAGCAGATGAATATTTTGTTGTATCCAAAATGTTTGTATATTTGCTGCAAATGCTTCATTTTTAATCAAACGAAAATAGAAAGTTTTGTGATTCTTCTCTGCCTGATGAATTGGCGTAACTGATAGAGCTTTGACCTCGGTCACTAGGATGTCAATTTGATTCCCCAAATTTAGTAGCCTTCAAATTGCTTTCATAGCACCACAGCATAGTTTTATTTCAGACATCCTAGGAACTGGGAGGAAGCGCATGTACCTTTAAATGTCTTACTCTGAATTTAGCCTGAACTGAGTCTTATTTTTGCATATTTATTTACCTGGGCAGGATTTTTTTTTTATTAAAATCTTGCCTATAACTAAGGCACAAACACACACTAAGCCACTTTGTTGTTTGTCTACTTTAAATGAAAATGTTGTGTTGGTATGGAATCACTCTTGAAGTATTCTTTATCTTCTGAAAATGTTTCCAAGCAGAAATACTTCAAAAGCACATTTTCCATCCACTAAAGAAAACATGTTCACAAAATGTGGCGCTTTTAAATGCCTATGGTAGCAGGTAAAGGAAACAACCGTATTAAAAGCACTAATGAGGAAATAACCCAGGAACAGTCTCGTTCTATTAGACTAATCATTTGCTGTGAAAGTCGGCTGGGTTTTGAACATCTGAAAACTGAGGTAGTGATAGGCTGTGGGCCAGGGTGGTAAGTGATTTCGAGGGATCAACTTCAGATGCTTTGAAGGAGACGAGGGTTCAGGGCAGCTTTCCTGAAAGTCAAACCCTTCAAGGCTGTCCTGTAGCTGACTCCTGAGCGGAGAGGCAAGTATCGCTAGCTGTGCTATAAAAACTAGGTCCAGCCTGTGTCTCTTTGGAGCAAGGACCGAGGGGAATAAAGAAGGGGAAGGAGAGTGATGGAATGCTTTTATAGTCAGTGTTTTGTCTACAGCAATTAAGGTTTACTTTAAAAAGAAACTTTTTTTGCTTCTTTGCCTTCATTGCTGTCAGTATTGACTTTCTGGTTCACAGTTGTATCCTCATGTTCTTGTTTCTGCTTACTATAAGAACTGCCAGGCTGTGTCCAGAGCAGCATCTTGTTTTCGGCCTTGTTGGGTAGTCAATCCACAGGAAGAGGCTAAGACGTAGGACGCGTACACAGCAGTGCTTCTCCTGACATGTTCTGTGGGTTTCAGATAATAGTGGTTAGTGATCATCCACTGATGGACCTTTATCCTGCATGGATTTGTCTAATCCTACTTTGAACCTGTTAATACTCTTGGCCTCTACAATATCCTCAGGCAACAAGTCTCGCATGCTAATTGTATATACTATAGTGTTTGAACTGTGAAGAGGTATGTGTTTAGAGCTTAAAGGAGGTCCAGCCTGTCTTTGTAGGAATGGTGGCATGATTCATCTTTGTAACCAGAGGAACTGAGCCTAATAAAAGAAATTAAGCATATTTTGAATTGCAACCCCGAGCAAATAATAAGGTGCGACAGTAAGAAATCCTGACCTGCTTGCATGCGAATGTATGGAAGCTCAGAGGACTTACACAGTTAGAATGCTGACTTTTTAGGAATCAAGAAAGTTCAGTCACCAAACTCGGTCTGAAAACTTTTGCAATTGGTGTTGGTCTTCATGGGGGGAAGCTGTGCAATGCAGATGGTGAAACTTCTCTGCATGTTTTGTGCTTCTCTGTTTGCCAACATGTGCTAGCATCAGACAGAGTAAATATTGTGGGGTGCTTGGCTGCTCTTGTGGGAGGATGATGAGGAAAATACAGCCATTTTTAACTGCTCCAACTTTCTTTTCAAATTCACTGTTTCATGTGTCATTTGTCAGTTCCTCAGATTATCCCAGGGAACCAGGAAAAAGACGCCTTGTTTCATTCTGTATCAGACTAGGTTTATGGATATTTGTTTCTTTATGCTCTGTTGTTTGACCATCAGCCAAGGTGTGGAGAGAAAGGGAGATGAGATCTCTGTTGTAGTTTCAGTTGCTACTTCATAAGAAAGTGAAAACAAAGGCTGGTGGCATGCAACCGTGTTATCTAGGGAGTCTTGTTCCTTATTTGATTACAGGAGAGGTTCAGATTTCTGTGTGTAGGTTTTTCATTTAGTGTCTCTCTGTTCCTCTCTATGTACCTGTACGGGGCTTATAACTCCTGCATCTGAGCACCTGTTCATCCCAGAGTGGTGCGGAACATCTCAATGCTATCCTGGGGAAAAACTCTCAATTAGGATTTCAGCACAAGTACTGTGTAGAGGCTCTCCTCTGTGCCAGTATAGGTGCAGCGCAGATCTTGTAGAAAGAGGAAATCTGGGTTTCCCAAGCAAAGGGAAATCCAGCTCGGACAGAGGGATCTAAATCCTGCCCAAGAGGGATTTATCCCCACCCTTTCCATGCCCCTATCTACAGCCCAGGATGCAGCAGGTGAGGGGCTGCACACTGGTTGCAAGCCTTATGCAGCACATACAGAGCGTTGCAGAGATACCAGCGCTAGCTCTGGATCGGGTATTGCAGTGACTAGAAATAATGGGTTCACATTAAAAGCTGAGCAATGCAGACGTACTCTAAGACAGTAGTAGCTCTACACCTGTCATGAAGCTACTTTTAGTAATGCTGAGCAGGAAGAGGATGGCTTTTTGGCCCCTAGCAGAGACTAAAATGAGAGCTACTTTTGTCCCTTGGTCCTTTTAGCTGCGGAGAACCTAATTTTAGCACAGTAGAGAATATATATATATATATTATGTCTATGTACACACACATATGTATATATACACATTCAAGCTAAAATTTTAAATCATTGAAAAACCACAGTCTTGAATTAGAAGAGAGGTGAGGGGAAAGTTCATGAACTCCAGCTAGCGCTGCAAACACGAGCAGCAGCTGATTCACCTCTCCCAAGGTCTGTCAGCGTGGTGTGGCTCAGCAGGACCTTCAGCGTAACCATAATGACAGGCTTCTGCTAATGGAGCTTCGTCTCACACATACCCTTGGCATGTAGTGTCTAGGGCCAGGCACCCTAACCCTGGCAGAGATGTCATGTTTTACTCAAAAGAGTACTTTGTAATTTAAAGAATTTTAAATTACGGCTTATTAGCAACAGTTCCTTCCTGAGTAGTATCTAATGTAGCTGCACTTGATGCCAGTACTGTAGCGTAGCTGGAGGTGCGTGGCTTGGCCCAGCCTGTAGGATGCTAAGGCAATATTTTCATGGGATAAGTAAGGGAGCTATGATTTTCTACATCTGTAAGTGCCTAAATACTTCTTGAAGTTTGGCTCTGATCGCTGCCTGCCAACTAGAGGATATTTGCTTCAGCTGGTGTCAGCATCTCATAGGATCAACCCGTAAATATCTGTGCTTTTCTTTTATTGTAACTAATTCTGAGGAAAACAGGACAACTGTTTGAAATTAACTTTAGTGACTGATGGCAAGGCAGCTATTTCACAGTTCAGGTTTCAGAGTGACTCGAGAGCAGTTAGATTATTTTTATCTCATGAATTTAAATAGACTGTGGCATTTTAATTTTATTTTTCTTTCTTTCTCCTGAAATATAGTACCATTGTATGTTAAAAAAAAAGCGTTATGGCAACTAGCTCTTATACAGAGGTTACAGAGCATGTCTTTATAAAGGCCTTTTTGAAGGACAATATTGCAAGCTTCATAGCAGGTGCGTAGAAACTGAGGCCCATGGAGGTGAAATGACTTTCCTAGCTTTGCACAGTGAGCCACTGACAAAGCTGAGCTAGAATAAAATTCTGGATAGACCTAGCCTTGTGCCAGGGGCTGCCATTATTCCTTCGCCAGCCAACTGCTTTGGATGCCTCTGGTTCAAGTGTCTTAAAAGATATTCTCACGGAGGGTCGGTAACAAAACCAGGGCAGAGTCAGAGAACAGGCTGAGGTGGGAGCGTGTTTGAGAGAGACGTTGGTAATCTGGATCAAGCTTGAGAATAGAAGAGATTTGAGATGAATTCTCCATTTCATATCCCACATTAAATGGCTGCATTTGTTGCCAACATGTACGTTGTAAATGCTGTACGTTTTTTCTTCTGGAGACTTGCAGAATTGCTTTAACCTGGCCCTGGTAAGATTAACATGGTAACCTTTCAATTACCTTGAACAAAACATGCCAATTTTCTATTGCCTATTTTTAGGCTTCCAGCTGGGCCTAAGAATTGAAAAGTTATTAAAGAAAGCCAAGATCTGAGCAAATGTGCCTGTTATAAATTGTAATATAAACCACTTATAAGTATAGGTTTTATCATCCTAGAGTTATTTCTTAATTTAAATGTTTCATGTGCGTATCTTGGAGATGGAGATGTATTTGGGTGAGGAACGCGATTATAAAAGCTATTTCTTTGTATGCCAAACTGTGATTATTCCAGATTGTAAAAATAAAAGTATTACACATCTGTGAAATACCTGACAAACTTCTTTGACAAACCAGATGTTAGACCATCTAATACTTATTTTAAAGATACACACACAAATGAAAAAATACATGCAAACTTATTCTGTTATGATGATAATGTTATTGCTGTAACATTCATTTGTTTTGCTTTTCATGTCTCCTGCAGCAAGGGCGGTGCGACCATCTGAGTCTGGTTCCCATTTGTTTTGCTTGGAATGTGTTGGGCCGTCTTGAATATCTTCCGTCGTTATATGGACGGTACATGTGCAATAGCTCTCTTAATGTAGGGCACGGAGACATACTCTAGGTATATAGTGTAATTAACTGCGCAGCTATTCAGGAGCAGCTGTTCCCTATTGTTGTTGCTTAATGTTGTGCAGCACAACAAAGCCTTAAGGCAGCACTTGTTAGTATTTATGGAAACCCATTAGCCAGTCTGTGAATAAGCCTGCAAAAGAAGAGGAAATTCTGATAATAATAAACATGGGTTCTCGTTAAAGCTGGAGAACTCCAGCCGTCCCTATCACTCGGTGCTTGTAAAGGCTCTCATCCCTTTGATTTTCATCACTGAGTAGGTCTGAACTCTTTCTCTGAATCAGCAATTGAAAATCCGAACGAGTGAACTCCTTTCCAAGGCAATGCTTTGCTCTTCCTAGCCCACTGCCTTTTTTAAAGGAAATCAGAAACTCTTCCTACTGCAATCTAGTTTTGGTGCCAGGATGTACATAGGAAATACTATTTCCTGCCTGTGCTGGCAAGTTTAGTTATTAAACCACTTCCTCCAAGAGCCAAGCTTCTTTGAAGAAGAAATAAAGTTCAAAGCCTTTTTAAGAGACCATTTGTTCTTCTTATGTGCCTAACCTGAATGTTACGCTGTGCGCCATATAAATAAAAAGAAAAGAGCTTAATCTCTTGAAGATGGACCGGCTGTTGTTCTAGGTTGCCGGGTTGGGAGCAGCAGGAACAGGTTACAACAACTGCATCTTTAGGAAGCTGCTTTCTGAAGTTGAAGGCGTTTGTTGCGTGGTTGCTAGAGAGGTGAGCACCACTGAGCAGCCTCAGGGCCATTGAACAGCTTCTTGCAGGACAGGCAGCGGCTCTGGGCTGCTTGCGGAGGAAGAGGAGGCTTTGTGCTACCATGTGTGTCTATTTGGATATTGAGTAGCTCTCAGTCTACATGGACGGAGCAAATGTCAGGCAGGTACATCAAAGCAGTTTCTTCTTTCTATTAAAGTCACTTCACTCTTACTGGCATCCAGATTTAGGTTTTAACTGGCAATACAGACTGTGTAATGATGATAGTTACCCATCCTCTTGTGAAGCAAAGATGATGCTGTGTGACTGGTGGCCGGTCAAAACCAATGAGGCGAACTCGGACAAAAATCATCAAGCAATCTACAGGACAAGAATTATTCGGAAGCTAAAATGTTTCCAGAAATCATTTGCTGTTACTGCTTGTGCTCCAGCTTTGCCTTAAACAGTATAGAGACAATTAGCTGGGAAAAAAACTTCCAGTAAAAAGTTCCCTACTCTGAATCTGATAAAAGTAATAAGGGAGGTTTGCAAAGTGTTGTAGGCATTTTCTAACCTTGGAGCATGTTAGCAGTAAGGTACGTTTGTGAGGAACAGCAGCAGTGAAATGTTTATTATTGTGTGCCTCCATCCTTTTTGTGAGGATGGGGCTGCTTTTCATCTGATCTGTGCTGCCAAGGCGGATAAGAGAGGTTTGTATGATGTCAGATCTGAAACCAAGAAACCTGTAGACAGGTTCTGAGCAGTGATGCCTCTGGCAACTGGTTTCAAGGCAGAGCTTATGTAGAGTGCCTGAGGTTTTAATAAGCGTATAGATGTCTGAACAGCACATAAAGAGCATGGGAGGTGACAGGCTGACCCAGTCACTTTCATTAATTGGGATCAAGTTACCTTTTTACATCTGGGCAGAATGCTGTGCTGGAGATTTAGGAAGCGAACAATATGGTGCCATTGTCTCTGTGCACTGGGTCCTCGGTAACTAGTAAACTGGGACACGGAAAGTAAGTTCATAGTAATAGGGCGATGTTCATGGCTGAGAGAGCACCAGGCTGCATAAATCATGCTTGCAAAAGTGCAAGCATAAATCATTGAGATCTTTGCAACATGTGCTTGTCAAAGGCTACTGTTCATGTGCGAGTTCTACGCACACCAAATCAAATACTGTATCATAGTTTTTGATGGGTTTTGTTTTACGCTGGTCAGAGTTTAGGGCTAAATCTTCAGGTGGCTTTATCAAATACTTAAGTGATTGAGAAGTATACAGGTGTCTACAGAACTATCAACTCAATTGTAAGGATGTTGAGTTCACTGTAGGATTATTTAAAAAAAAGATGAAATAGCAGAAAACCTATATCCTGGCTGCTTGATCTGTGAAAAGCCAAATTAAAACCAAAACACTGATTTGTCTTTTTGTGTAAGGTAAGAATGTTAGTATTTACTTTATTTCACTCCCAGATCAGGCACCTTAGACATTTCTGTTGGTGCAATGAGCGTTCTGCAGGAAGGGTGGCATATCCTGAAGTGGTTTGCCAAAGCAGGTTTTTGAGACATTTGTTCTAATATAAAAAGAGCCTAAAACCTCAGCACCCCAGTGAATAGCACGGAACTGTAGGCCGGGGAAGAAAAGGCCTTGGAAGAAACTTATGGACAGTGACTTGAAATCCCAGATTTGTGTGGAGAAAAAAATTGTGGATATTTGAATCTATTTTTTGTCAACAATGTCCCCAAGTGAACCTTAAGATAACCCAGACATTTAAAAATCGTAACTTAGGACCTGCAGCACAGGGAGGACTGACTAAATGTGCTTATAAAACATGTATCTTCAACATGGAAACTCTTCTTGCAATGTTTTGACAAAACGTTTCTAGAATTGAAGATGGACTGGCTGATACAAGAACAGAAAACCAGGTTTGGTTTTGTAAACTCTGAAAAGTTTACATTTTGAAAAATATTAGTTATTTCACTGTTCTACAAAATCAAATTGCAGATCCCTACAAAGATATTTCAGGAAATGTTGTTTTCTGAGCAGCTTTCCATAACATTCTCCATTATGTTTTTATTAGGATTGAATTGATTTTAATCTACTTTTTGAGTCTTTGGGATATATGTTGGTCATTTTTGAGGCTTTTGCGTAAGTGTAAGGCTACAAGTCTACATGAAAGCTGAGTTTCTCCTCTGGTCTCAAACATTTAAGGAGTTGGGGTTTAAATAAAAGCATTCGGTGTTGTAAGATTTGAAACAAAATTCTGACAATTGGCATCACTGTGGGTCTAATACAAGGCTTCCATCTTAGTTACTTTTAATGGCATCTAGCTCAATTGCTGGCAGAGCAGGACCGTGCCCTGTTAACATGAACTTAGTTATGCAAAACTTAGTTCACGCAGTTAAACAGACTGAAGTCCAGGTATACTTGGAGTCTGCTTCTGGGGGTGTTACAATGCATGGCAGAGGGGTCTACAGAGTTTGGTCAGTTAAACCTAAAACATATTAGCATTGTTTCTGTAAAATATATACTGAGGTACCATTAATGAACATACATATGTATTAGATATGTGTGTATATTCTCCCATGCATAAATTGTGGGTCAGAGAGTGAGCAGCCGTACATCAGTGTACCAGGTAGAATGAGGAAGAAACCTTTTTTCTATTCTCTGTTTGTCCTCCCTGCCAGCAGTCACCATCCTGATACCTGTGCTGCCCTCCTGGACGTGTTCAGAGTGTGTGGATACCCTGACCCTGGGGCAGCATCAGCTGCTGACTCTCTGCGCAGCATCTAACAGTCCCTGTGCTGCAGCTTTCCCCAAGAACATTTGCTTCAGCTGATGGGAAAAGCCTGTTTGTTCCCTCTGCACTGGGAATGTGAATCTTCCCGGGTTGGTGAGTGCTGGCTGGTGATGGTCTGGCTGGTCATCAAGTCCAGCCTCGTTGAAAGTTCCTGGGCTTAAGTATATCACTGCTGCATTATCTTACTGCTAAACAAGAACATCTCAAACCTCTGCGTCAGATGCAACTGCCATCTTCACGTGAAACTCTTTTTTGAAATGATATATCAACTTAAAAACACAAGCTTTATATGAGATGAGAGAGTTTGAGGTAACTTTTTTTAGCTAGCATTCCTGTTTTCAGGCATTTCGTTCTAAAATGGTCATATCTACTCACTTTATTCAAGTGAATCCAATCTGGGTGAAAACTAATGAAATGCAGACTGTGTTAAATTCCACGTATATATTTAAAAAGTTCAATATAGGTATACTTATTTTTTGTGACTATTTAGTATTTTTTATTGCTGCAGAACCTGGAGGCTCTGCTTGGGAATGGGAGACTGTTGTGCGAGTTGTGATGAACAGACACAGAAAAAGCCATCCCTGCCCTAGCGAGTTCCTGAAATTTTGCGCGTCACAGCATCCGAGGACAGATCTAAGTCTCCGTCCCGTCTCTCAGTACTGTACTCCACTTAAAGAAATTACCAACCCATGCTGTCTGAGAATTTCAGGCCTGATTAAAAACGAGAACGGCTCTGGCGTCTCTGCTGTTCTGGATTGTTTTCTTAAAGAGGAGAAGTCTTGTACTTAGGTAACAGAAAGAAGTTCCCGTGAAAGATGGTTTCTTTTATCGCGTTTTTTTTTTTTTTTGTACAGGTTGAACAAAAATGTTTAATGTTTAACTCCATCTGCTACTTGCAGAAACATGTTGACAGTTGGTCCCAGTCATCATCTTACTGAAATCAGTGGAAGGAATCTAAGTGGATATAACAAGCCAGCTGGTTTTAGTGTAAGATACAGGTTGCTGGATGCATAGATTTAAGTGGTGATTCTAGTGCCACTTAATGGAACTAAAATGGCCTGTGTTTTCAGGTGTCATTAACTGCTCTAATTTCATTAGTCTATGATCCTCTTTCCTGGACTACAGTATCGCTGCACTAGTCACAGAAAAAATGGCTTACAGACTCTGTGTGAAATGTGTATTTACACAATTATAGCTGCCACGGGAAAATGCCAGTCAGTTATTTTGGGACCTCTTAGAATAAAACATGTCTTGAAATCATGGTTTGAGGGAGTTATGGGTTTTGTGTTTGTTTTTATCTAGATTCTGCATTAGCTTTTTCATCTGAAAGCATATGACACTAATCTGACCAATGCATTATGCAGTCCCAGAAAGGGAAAATTTAAGATTAAATCTAGTATAGGGTATCTTGTCTATTGGCTGTTGTCAACTCCTGGTTCCCTTGCCCAGCGTACTAATTTGGTCTGACTGCTTTTGTTCATATATATACATAACAAAAGGTGTCTCACAGTACTGAGTCTTGCCATAATGAGAAAAAATATGAAGAAAACTCCATGTTGAACATTAAAGGGGCAATCCTGTTCAAACTACTGGGGTGGGTGATTTGCACCGTCTGTGCCACATTCTGTAACACAGGGAAACGAAGAGAACCAGACAAGGGCTAGTACTTAAAATTACATGACCCAAAAAATGGAAATCAACAGACTACTGATTCTTTATTTCATTTGCAGAGCTTAAAATATCTGAGTTACCATCAGAAAGAAAAAGCACAAAGTTTTAAGCAGAGCTGTTTGCTGGAATAGCACATCTCTTCCTTTGGCAGTCATTGATCTATTTTTCACATACAAGCTATACAGTGTATTAGCTGTATATATTAGCTAAGAGAGTATGAGTTCTCGAAGGAACTGATGGTTATTCCCAGCCCGGACAGCACTTTTTAAGCATTAAGAAATCTATACAACTGTTCAAGTGAATTACCTGGGTTTTACTACTGCAATTTTAAAGCGCAGTGTAGATTTAAACAGTCCCTACCACTAGCATTCCCCCAAAATTAGAAGTTTCCTTTCTTATGCCCTCTTCATTTGCCATGCACTTTAAAAATGACAGTTGTTGTCCCTATGAAGATTAGAAGATCCATGTTGGGTATGTCACATGCTTTGATGGTAGTATTGCCCCAGGCATTTGTCATCCAACCTACAGGGATAACAATGTGTAATGGTAGTGCTTTTTTCAGAACACTGTAAGTATACAGATATTATTAAATTTTACAATTACCACAGGGAATGAATCAAAGCCTCCAATAAGCAAATGAACTATATATTATTGCCCTGCCTTTATAATTTTTGTTCACTACTATCTGATTGCGTTCTTCTTATCGCTTAGTTGTTTCTCTGCATGTAGTTTTATCTAATTTCTCTTTATTTGAGTCACTTGCAGAGGAGATAAATGGATTACTTCAGACTAATTGCTACTTATTTAAAAAACCATCAACATTCTGTAAGAGTTTCAAATTAGTGGTTTAAGCTGGCTTTTACTATCTACGGTATTTATCTTGAAGCATTTCATCACTGTAGAGTCTGTTAATAAGTCATTTTTCTAAAGCCGCTTTCAATTTGCCCTTACCTGGTCTGCCAAATTTTTTAACACAAACAGATTATCATAGTTAAGTAGATAATGAGATATTTACTTCTCTCAGTATCTATATAGATTGGAAATACCACTGATAGATCTTGCAGCTGCGTGGCTCTCAATGTAAAGTGTCTGACATAGAACTAGAATAAAAATAAATATTGCATTATCTTGATTTCTCCATCCTTATATGGCAGAGGAAGCAGCTGCATTATTTATCTAATTGAAAGAATGTTATGAGTATGTTTAATTAAACGTAAGAGTACTTAGTAATGCTGGAAAAGTAAACAAAGGATAAATGACAAAATGAGCTCAAGTCATCTAAGATGGTTTAATTCACAGACGTTGTAGCCTTTTGTGTAATTATTGCAGTATGTGTCTGTACAGCAGAATCAATGTATCCAATCTATATTCAACAGCGTATCAATTTCTCATCCCCCTTAGCAAGCTTTCTTCTTTTCCCAATGCAGTTGGATAGTGTGTTCATGGAGCCTAATTCTCATATATCCATTTGCACTAATTTTCAGTGGGATTCATCTATTCTTCCCTTGGTGCGAGAGCAAAATCCAGCTTCCCGTTGCTGATATATATAATGTTTGAAGTCGTTATGGTTTTAAAACACGCTTCAATCCCACAGCATTGAGTGATGCTTGAGTAGGAAATGGGATTGTCATAGGCCACCTGAAATTAAGCTTCAGCAACACAAACTGCATAGTTTAGTTTTCTCACTCGTTCTGATTGACGCTCCCAGCAATAGATGCAGCATGGTAGCCTTGGATGAACACAGTCCCGATTATTGTTGGTATCAGAGGAAAAAGCACAGCGCAGGAGTTAAAATATTTACAAGTCTTAGGCTCTCTGAGGGAGTAGTTGACATTTCACAGTTAAAATGTAGTTTTCCAGGGATGTAAGCCTTTATTTGTTGGGTGAAGGTTTCCACATAAGTGGACAGAACATAAAGATCCTGCAGGATCTGGGATGTGGATTCTGATGAAAAACACGTTCCTTGTGAAAAAGTCTTTATCTTTACAACCAGCTACCTCAAAAGACTCGGTGAAAGCCATAAGACATAATTAGACCATGGAGTTTGATCCCTGCCAAATTCATAATTTAAGTCAATGCTTAAGTCACATCTCTAACAACAACAACATAAAGGAACTGCCATTAGTGCATGGAACTGATGCTTTCATGTGCTAATACACTGATCACTCCAATTTTCTGTTAAAATCAGGACTCAAGAAGTCCTAACTTAATCCTCAAGCTCTATGAATTATCTCAGAGGTGGCTTGTTCTTAATTATTGCAGTTTCTTAATGAATTTTTTAAAAAATCTGTTAATATATATTTTAAAGTCTATTAAGTGTCTTATGCGAAAGTCAAGTTTAGGAAAAGTATGTTTTGCCTAAGGTTGAGCAACTCTTTGTTCAGGACTTATTTCAATAGATCAAGCTTTCCAGCATATCCATTCTTCCTAGGCACTCCCCATCTTTCACAAATATAGCAAAATAAACATGAAGGAATATCATCAAGAAGAAGATATGCTGCTTGTGTAAGTAATTATGTCCCTTGTTAGTTCACTATAAAGTAATTTTCTTTTTTTCCCCCGCTCTTTACATTTCTTAGTGTGCCCTGGAAGGTATTTTTACTTAATTTTGTTTAGAAATTTGAAAAGCAAGAGAAAGTGAGGGATGATTACAGACTTTATTTAAGGGTTTGATTTTGGTTTCTCTCTGTTCTTATATCAAAGATAAAATGGAAGTGGTGGTGTCATGTTCAGGTAATGAGATTTTATATTAAAAAGAATAAATTAAGCTCATAAAGCCAATGGCAGGAGGGACATGAGGAACCATTTCTAGCTCACAAAAAGGACTTTATACATTAATGCAGTGAGCATCAAGAGTTATTAGGAGTTGAAATTCAAAGCTCAAAGGATGTCAAATGCTTCAAAAGCAAAGGCTTATTTTGTATTGTTTATATTTAGAAGTGATACGGTGCTCCCTTGAAATATTTTACCCATGATGTCAAATATCAAAAGCGTTACGGGAAAAAAAAGAACTCGGGACATTTCCCTTGCAAACAAGAGTTCTGTCCGTGACACACCAGAGGATTCCTCTGAGGTACAGATTTGTACACAGCACTACTTACCAAAAAATACAAACATCCTCTCTGCTTAGCTGCACGTTGTTGCTTGCCTTGAAAATTCGTAGTACACAGAAGGTTTTACTGTAACGTTCACTACTTTTTTTTTTTTTTTTTTTTTAAGTAAAACCCCAAATCCTGGAATATCAGTATGTGGTCATTTTTTAAATAGATATTTTTTTGAAAAGCTGTGTGACATTTTTCTTTAATGGCTGATTTTTTTTTAATGTCAGCTACATTTTTAAAGCATGAGGCCTGGTTGTAACTAGCCTCGGCACTGCTACTGTACATCAGACTGTACTATTTGATCATTAATTTATCACAGTTCTAGCAGTTTGTTTGACAGGTGATAGTGCTTTCATCTAATGGCTACACAGCAAGTGTGTGGTGCACTAAAGAGTGGATGCCACTGACTAGAGTTAGAAATCAGCAAACAGCCACTTTGCAGAGCTTTATCGATTTACCAGAATCATTTAAAGATATGAAACAACTAGAATAATGAATGCCAATTCAGCTCACTGTGGGGTTTTTTCTTATAGTTATTTAGTCTGGAGTATATTAATAGACTTTTGTTGCCGGTGGTGTTGTTATTACAACTATTTGCAGTGGTAGAAGAGGTGCAAAAATCAAGGTGCAAGTTTGAATATTTGTACTAGAAATACAGTGTCTGTGTTCAGTGTAGCTTAGGAAATTGATACTTGGCAGAAGTATGAGGCATTTTGGAATATTATGAATATTTAGCCTCTAAATTCAGCCTTTCTTAAAATGATCTGGTGAAAATTTTCTCTGAATTAGGTATATAAATATGAACCTATTTGCTCTGCTGATGGGAGGTGCAAAATAAGGCACCTTTTGCAAGCAATGCCCCCTGCAATCTGTACTTTTATCATCAAGGAAAACAAACCATATTTAACTTCTTACCTTTCGTTTCATACTTTGTTCGTGACAACGTATGTGTAAAGGGTGGTGTCTGTGTCACAAGTTGTTATAGTGCTGGTACAGGCTGGTGCACTCCAGCTGCGCTTCTGGCCGGGACTCGCTGGGTGTGAGTTAGCTGTGCAGCACATCTATGGGGCAACACATCTGCCCGTTGCCTGTGAGCAATGGAGCTGATATGTGCCTGCAAAGTTACTCTGCCCGAGATCCCGGCTGGATCTGGGGATGCAGCTGGGCTCCTGTGCACATGGGAAGTCTGAATCTTCAAATCCTACCACGCAACATAATTATGTCTGGAGGACGTGTGCGTACAATAGCTCAGATGGCTGCATTTATCCTTCTTGGTCAAAGACCTGTCTTACGGCTGTACTTGGTTGTGGTAAGTTTGCAGGGATGGTGTGCTACCATGAATCCAGTGCCCTGGTTTACTGCAGCAGAACCTGGGACCCATTCCAGCAAGATGCTGAAGAAGCCGTATAGCTGTAAACCTGCTGGCAGCCCCATAGACTTCAGAGACTCTCCAATCCTGAAGCGCTTGGCTACAGCAGGTCTTAGTTGAAATTATATCAAGAGGTGGAAGGGGCACTTTGAATTTTAAAGTCAGTGCCAATACATTTCTACCCCTGATGTTGGACAAGTCAGCTTAGGTGAAAGCTCAGATGACTCATGGAAGTTAATTAGTTTTCTGAGGTGCTGATTGCTCATATTTCCCGCTGAAGTCAATAGGGAAACTCCCACGCATTGTAGTGGGAGCTGGAAACTGGCCATGCAGCGTTGTGGGACATCCAGAAGAAGCAGTGTTGTCTTTTGTAGTGGAGACAGTGGGAGTTGCTTACAAACATGAAGGAAACCAAAATGATGCCAAAAGAAATGTTATTTTCCTCCTCCTTAGTGGTTGTTACAAAAATCACAAGTAAATAGTAAACACGAAAGTTTGTCAAACATTTTCAGTATTTATTTTCAATATATCTGGATGCATGCATAAGTGCTGCCTTTTTTCCTTTTGAGAAGTCAGAGGAATGTTGATACCTGCAGGGTTGCCATGTACCTAGTCCTGAGTGAACTCATACTTATTAATCTGAAGTTATTACGAGACCACTGGCACTAGGTTTGTAGTAGCTCAGCAGTGTCGATGAGTTTGTGTAAGCCTTGCTCCGGGAAGGACCCCATTCCTTGGTTTCCCATGTCAGCAAGTCGTCACCACTGCAGCTGAGTGTGGATGATGGTATTTTGCTCAGGAAGGACTAGTGGGATTGTCAGGCCTGTGTTACGTGGGCTGCAGGCAGAATGATGTCAGAGGCTGACATGCCGTAAAGCCTGAGATCTAGAGCCTCCCTGTGCTGAAGCTGCAAAAATTTACACTGGTCAAAAGTCAACATGGGGTTCTCGATGTATAGATAAACATGTGTGCATTAGTAGAGCTTGTACAGGCTTGATCGTGAACTCTTTTTGCTGTAGGCTTTTAAGTTCCTGTGCTGTCAATCTGCCACATTTCCAACATATTAAATTTTGTTTGGTTTGTTTGGAAGAAAGTTTTCCAGTCACTTCTAGGTAAAACCTGGTTAAATTTAATTGGTATTAAAGTGAATGTGATATTGTCTGCTCCAGTGAGGAATTTCAGTGGGACTGTTTTAGTGATAGTTTTTTTTAAAAAAAAAAAAAAAAAAAAAAAGGCTGTGCTTTCATCTTGCCTTTTCTCCCTTCGCCATGGAGTCCCAGTTAGGAGTAGCTCAAAGTCCTGTGTAAGCTGCAAATCATGATCTGCCTTTCCATTTGCCTTCCTGCCTACAGAACCACAAGCTAAAAATACCCTGGATGAGCAATTCCCTTCATCTTCTCGCTTCAGCTTGCCAATTCCCAGTCCAGCTCCTCCTCCTTCCACTGTTTGAGTGCCAGTTTGAGGAGTTCTCTTTACATTTTTGGCTATCACGTTTCCAGGAGGTAGAATGGGTTTCCCCACAGCCAGCCTGGATATAAATAGTTATTTGCCTGAATGAAGAGCTTGCATCCTTGGCAGGTGGTCTGAAAGAGCATTTGCCATGTGATGGAGCCATATCTTGTCTTATCTTCTCCTAGAAGTACTGCCTCTGGTTCTACAAGGTCTTTCCTGGAAGATCCTGCTCACATGATTTCAGCGTTAACTCCAGATGCGTTTCCACTGTGATGGCAGTGGAAGTGCTATGTGAATTTTGCCATTTGCAGCAGGATAAGGAGGTTGGGCTCAGGAGAGCAGATTCTCATCTCCGTTGCTGCTGAAAACAAAGAATAATGCAGCTGGAATGAGTGAGGTCCTCCCAGCGATAGCCTTCTACCACAGAGATCAAAGTCTGCCCTTCCCTCGTATTTTAAGCTACACTTCAACAAATATGCAAACTATGTTTTTACCTTCTCTTTCCCTGCTCCTCATTCCCCACAGTTGAAGTCCTGGCTTGAGCCCTCTCTCCAACACGAAGATCCCTTGCTCTTCCCACCTGAAAATCCCAGCCACAATTGGTATTTTCAGTGTAATTAATATGTACGTGTACAACCCAAATCCTGAATCTCTGTCCCCGGGGCTGCCCATTCCCACTCTTGCCACCGCTCTCGTGGTTTGGCAGCCGGGGGCAGGCGGAGGGGGTGGCCTACGTGAATGCAAATGCGCAGCGGTGGGCAAGCTTGGCTCGGGTCGGCTTGTTTGTTTGTTGCTGCTGTTTTTGCTGGCCTTGCTCATCAGAGCCCAAATCTCTGGAAAACATCTAGTGTGATTCATGTAAACACCGAAGACAAGTAGGATCGGACTTGCTGAGGGGAGGAATAAAAAGTGGAGGGGAACAAACACTTGGCGGGGATCGGCTGCCCGCCATGGCGCAGCGAAGACTGGGATCGAGAGGTATGCCAAAAAGCTCTTTGTCTCACATGCACATTAGGATAAGTAACATTGCTCCTCGCCATCTGTCTCTCTCTATGAACCTCTGCCTCGTTCCCATGTAATAAGAAGATTCATAGAAGTACCAGCTGTGACCTTACAGGGAAGCCTGAGAAACTTTGCCTTTTTAACCAGCGCTGGGAGAGTCAGATTTGGCACCGCTGAACACAATCCTGTGTGTGTAATTTTTTTGTTGTTGCTCTGTCTCCATCTCTTCCCCCAGCAGTCGTGCAGTGTTCGTAGAAAGATGAAAGCCACCGTGGCAGTTCAGGAGAGGCTGGCAGCTGCCAAACATGAGTTTCGGTGGGCTATTTTTTTCCTTTGTTTCTTCCTCCTCTAATAAGGCTGAATAATACAAGGAGAAGAGACCATCGGATGCGGCAGTTTCCTGGTCCCTGGTTGCTGATATAGGCCAAGAGGACCAAAGTAGTGACCACAACGAAACAAATTGTGCCAATATTTGTTTTATTAACCTGGCACAAAGAATATGGAAAGGCTGCCAGCTTTGGGGCTCCCTTACAGACGTGGCGATGTGTTCCCCTATGGGTTAAATGTGAGCTGTGTCCCTCATACCCCATCTGCAGGATGTTTGGCAACAGAGGTTGCTGGCAGCTAACCCTGTGTGCGTGACTGTGCCTGTGATTATGTTGTAGGTGCCTATGCAGCTACGATGCAGGTAAATTTACAGCGAGCTTTTCCATCGAGCAGGATTCAAGTCCTTCTGTTTCACACATTCATGGCAGAGCAGACTCAAAATTCCCTGACCCATAAATTTGTGGTGATACCTGTGTGACTGACTCACTTTTAATTCAGAGTCATTCTGAAAAATTAGGGGGGAAATGTGTCAAAACAAGAAAAATTTGGTTCTTTGGCTAATCAAAATCTAAAGGAAGAAATTTAATATGGATTCAGCTAAACCATTTAATTCAAACCCAAATTAAGCACTTGATCTTCAAGACTGGTTTTAGTACAGTAAAAATAAATTTCGAATTGAAATGCTTCATTTTTTAATATCAAAAGAAGCATTTTTACTTTTTCATTAAAAGCAGCTACTTGAAAATGTTATCCACATGGCTTTCGTAGAACATTGCAATGGATCTAAATGTACATTTTTACCATTGAAAAAGTGTAAGATAAAAAAGTTTCTGTATTATAATTGTAGCGCAAATAAAATTCCATGGGTGTTCTTCTGGATAAAATACATGCTAAGTTTTCTAAAGTAAAATAATTAGACTAAGTGCTCCTGAAATTTCCCTCTTGAGCATCTGTATTTCTTGGGAAACTCGTTGTAACTGTATAAAACCAGTTCCTCCAAACTTCACACTCATTGCTGTTGAGATATTTCAAAAGCAATTTACCCTTAAAATTTAAAAAATTAGAACAAAAGTTTATTGTCTCCCCCTCCTTTGCAATTGTCATGCAGGGGGAACTTGGCTTTTCACTGGGACCGTAGGAGCGTATGTTACTGAGACACTTGAAAATTGCACCCAATATCACCAAGAGCAGCAGATGGATCTGTCAGCTGTTTTGCTGAAAATGGTGAATATCTTCCCTGGAACATTCATAAGTTGCCCGAGGCAAAATTTCACAGTGGAAACAGTGAGATTTCTCTTTACATAACATTCCTAGTACTCACGAAAGTCTAGGTCCCCCCCGCCCGTCGGATTAAAATACCCATGAAGCAGAAGATGATGAATAGGCACAGCTGGGCTGTGAGAAGGGCATTTTCGGAAGTCCTTGGCCATAGCCTGACCGCAGCCCATCGAGGCTGCAGTGAGCAGCAAATGAACAGTGTCTTTAGGACTTACTGTTGTCGCTTATTTTCACGTGTAGGTGGAGGCTGAAACAGGCTCTGATGATGACTTTGTGCTTCTCTCCTTCTACGGGGTCTTAGCGGTGGAGCGAGCAGAGTCTTCCTCTCATGGTCACCTAGAGGGCTGTATGGGAGTGCTCCAGTCAGGAACTGGAGGTGTCCCAAGTCATGTATCGTAACATGCTCGCTGCCTTTGACTGATGATAGCCACATCTAAGAGGAGAGCTAATCACAGATGTGGGGAGATAAGGGAAATCCGCTGTGCATGTGAACATATGTAGGTCCCCAGGTAGAGCAACATTTGGGCCTCAGGGAACGGGGCCACTCTTCGCATTGTGGAAAGGATAATTTCAACAATACAGCTTGGCACTTTTCCTATCCATAAGTACTTTGGAGAGTTTAAATTGGCTTTCTGCAAATATTTGTGAGCCTGATCCAGGGCCCTTTTTGTTGGGCTTTGTTTCAGACAGTATGTGTAAGAGCTGATCGTGTTGGTGTTCACCAGAAAAAAAACCACAGTTCTCCTAAATTTATTCCTATGTTTTACTGTTTGCTTATAGATACAGTGCAAACCTGGCTCTGTAATTTTCTATTCTAAATAAAGATTGCAGGCCTGGAGCAGCCTGAATTTAACAAAGGGTTATCTATGCTTTCAAGTTAATTTGTTAGTAAGGCAGGGTGTGAAATTAAAACCCAATAGCTGTCTCTGAATAACTATGCTCTGGAATAAGAATATCTTTTGTTCAAAAGGATGTTAAGTGGACAGATGTCAATTAAGATTTGCCCAGGTAGAGTCTACTGCAATAAGAGGACCTTAGGCACTGTCTTATTCTAATACCTTTTTAAAGTTTATTCTTGTTACTACTGATTTTTTAATGCTTTACAGTATCTGTAGCCAAAAATAATGTTTAAATGTCTCTTAACTTTCATTAACTGAAATATTTATTGCAAAAAGGAAATCAGAGGTGTTTCTGAGAGTGAGGTTTGTTATGGGCCTCATAAGTGTTTGAAGTTGACTGGCACAGTTTTGATCATCCATTTTCTGATGGCCTGAGAAATTATTGTTTATGAGTTTGCGTATTGCTACTGTAGGCAAAAAAGGAGAAAGTACCGTGCATGCACCTACACCAAGGGGGATTTCCACACAGTTTCCAGGGTTCAGCTCCAGCTTTTGTCAAATCTTACCCTTGGCAGCCTGAAATATTCAGGGGCTTTGTAATAGGAAGCATTCGTACATTGGAGTTTAGCCTTTTCTGTCAATTGAGCAGAAGTTATTTTAAACAAAATCCAAGACCCAAAGCGGAACTTTTAAGATATTTGACATCAGCTATGTGCAGAATACAGACTTTGGGTCAAGTTTTGAACTCAGCTTCATACGGTAAAGGTTTGTGTGATTAGTCTTAATGGGACTAGAGTCCTCATGGGAGAGCTACTGAACAAGTGCTTGCACGTACAGGGATTGCTGTCTGGTGGCTGGTAAATCAGCCCTGTCTTTTGAACAGAAAGAATGAAAGCTCTTGACTCAGGCTGCCATGAATTGTGTTTTCTTTGAAATCTGATTGGGAAGTTTGTAATGTGACTCAGCCTGTGCAACAAAACCAACAGTCATTTCTGGTGAAATTCCTCCTAGTAGGCCTGGCTATTTGCACTGTATGTCATCTGCTGTGGGATGGGGCTTTCTTAGGTCATTAACTGGCGAGAGGGCCCGGTGGGTGAGGCGCCTACCAGGAAGGCCTATGAACAACAGCTCAGGCCGAGTAAAAAATTGTGGGTTTGGGCATCCGTGAAAGTGTGAAAAGCTTTAAGGCTTTCCTCTAGTGTCTTGTTTTCTCAAGGGAACCATATGGCAAACTCTGCAAACAAAATGGATAATATTTTATGTTCAAAGCCGACATCTAATTGCATCTCCCAAACACTGGGCTACAGCACATTTACTAATTCTGTCGTCTGTGACCCAGTGTAACACTCTCATTTGCACTCACCAGCACATGCGTGAAGCACCATGGTGCAACCACTGCCTCTGTCTGGTCTAGCGTGTTTGTAGTAAGGACTACAGACACTTATGTCAAACTTGCTTGTAGCTTGGACGTAACAAAGCAGAGGGAAAAACTCTAAACAAACCATTTGGAGCCTGATTTCAGCTCCCTTTACACCAACCCAACTATGACTCAAGGAAAATTTTTGTTCGTTTGGGAACCTGACCTTGTGGCCTGCACACCAAATGCAGGCAGAAACAAAAGAGTCCAGAGAATGAAGGAAAATAAGATCAAAAGTCCTTGTTTTTCTGTTTATTGTTCGGCTTTCTTTTCAGGGGAAAAAATACTCCACCCCACAACCAACCAACAAATAAATCTAAAGAAGTTTATCCTAATTCAGATAAAAATGCATATCATAATAGTGTAAAGTAGTGAAAGGAATGACTGCTCCTGCCACTGGGTATTTAGGTCATCGTCCGTGGGGCCCTACACCCACACTTCCAGGCTCTGAACTAGTCGTGGACTGAGACGGTCACTGGTGATACAGCTGCAAGTTTGATCCAATGTGATGCTGCTTTGTCGCTTTGTTGTATAGTCCTGGGTAGTCCTAGTCTTCACAGGTAACTGAGGACCACCAGAGGAATTGAACTTTTTACAACTTCTGCCTTCTGGTTGTTTCAAAGGGGTTGCATTTCAGGCACCCTTTTTCCCTTTTCTTCTGTGGTGAGAAGGATGTGTGGCATGGTGGAAAGCTGTGAATGGTCCTACTGACATCAAAAGCAGCAACAGTAGTGACCTGAGTGACTGTGGCAGAACAGGCTTCTTGCTTAATTTTCCTACCGTCCTATAGCTTATTCAAAAGCAGGTACTGAGATGTTTGTTATTCCCAATTGAAAATGTCAACTGGTTTGATTTGCTTAGGTTGGAGAGCTGCATCACAAGCTGGGCGTGTGGGACCACTCCATGCGCCGAGTTCGCTCTCTGCGGATATTGTCATGGAGCCTGTTTCTTGCCAGCAGTCTTGCTCACTGGGCTGCTCACAAGAAGAATGCACAAACTCATGCAAATGGATGGCAATAGAAAAATAAAGCTCTGTTTTGGGGATTGATATTCATTTTGGCAGAGTTATGGTTATAATTGTACCATGAAAAATAGGTGAATAGTTGTAGCATTGAGCATTTTATGCAAGGGGGTGTTAGATCCAGCAGAGTAGCCAGACTGTATGTAAAATCTGCGAAGGAAAGAAATTCAGTAGCAGCTGGGAGCAAGAAAAAAGTATTTCATGAGTTGGACAAGGGAAAAAAATCTGATACAAATTAAGTTCAGAAAAAAATCAATGAGTGGAAATCAAACATGTCCAGGACAGTTAAAGGAGACATCAAGGCAGTTACTAGACAGAATGATATGGGGAGAAATGCAAAACCCACAAAGATACGGCTTTTAGGTTTCACTTTTGAGAGGTTACAACTTCAAAAGAAACCAACTAAAACAAAATAAAATGTTTCTCCCTCATGCTGAAGTGATTTGGCCATAGGTGCCCATGTTCTTTTTATAATTTTGTCCTCTGGAGGGTTCGAGTCCTCCTAAAGCTCACTCCAGGCAGCCACTCGAGCTCGTTCACCTCAATGATTAGCGAGAGGCCTGTGGTGCACTGAAATATTACACTATAGAGAAACTCATCGTGAGCCAAACAGGTTACTGCCTTGGCAGGATTCCTCTTACTGGTTTGTGAAGATAAAAGGAGGCTAGGTAAAGGTTAGTATTTCAAAGCAAGTGTCTTGGATCTTAAAATATTTGGTGAAATTATTCAAGAATAGTTCATTCATGTGAAAGTAGTTTCTGTGTATTGCTGTCAAGGTCAATGAAAGCTAAAGTCTGATGCTGGCCAAGCAAGCAAAAATTGCCTGTGGGCTCCCTTAGCTTACATATCTGGCGACTCGAAGCTTCACATAGTAAAGTCTGTGGGGAGCAGGATCAGGAACGTGCAGGCTTTCTTGGGTCAGCTCTGCTGTTGTTTTAAGTTGGGCTAAAACCCCTAATGTCATCAGGAGAGTCACAGCACGTACTTCAGGAGTGCTGATGTGACTCTGTGGGATCTCACGCTGTTCAGGCTCAGGAGCTCCTTCCTCCCCAGCTGCCCACCCCGTGCCAGAGGCTGGCATCCCACCCAGCCCAGACCTCTTGACCACCACGGCAGCAGTCAAACGATGGTGTGCAGGTCCGCCAGTCAGCTGGTGGATGATGCATTAAATATTTGGCTCCTCTTTCAACACAAAATTAATGTTTAAACATCCAAGTTTTCGAAATGGCTGAGATGTTGGGTAGTGAGGTGCGGGGGACCTGCCAGCCCTCAGCTGTGCCGCAATCATGCTGAGCCAGGGATTTTGGCAGAATTCTGCTGCTGTCTCTGAACACAACCGATGCGTGTTGTGTGACACAGTGGCTGGTTCTGGCTGGTTATCCAGGGCCACTAACACAAAGCCATTTGCAGGGGCTGAATGCTTTTGGAAACCAGCTCCTGCTTTGGAGCCGGTGTCGTAGCTGATGGCCTTTCACCCTGAGCAGACGGTGACACCAGCAGCTACTGACCACGTCCTCTGAAGCCCATAGCTGAAAGCAAGGAAACCTCTGCTAAGCATCTGTGTAAGGAGTAAACACAAACATTTGTGGAGGCTTAGCAGGTCCTGTTCCTGATCGTCTGATTCTTTGTTTAAGACCTGTATGCCAAGTTGTCAGGTGTGAGTGCTCAGGCTTCAGTAGCTTATTGAAGAGAAGAGGCTAAGGAAAGGTTGGTAGCAAAATTACATTCCTTGAGTAAAGGAGGAAAGGTACAAGAGCTGGGCATTCGGTGAGGTTGTTCACTACGGCTTTGGCAAGTGCAGGCAAGCTGAGATTGCGTTATCATTTCATACAGGTGGTAAACGTTTTAGACTTACATATTAGAGATTATTATCCATGAGCTGAAAATGACTGTTGATATGCCCTTACTGAAGGGATATGTCTGCATCTGAGTACAAAACAATCCTCCTGTGATGTATTTATCTCCAACTTTGAAGGTGAATTAGAAGTTGAATAATCTATTGGACTTGACAGTAATTTGGAAACCTTAATACGTGTAATTCACTGGAAGTAAGTGGGTTTCTTTGTTGATTTGCAGTGACCTTGGGCAATTTGGCAATTCAGTATGCGTCCATATTGTTACGGCATTTCTTAGTTTTCTGAGGAAATCAAGTATGGACGTCTGCCATCCAGTTTAGGAACAGGAAAGGATATTTACTCATAACTGGTGTTAATAATTTTTAGCCACTAGTATTTAGTAAAGTCTGTCTGACGTGTAATTCTCGCAGAAGTCCCATGCACGGTGTTTTCTGAGGCCTCTGTGAAGCTGGGTGATGCACCGAGTTGGTGCTGGACCAGCATGAGCAAGCTTGTGCTCAATGCAAGAAAGCAGGCGCAGAATTGTGATTCCAGGTGCCGTTCCCCTCTCCATGAAGCAAAGCCACTTCTCCTTTGGTGGACTGGGGGGAAAAAAAATGGGCTACATCTTCAGTGTCAGTTTGAATCTCATCTTTGTTTCCTGCCATTTTGATGTCTGGATTTTGTAGCATGCTTTGTTATTTTACCAGGCCTGTGAAATGTACATACTGCAACTTAAAAATCTTCAGGTTCCCATCTGTACCCTGAGGATATCTCAAAAGGGGGGATTCAGAAACTGGGGGAAGAAAGGTTTCGTGAATTTTGCAAACTTTTTCCTTTAAGTGCTTTTTTTTATACTTGAGCGACGCTTACGAATTACTTACACCATCTGCTATAATTTAATGCGTTACACAGTAAAGAGTATCTGCTGTTCTTTGTGTATTTCAATACCAATGCTTTCCTTATCTATTTTCCCCAGCTTGCCATTTCGTGCAGTAGAGGTTCTGTCATGTGATATTACTCCACGCAGAGGGAAGTCGGCGCAGCCCTGCACGCTGCTTTACACCACTGGTAAGCAGTCAGAGGATTTGCTTTGGTCATAAATGCAGTTTCACAACATGCATCTCTCCTCTCTCTTGCATGTTGAACATGGCATTTCAACAACTGAAAATTCAGGGGTTGTCAGCTAAATCAGGATTCGAATTAATGGCTTGTGTATTTCTTTGGAATAGTGTTTTCAACCCTAATATTGATTTGTAGACACTCCACACTATGCTCACTTGTACACGTGTGCGTGCAATTTCTGCGACATTAGTGACTATGTCATTTGCACGCTGAGTGAAGGGTAGACCATATTGTCTTCTAGATTTTATTGTCTTCACGCAAGCTCAGTGTAGTATTTTCCACGTGCTCGGAGACCTTTGCAAAATTAGGAACTGTTGCTTTGTAAATATCCAGATTTCAGGTTGTTGTATATGTATTGTCAAAACACCCAAACCGTTGTATCACAGACCATGCCTGCATACATCAGTTACCTAATTCCTACCCCTGTGACCCTGTACCTATTTTACTCTGTACCTTCTGAAATATTTTGCGAGAGGAAAGGAAAATAAGGAATATCTCAGGATAGACTCGCACTACAGAGTAGAATCATCTTGCCTTATTTTGAGGGATTTATTCTAATTTGTCCTTTAGCTTTGCCTTCATTGGGCAGTTCATTCTATCTTCAAATAGGTAAAATACGTGTCTGTCTGTGTGTAGAAAAGGAGTCCGGACACCCAATTTTTAAGTGGCTTAAGTTATATAAGAAGAATCCCTTTCTTATGTCCCTGCAATACTCCTGAGCAATTAACAGTTTTCCTTCTGTCCCCCATCCTATATTTTTCCAATGCCACTAACTTCAGATACAGGTTTGGGCCCCCGTCCAGGAGTTGTACTTCTCAGTACTGGGTGTGATTTGTCTTGTGTGGGAATTCTGAATAAAATTACCAATAACATACTTCAATTAAATCTGTTTCAACATACACATCATTTAGCCACTCAGTAGGGAGATCCTCTCTGTCACGTTCAAGGAATGGTAATCGATACGTGCTCACTAGTAACGTGTCTGCAAATTTCAAAACACTATACGGAGTTAGGTGATGTAGATGACTTTGTCTTAGTAAATTGTAGTCTGACAGCTTCGCTTAGCCATAATCAATTCCCGTCCCTGTTGTTCAAAGGCAAACTGTCAAGCGATTTAGTTGCTTCTGACTCAGTGTCAGAAATCGTGAAGCGCCCTGTTCTTGGGAGAGAAGCAATCTGGACACGATCAGAAAATGAGCAGGACATGTTGTCTCAGGTTACACTGAGAAAAAAAAATCACAGTCCAGTCTAGGGGTGAACTAAATGGGTACTCTCGCCTCTTAAAATGTCATACTCTGACACAGGCAGGGTAACATTGTAAAAACAAACAACTCAAACAGCTTATCCACAAAAGGGAAGTTTCAGATTTGTGCACGCATATCAGGAAAATGTGAAAGGTGACCTGTGGTTCTGCCAAATTGTTCTCTGCAGGAAAACGTTGAGCTTTGGCTGCGAGAAGGTCGAGTAAGGAGCTGCGTGAGTGCAAGGGGAGTCCCGTCATCTGGGCATACAGAGCTTCACCTGGGTCTCTGCTTCTGCAGAAGGTAGGCAGGTGGAAAAACAGGGAAAGTCTTTCATCTGTGTGCACTCACAGGCCAACATGCTGAAGGCAGTATGGGGCTAGTAGAGATGATAGCAGAGTCTGAGTCCTTAACCAGGCTGGCCCATTAATACTGCGTGTAGGCACCCGTTTTGGCCAGGGCTGAGAGGTAAAGAAAGGTGAAGCTTTCTTGTGCTTTTCCTTTAGATGTGGAGGTTAGGCTGGACTTGCATTTGGACACTGGATATTTTTGAGTTGAAACATGGGTATAGGCCAGATAGACAAAGCCCTGTCTCTGTCGTGTGAATAACTTGATTAATGCCTACTTCTTTTCCTAATAAACCAGTCTCCCAGTGAGCAGGTAAGGAGTGGAAATAAAGTCGCCTTTATGGTTGGAATAAAATGACTAGGATGACAAATGTGGGTCAGGATCTGTCAGAGCTCACAAAAGACCCGGAACCAATCAACCTGATTTCCTCAGCTGTGAATACTCAAGTCAGACAAATGTATAATGCATCCAGCTCTCTCTAACGTGTATGTGCAGCCTCCATGCTGGGACTACACTCCAGGCTTTTGAAGTTTAGCCAGTAGCCACTGTATTTCTCATTGTTTAGCACTTGCTAAAGAGGAGCTCAGTAGTACCAAGATGAATTATAATTTTTGCCCTGGGAAAGAAACAGAGAAAACAAAAACGTAACCAGACCAGTAGAAAACCTTTTGGAATAAGAATTATTTTATAAGGAAGGATCTAAAAAGATCAGACATGATTTTTCTTCACGAATTGAAACGTAAGTGACCTGTGAAACAGTACGGTTTTGTAAAGGTTCATTGAAGTAGGAGGTGTGTGTAAAAATGGTGTGAAAGGAATTAATGGATGGAAAATGAAGCACATGGAGAAATGAAAACCATGACAAAAATCAGCACAAAAGTTTAAGCACCTTGTGTGATGCATACTACAACAACTATTGTAGAATGAAGCAGACTTTGTGGATGTCCTTGGTGTTTTACAATAAGTCAGACTATAAAATCTCTAAGAATATTTATAATTTCTCCTTCTCCTCCCTTCACTCCCCTCTTCTCTTTCCCTGCTACTGCTTGACACTTTCTGGTTTTGGAGGGGGCCTGGTTTTAGACACATTAATTGTGGGTTACGCAGTTTGCTTCACTTGCCATTTCAGGAGGCTGCATCAACATCCCACCTGGTAGCGTTGTTTACATGCAGTTTTGTAACCTTTCCATTCTGTTCCCTTATTTTTGTTAGGCGTAGTGTAATGATGCCATATGACATTTTAAGTCTGAATTGGTATTCCTTGTGGTATCTCCTCAGGCCAGTTATGCTTCGGGTGTTTGTGTTACCTGTTTGAACACCCACACGCGGTGTGGTTATTTTTATTTGTGACTGAATGCAAGCTGTACACCGGATGTCACAGGAATATGTTTAGAACTTCGATTGATCTCTTAACTACAAATAATCATTATAGCTGCAAAACAAATAGTGGATCAAAAACGTGGGAACGTAGCCCAGAAGATGCTACTCACTTTTCCTTCTGAAATGCACGACCTGCAGGTTTGAGGTGTAATATATAAATGGCTGAAGGCTTTTAGCAAGAAAACAAGACAGGATATCATTAGGCAAGGACTGTTTGGGAAAAAATTAGCTCCATGTCTTTGGCTCTTTAAAAAAAGAGAATGAGAAAAAGGTACAGGCAGCCATGGGAAGCTGGTTGGCTTGTGTAATTCCTCAGCACTAACGTAGCACTCGATAAATCCCCTGCTGTAGTTTTGACTAAACACAGGTTCGCCTCTTCCACCCCAGAGATGGCTGCATCCTGCGTAGATAGTTTGAGGAGTTTATAGACATGTCCCATATTCTGTAGGATAACATGTAAAACTTGGTCTTCTTCAGTTGTTTAATTTTATGTGTTATCTATGTGTCTGGAGAAACCTGAGTTTGGGAGAAGAGTTATTTGAAAGTTTAAATCAAAATTATGTCAGATTGCAACATCCTAAGTCCTGAGTCTTTGCGCCTCTTTAATCCTTGGCCTTACTTAAGAGAGAGGAAACTTTCCAAGATCTCGTCCAATGTGAGTGTCATTTTTATGGGAAGAAAGGCCATGCAGTGCTTCCCTGCAAATTCTAGTTCGGCTCTTTTCCTTGCACAGCTTCCCTGGGTGTAATCCTGGGCATGTCCATGTCCACGGTGGGGACCGAGCTGGCTCCGGCGCTGCTCCTCGGCATCTAGTCCCTTTCCAACAAGCCCTGCTGAGAGTCTGAGTTCACAAATAGCCCAGCCTGCCCTCAGCCAGCCTCGCGTCTGCGAGCATGAGCTGTCACAGCTGCATCTCACCATGCCCTACGGAGGATGAGGTTAGGTCGGCGCTAGCTCGGGGAGGTCTGCACTTGTGCTGCTTCGGACAATCTACTCCTTCCTTAATGTCTCTCTGCTTTGGTCCTCCTTCTGTAAAAAGATCGATTTCCCTTCTTCCATGATGTCTCCCAAAGATAAACGCATTGACGAGTATGATGCGGGTAGCCACTGCAGTACTGGAGAATTATTTATGTATCTAAAGGTTTTAGATGTAGATGATTGCTAGTTGAAACTTGTCTTTACAGAGCCAGGAATGCTTTCAGGTCCTTCCTCGCAAAAGTTCTGGTACTCATTAGAAACTGGTGGTTTGCATATTTTAAATAATTGTTCACAATAATTCCTGTCCAGAAGAAATATGTAGGACATAAGCAGCGTTATCTAACAGCACTGTGCAGCGTACCGTATTGTCTTTGGCCCTGCCAGCTCCGCACTGTTGGCCAGACACTTTCTGCAGTAGCGGTGTGCCTGCTAATGACTACAGTGGTATATCAGTAGCATTGCAGAGTCTTTGAAAAGTGGGGGAAAAAAATGTTTCTGGAGTTCATGCCATCGTATCACAATTGTTTGGGGATAATTATTGAATGCACACAAGAGCAGCATTTATTTTTCCCCTGCAAATGAACTGTAGTTGATGTTGCGCTATTTTGGTTTTGTTTTCTGCTTAACATTCCTTCGTAAGTGCAGCTCCTCTGAGGCTTGAAATGAGACAAAACTGAACCAAAGTGACTTTGTTTTCTCTGTGTAAGAGGATGGACGCTGAGTGATAATGACATATTTTGCGTGTGAGCAGCAGGTGCGAGACCAAGCGTCTACTGTGGATTAAAGTAAATATGTTTTTTTCTATATTTAACTGATATGTGACAAAGAAACAATGTTTAAATGTCACTTTCCATGGTTTTTTGTGTGTCTATAATTACACATTCTAATGTGCCAAGTAGCTACTCACTGAAGTTCAAATTTACATAGTAAAGTTGTGCATAACAAGACAAACAAGATACAGTCTAGCATTCATCTCCATGCATCTGGGCTGCCTCCACCCAGCAGTTACACTACCAACAAATGAATGTTTTCTGCTTTCTTGAGTTCACATAAATAGCTGTAAATTCCTATAATTAACTATGATAAGTCACTCCCCACTATTAAAACAAAGACGTGTTTGTTTATCGGTCGTACTTGCATCCACCACTCTTAACATTACAGTATCGACTGGTGTTTTTTCACTGTGTTAAACAAAGCAGAAATATTCCTGTTGGGCAATGCCAGAGTCCCAAGAGCAGCCTCAAAAGCAGGAGCACCGGGCTGTCGCCTGCTGAATGCTCCACTTCTCCGCTGATGGCTGTTTCTTCTCCTCGCCCCTTACCACACCCCCTCCAAAAGACAGTAGCGTTTAGGTGGGCAGTGAAGGCATTGGGGAGCAAGGCACGGCTTGGAAGCAGAGAAGTAAATGCAAGTGAGATATCAAGATGAGTTAGTTCTTATGGGGCCTAAAAATAAAGCAGTTCCTATGAACATCTGATTTTCCGTGTGTCAGGCCTACATTTAGTCATAGGTTATTTGTGGCAAAGCTGGTCCAAACTTTACTGTCTAAATTATTTTTTCTGACATTCAGCTAGATTGGTAGTGATATAAAAATTATTTGTGACACTTTTCTGCTGAAGTCTGATTTGTTTTTTGGGTGGGTTTGGGGTTTCTTTTGTGTTTTTTTTGTTCGGTGGTTTGGGTTTTTTTCTGAGGCTAAGGACGCCAAATTTTGCCCCAGAGCCTCACTTTTCTTCTCAATTATATTTTTATTTTATAAGCCTGCTCTCAGTGCTTAGTGGAAACTCTGCTTCACTTATTTCTTATATCCATTGTCTTCTGTGTGCTAGGAGCTGTGCTCGAGTTGCCTCTGCTATGGCAGGATGTGTTTTTCACAGCTTTTAATGTCTCAGAAGTAATACATTGTAAGAGATGCTGACCACAGAACTAAATTAGGCACCCAAATTACAACTCCCATGAAATACTGAAAAGGCCAGGGGTATGGGAGTAGGAAATATAACAGTGACAGTTTTGTTTTGCCTAAATTTTCCATGGAGAGGTATTTCATAAGTTATGTCGAATTGGAAAGCTGGTCATATATCTCTGTCTGCATGGGAACGAGATCTGTGGTCTACAGATTACTCGGGAGTGGATGTGCAATAGTGCCAGGATGCTGTTAGCCAGAAATGGACGTCGTTCTCTACTCTGGCATCTCTATACCGTCTTCTTCCCAGCATGTGGGCCTGTTAGTTGCGTTATGAGGGTCGTCAAAGATTTGCTCTTTGAAAAATCGCTGTAACACAGAACTTTGCATCTGCTAGCCAGAAGAGATTAATAGTTGACCATCTGAAATAGCAGGGATGCTCGGAAAGTGCGTTATGAAATTTGGGGCTACTGATGGTTTAGTGGTCATCAAAAAAGTATGAAATGATTTCCTTTTAGGATGGTTTCTTTGGATAGTAAAAATTAGTCTTTCCCTTCTGGTTTTAAAAGCAGGCTATATGTAGCTGCTTCCTTCCTTATGGATTTTGTTATACATAATTACCATGCATGAATAGCACAGCACACGGATTATACAGCAAATTCTGGTTTAGCCATGCAAACTCCCAGTGACACTGTGGGCTCTAACAGCTGTGAAGATGTGATTACAGTCTTTCATGTTAATATTGGGTGCCTTAAAGACCGCTGAAGGTTGTTCCCAGGTCAGCAGGACTAGAACAGACTAGCTAAGATTTCACTAAAACAAAGAGATGGTGTAGAGGATTTTCTGTGAAAAATAGAGAAAATGAAAAACATAAAGTTTATTATAGTACTGAAAGAGTTAATTCTTAAATCCGCACCCCAGACCAAGGCGCAAGTCATTCCTAGGTTCCCAGACTGTCCTTATCGCTTGGCCTCTTATGATAAGTTATTAGTATCGTACTTACATTGATATTTACAGGCTCCAAACTAGTTCTGGCCTCTTTATATTAGGTGCTGTGTATAACATGTGGCAAGAGACGTAATATGTTGTAGCATTTTAAATAAAGACAAAAGGTAGAAGATGAAGCCATCGTTCCTCATTTTACGTTGAGAAACTGAGGCACAGGGAGATGCGGTGACTTGCCCCAGGCTACCCCAAAAGGCTCCGTCTACCCGGGCCTGCTGCTCGCGCCGCTGGAAGGGCGGCCGGCCTGCGACCGCCTGTTGCTGAGCTTTCACATCCTGTAGTGGGCAGAGTCAGCGTGTGGAGCTCAGCCTGGAGCTGAATAGTTTGGTTTTAAATAGACCTAATCTTCCTGAAATAAACGCAGTCGCCTCTCCCGCTCCTCTCTAAGAAACATATCGATGGATCAATGGAATTTTTCAGCTGTAAACTCTGCCTTTGGATAAAAACAGTCAAAGGGGTTGTTTAGAATTTCTGCCTTTTATTTTAAGTCCTGGTTTCATATTCTTTCCAGGAGGGAGAATAGCAACATGACAGTTTGGGAACATGAGCTTTTTTCTCCTCCCAACTCTAGGCTTGCCCGGGGACCAACCTATTTTACATGAGCTCAGTACAACTGTAAAAGAACGAACTACGAAAAAGGCCAACAAACAATAGAGCATAGCAAAAACCCACTTAAAATATTACAGCTCAAAATACCGCAGAGCCTCATTTGTCTGTAATCCTGCTCTGTTTAATGGAACCCCTTGCATCCAATTCACCTTATATTTTTATTAATCTTTGTGATTTTCCCTAACGATCCTGTTATAAAGACATCACAGCACATGGCACAAGGACAATGCACATAAAAAGTTAAGAATGCATTTAACTACTGGCCATTGATTAGTCTTCTTGATGAGCTTAAATACTACCTAGGAAAGGCTTTCTATCAAATTCAATTGGCTGCAAATGCATTAAGCTTAATGAAATTCAAGATTTGGGTATATATGAATATTTTTTCTTAAAGGAGGTGCCCTTGCCATGAGAGTATGAGCACTTGCTGTCCAGCCTCCTGCCCCAGTGGGAAGGGGTGGCAAATGGCACTGTGTGTGACCCCCCAGAGCTCTGACCCAATTCGCATTCCACTTAGTTTGCTATAAATCAGGAGAAATACCACTGGCATCAGTGAAATTGCTCTGGTCTTGGTAGTTCTTGCAATCCGCAGATGGCGAGGAGATGAAAGATATTATCTGTTGGTAAGATCTGGGAAAATGTTGATTGGGGGATCCAGCAGCAGGCTTTGGGGAGGGCGATCAGCCTGGTTTTCTCCAGGTCGTGGAAGAATTCGGTGGCAGAATCAGGAACTGAGGCCAAGTCAGAGCACAAGGCTCCACCAGACCTTCCCAGGAGCTCAGGTGGGATGCGGGTAGTGTGTCAGATACTGCATGGTAATCACACAGAGCACTGTGTGGTGAGCAGAAGGATTCTGTCCTTCCCATGACGATCCTGCTGTGACAGTGAGCTAAGCTACATCCCGCTGACTGGGAATATATATGAAAAGTTACTGCAGAGTAGGAACATGCTGCAGACCCGTATGTTAGCCTGCCGTGAGGTGCCTAGTTCACATAGCCAACCCCCTACTTGCAGTGTAACCATGAGAGCATCATTTCTCAATGCTCTTTTGTTCTTCCATGAAACTTCTCAGATAGTCACAAGGTCTTTCTTTCAAACAGAAAGATGATACTTTATCTTTCCTAAGGTGCAGTTCACCTACAAATATAACCAATATCCTTTTAAAGAAAGCCCATTTTCCCCCTGTGTCTGAGACACAGTTTCACAAGGACGCCAGAGGCTGCAGTGCATGAATCTGCTGTCACCTCTTCCTAGACTGTAGTGTAGTCTTCAGCTTCCAATCTTGTTCTTTTCTTCTCTCCAGACTTATTTAATTTACAGTAGTTTGCATACTGGTTACCACACATATTTTGTTTGGCTGAAGTTTTTCCAAAACCTTTCCATAAAGCTAAAAATATAACACACTGAACAAACCGCTCCATTACCCAAAGAGAAAAACTTATTACTGAAACTCAGGAAAGTATGTTGCGAGGTATTCATTTTAACTTCAGCTTCTGTCATAAAATTCTGAAAAACAAAAAAATCTGGAACATGCAATTAAAATAATTGTAGGTGTGCGAATGCCTGCCTCCGAGCAAGGAATTTAATAATACATTAAAACCTTTATTTTTGATTCTAGCAAAATATACAATTATATCCATACAAACTGCCATTGCATCATTTCTTGTGTTCATGGAGGAAACTTCACCTACTGCTATTTCTACTACACGGCATGATATTATTTCAATTCTTACTTAATTTAACAGAGCAATGCGCTCTTCAGTACGCTGAACTGAAAATGACACACACTTTCCTCGTAAGATTGTATTTACTATTGATTTATCTTGCCCTAGAGAGTCCTGGTTAACATTCCAGTGATAATTGACCCTGCTCTATTTAACTCATTCAGAAGGGCATCCTCATTCCCAGCAGTGCCTTGATGCTAGAAGACACTGAAACTCTAGTTCAAACAATAAATTTACATTTGCAAGAGACCGATTCATACAACATTCGTCATTTCTAAGATTTATAAGAAAAACAGAAGTCTCAGGATAAGATATGATTAATTAGCTCATTAAAGTAATGGAGAATTTTCAGGTCTAGAGGAGGGAGGAAGTGTCATCTCAGCTTTCTAAGCACCACCTTTGTTATATTGCAACCTTACAATTAGCAATGCTTTAGCAGGCATCTTTCAAACTGTTACCACTGCCTACACTGGAAGAAGCATAATTTCATCATATTCCAACAGATGCAATGCAAATTAATAGCCTTGTACTATTCTAGTCCGTGGAAGGTGGTTCTGCCGCTTCACCAAGATCCCTGTTGTGCCCTGAAGTTTTTTAGGCTGTGTCAGTCAGTGTAATGAAAGATAGTGCCTCTGCCTACAAAGTGTGCTTTGCCAGGATGACTTGGATGTCTTAAAGTATCATTTGAAAAGCTCCCATTTCAAAACTATGAGTTGAGAAGATCCCCCAAAACAACAAGAAGTCTTGTGATGGTAACTCAGTATGCCTGGTCTTTACTACAGAGCTATCGCTAGTGTTGGGCATTTACTGCAGAGATGGGACCACGTGCATCCCTGCTATTACTTAAAAAATCTTGGAAAGATGAGATAGAAAATACAGCATTTACTTGTGGCATTAAAAAAACCTTTGTTTTTGAATTGGTTTTTGTGGATAATAGTTCTTAGCACTGTTCTTTAATCTTCCATTTTTCAAGAACTGTATGTAGAATAGCCATTTCTGAACACTTGAGTGTCCTAGAGGCACATCACAAGTGAAGTTGCACCCTCAGGGCCTTCAGCTGTAAGCTTTGGCACTGCGGGTAGGCGTGTGCGGGTAGGTTCAGAGCAGGCCTAAGAGTCCGTTTTTGTAGATTTAGTCTGGGGAGAAGGAGCACATGCAGGCCTTGATCTGTAAACATGCGTGTGAATAGAGTTAGTTGCACAAATCATCTCACAGGCTTCATCTCTAGTTGTGTGTGTATGGGTTAGTAAGTCAGAAAGCTCCTTGCCATGGACTTGGCGCAGAGGAGTGTGCTAGGAGACCAGCTCGGGTACCTAAGCTGAGCGAGCAGGCAAGGTACCAGTAGGTGGCATCCAAGAGTGCCCATCCCAGAGAGGGCCTGGGCACAACCGGTGCCTGGGGGCCCTGGAGCTCTCTAGGGGTGCAGCTCCTGTCCACAGCCAAAACTACCTCCTCACCTTTCCTAAAAACACCTCGATATCTCCTGCTTCTAGTGTGCAACAAGTCACCTTCCACATCCTTCTTTAACCTACCCGTTGCTGCTTGCAAGGTTATGGAGATGCTGGCTTCCGAATTAGTTAGATTATTCGTTCCTTCAGAAATGGCCCTGGTAAAGGGTGATGTTTCTGACAGCATTGCCTCTGTTCTGTATCCAGGCAGCTCTGGGCGCAAGTGTGATTTTTTTCCTGCCGTACCCTCCCACACAGGTGGAACTACATCTGGATGAGTTTGAAACAGCTGCACTAATAATGAAGAGGACTTTGCCCTCTATATGGCTACGTTAGCCCCAGGCCCTTAAGCACTGCAGAAGTCTAGATCTTGACTCTCAACAGAAGGATTAGACATATGACTTCTTTGTATGTAGTATATTTATTTATAGGTCTGCTTTTTTCACAGATGCAGGATCATCCCTTTCTTTGGAGGCTGTGGAGTATTTGGCCCTACTTGAGTTAAGTCTAAAAATTGCAGATGTCTTAGCCAAGATATTTTCTGCTCAATGCTGTTGACATACAAAACTGCAATGTGTTGCTTTGCAAGAGAGGCAGAGGAGGTGGATGACACCTGAACGACACTTGGGATTATCCCGTGGCTCCACCATTGCCCCGAGGAATGCGATTCCACTTCCAGCGGTGATGCCCTACTTCATCACACCGTGCTTACTTGGGTAATCCCAGAAGTGGCACCCATAAATACTGATAATTAACACTGACAATACTTACGATGTGAAAGATGCTTCCTCCTGCCTCCCTCTTGAAGCTATCCAGTAATTATCATGACCTCTATTTTGCGTAATCGCAGTATGTGCCACTCATTCACCCTCCTAACCAACAGCAATCTTCAGCGGTGGTAATGCACACGGGGTTGCTTACGTGCCCAGATCAGCCAGCTGTCAACATGCCAAGTAGGTGCTTGCGTGTGGCAGTACTGCGGTACTGTTACTTAAAACACAAAACTGTCATCTGAGAGATGGGACAAAGCGAGGGCAGAGCCCCCGTTCAGGCTTGCTGCTGTCCTTCTGCAGGTGCAGCAACGTAACACACATTACTGGGCCAAGAAACTGCTGTAAGATGTCTCTACCCCATCAGGCTGCTCCTTCCCATTCATTTCCGCCCCGCTTTCATGGCTTGTTGCTGTCAACGTGGCCACACCACAGCCTGCATCGCCAAAATGATGCTGCGTGGAAATTGCTCTTGTTTGTAGGCGAGGGAGCGGGAAGAACTGACACCGGCTCTGCCACCAGACCTGATGTGTCATGAAGTTACACCCAAAGTTTCTGCCTCTTGTGTCTTATCCTCACCTTAAAGTTCAGCAAGAGGTGGGTCAGGCGGTGAGGAAGGGTCAATGTGAAAAAGCAAAGAGCAGCATTGCTCCCAGGAGTGTAGCAGAGGTGACAGGACGGCTCTGCTGCGACTCCTTCAAATATTGGCAAGATGGACTTTTTAAATGCAGATTACATAATGTGTTTGGGGCTATTTAAAGTAAATGTTATTGACAGCCATTACATCTGATAGTATTAGTAAGTATTTAGGGAATTTTTTTAAAGGTGAAGTATTGACAGGAAAGACTGTAACAGCTACTTCTGGACCATTACAATTTATCTTCTAAATCAGTCTGGGGTTATGGTTCACTGACATGTTTCACCCTATTACCTACTAAAGGGTGGTTAATGACGATGTGTTGGCTACACATGATACCAGAGCGTGTGTGACAGCACATCTATGATGCAAAGGCCTTGCAGGGCAGTGCTCCTCTGAGGAAAGCTGTTTGCAGTAGCTCTTGGCAGGGCTGGGTCTTAATAGCTACATAATAGAATAAAAGATTGAATTCAGCCTCTCAGAGTGATGTCTAAACTTGCAAATGGGTCAAATTCTGGTAAATCTTGGGTGAAGTACAAACCCCGGCGTTACAGACTTCCATGTAATAAATAGGGGGCAAGAGCTACAGTGGTTGTGTGTGGCCTGGCTCTGCTGACTGCAGTGGGGAAGCACAGGTTGGTACTTGCTGTTTCTGGGCAATGCAGAGCTTTCTCCTCAAAGGCACCACTTTCAATTCAGCCCTAGGTTAGTCATGAATGGAGGTCATTTTAGGGTTATTTGAGTGTGTGAGTAGAACCAGTTGGTTACAAACAGCAGAGTCACAAATAGCATTCACCTCTACAGGGGTCCTCATACACAGCCTTGTTGGAAATGTTTTCAGAAGAGAAAATAAGGACACAGCACTGCCCCAAATAACCCTGGTCTGTAAATAATCTAAGCTTGGTGTCTCGAATCCTTGCTGATCATATTCCATCACCAATACTATTCTGAGGTTTTGTTCCTTTTACATTTTTTGTTATTGAAATTCAAAGCAATTAATATGCACCTGAATTCGTCTGTCTCCTGCTGAAAGGTATTTTCTTCTTCTTTATTCAGAAAATTGTCTAGAATTGGGATTTCTTGCCCCCTTCCCAATTCCCAGCCACTCCAGAAGCAAACAGATGTGGATTCACTTGCCCATAGTCAAGCCCCACCTTTCCAGTGTGAACTCAATAGACTTTCACACACATAATGGCGCGGGTTTGAACAACAGAGTGAGGTTTTGCCATGAAAACAACATTTCATTCCCAAGGTATGGATGTGCATTGCTATTTCTTTTAACTTCTGACCACCAATTCTAGAGACCTTTTCTGGAAGCAGCCAGCACAGAGGCTGAGTTATGTCTAGGCCTGTCTCTTGTTCTTCAGCATTGAGCTACCTTGTCACAGCCATCTTTTAAACTGCCAGATATCTCCCATTAATTCTGATCTTGCCCTCCATTCCTGTAGCACGACTGAGTTGTTCGATAGCAAGGGCTGTTCTGTTTCTCCTAAAGCCAGCCTGCTGTCAGGATGCAGGGCTGCTTCGGATAGTGAGACCGTTTTCTCCTCCTTTTGTTTGCACTAGATTTTCTGCACCCCCAGCGAGTGCCGTTCAGTCCCTCAGTTAACATTTACACTGCAATCGGCATCCTGCACCCTGTTCTATTTTCTGCAGACATGTAAATAGAAGCCTTTTGTAAACTTCGTTTAATGATAGTGCCGTATTATGGGTTGTCTAAAACAGTGTCAAGGGATCCTGTTTCCTTTTAACTTCACCGTTTGGCTAAGGTATAATCTACAGTACGTCAACACAACACATCTCTCTATTGAGTGTAGAGGTGAGATACAAAGCTTTCAAAGCAGGCAGATTCTTTTGCTGTTTCTTGGTTTCCTCAAGCACTTTGTACATGAAAGATTGTTTCCTTATCTCTTGGAAAAGCTTTTGGATGAAATTAACCCCAGTGTAGAGGGTCAACCTAACGGCCTCTGCACTACTTAAGTCCTACTTAGAGCCTATTCTCAGAGCTTAAATTGGATTTGTATGGTGCACAAGGTGCATTTCCCTCTGTGAATAGGTAAAAATGAAAGATATAATAATTTATACTTAGTAATGATTTCAATTCCTGAGTGGATCTATTTTACATGGCTTTGTGTTGGGGGAATTCTTAAGAAGCAAGTCACTAACTGCATACAGCTTTCTGAAGCTCTTCAGCAAATGTGGAAAAAACAGGCCTGGGTGAAGAGGAGCCGATCACCCCTGCGGCTGCCGCCATGCTTCGTGACGCAGAAGCGCTTGCGTTATCACAGGTGCTGATAGCAAATAGGGAGCAGCAGGAACAGGGTTTGCCACCAAAGGCCCAGATCCCATGCAGCTGGTCGAGGGGAGTGCAGCCTTAGCCCCTCACCGCGCTCCCTGGGGGGCAACACACACCCTGGGGGAGTTGACGGTGAGAAACATTTTTTTTTTTTTTTTTTTCCCCAGCAAAATTCAGGGAAGCAACTGCAGCTACTGTCTGAACACTTCTGAAAGAGAAATGTTGGTGGCTTCTCACACTGTGTTTTCCCTTTCAACCCCAGCAAGGGAGTTACACAGCTCTATGTTCAACTAGAAGAAATCTATTGGGAATTGCTGATTAAACTCTCTCAATCTACAATAAGTATGTTTGATACTGAAGGAATTGTCCATTTCTTATTTTCCTTCTTGAAAGGTCTAGGTAGGGCTATTCATTGTTTGACATCAGGGCAAAATAAATCCAAAATGCTACTCTAATGTTAGTCTGCGGCCGTCGCTGGTTAGGCACAGGCATATATGGGAGAATCATGCCCCCAATGAACACCAAAGGGACCTAATAAGTCATTTCTCCATCTTGGTTTTCTCCAGCCAGCTTTGCGGTCAGCTGGGGCAGGTTGCCTGACTGCTGGCCATGGAGTACCTATGTTTCAGCTAAGAATATGGTCCTTCTGTTACCAATTAGGTCAGCCTGGCACTTGTCAAGTCCTAAATTCAGGTTGTCATTTTGGACATTTATAAATGGAAACAAAGCTGTGTTTCTCCATTATGCTTCTAAATAAGTTCAAAAACAATGCTAAGTCCATTTTAAGCATCGGGTCCACCCAGCAATCTTATTTCCCTTTTTGGTAAATTGATCTTTCTGCTATAACGTGCGGCCTCAGAAGTTTCAATGATAGAAAATCACTCTCCTCTCCTACCTTGGGATCTGTGAAGCTAACCTCGCTTGACCGTCTAGTTCAGGAAGTTCATTTGAATGTACTCTTACAGTAGAGGTTGGATAAGGGACAGTTGCGTTGTAAGCGGTGTGAGTTATTTCTCAATATATCTGAGGTTCAGTTCAAGTGTGAGCAGTGGAATTAGGAGCCTCAGCTCTGACAGGATGCATGCTGCCGTGGGCCTTCTCAAATCATCTCTGTCTCAGTGTGGTGAAGAATTTGTAAGACCAATTCCGATACTAATTTGTTGGTGCTGGCAAATCCTTTCCTAAGTATTCAGAGTCAGGCTGAGTACATTATAGGCCCCAAATAAAATTATAGAGGTGGGTAGTTAGCACATCTGGGGAGGTACTCAACTCTTCGAAGGATCTCGTCCTTGGTGCGTACTTCTGATTGTATCTACAGTCTTTAGTCTTATGCGTTCATGGTAATATACAAAAGCTCGTCTCGTAGGAGCGAGCAGGAAGAGTTTGCAGAAGCAGCATCTGGCACTGGTAAAATACAGAACGTGTTTAGTGAATGTCAGTTTTCTTTCTGTAAGTCAGGTACTTGGGTGTCATTTCTGTCTCATCCGCTCAGCTTATGAATGACACAGGAGAGGTCTCTTTCCAGTAAATCACAGCAGTGGTTGCAGTATGTACAAGCCTGCTCAGATACTGGTGGGAACCGTGCCATGGGGGAGTGGAGATCCACACTGACTAATTTGCTGGGAGTGAGCCCCACCCTCGGCTGGAATCCCTGTTAATATAATAATCATCCAGAACTGGGAGTGTTAATGGCAAAAAAAGCCCTGGGAGAACAAGCGCTACAGGAGGAGGTGAAAGATGTGGGCAGATTAAAAAATAGAGCGCCAAATTCTTGGCTAGAGTAAATAAATAAAGCTCTTTTGAAGCTACTGGCGAGACACCAGGTAACCTGACCCAAAATTTGTACAGGTGGGTGAGCCCTTGCAGGACAAACCTCCATATGTTTGTAATTACTTTAAGATATCTCACAGCCGCTCAAGCCCTGCTCTTCCACAACCCTCCTCTTCCGTTGTCATGCAGAAAAGGCAGCAACATGCAGAAGGCGTCTCCTCTGGGATGGTAGTGTCCAATATGGCAGCTTTGGATGAGGAAGGTCTCGTCTCCTTTTCCTTGCAGGTTTTTCTAACACAGCCCAGGTCACAGGCATGCGGCAAAGCCCCACGGAGAGCGGTGCTGGCATGGCCGAGGGCAAGAGGAGCTGCCGTGGGAATGGGCAGCAGGAGTCGGGGGACGCTGCACCCTCCCCTGCAGCTGCACGGGCAGGGAGGAGTCCGTGCACAAGGCGCTGTGTGAAGGGGTGTTTGAAAGTTGGCCTGACGTGCAGAGAAATGCCTTTCAGTCCATCCATCCACCTTGCAGCATTCCTTAAAGCTGCTAAAAAGACAGTCCTCCAGTAATAAAAAGGAAAACAAGTAGACCACAAATCAATGTAATATTTGACTTGGCTTTGGGAGCCATTTCTCTGAAAATATTTAAGGCTATTATGACTAACGTGGTGTTTAGCTTTCTGCTAATGTAACAGCTGAAGAAAAATGTGTTTTGCTCTCGACTTGCTTATTAGTCAATGGAAACTATAACCACAAACAGTACAACTCTATTTAACCACTGTATTAAATATTAAACCCGAAACTGTCATTACCAATTACTTTCAATAGGGCATAATGGTTTGAGGGTTAAGTAATATGGACTAGGAGCCAATGGATCAGTCTAATCAAATGAAAGTATTCCTAATGGGATAGTGCTGTATGGGAAGGTGCAGTGATGCTGAACCTTGGTTTCTAGCACTGGGACGATTTGATGTCAAACATTTTCTTGCTTTTTGTTCCTTCATGGCTAACTTACTTTAATGCTGTTGATGAGGAAGGTGATTCAGGGAGGCAGAGAGACCAAAAGCCTGGAAACTTAGGTTTAGTATGTATGTCTTCTGACAGGACCAATGGCCAGCATATGACCCCGTTCACTCTGCAGAATGCTTGTTGAGGAAGGTTAGAATTTCTCTACCTAGAGAGACGTAATCAGATTGAAACAAACCCCGTGGTGCCTGTGCTTAGGAGGAAAAGGCTGAATGCCCTGTTTGAAGGTTGTGGATAAAAAGATATTATTAGTAGTTAGAGGTGCTCCTGTACAATTTATATTTATAAATATTTATAAATAAAAACTTATAAATATGTATGTAATAAAATCTTGCTTACATTAGAAAAATCCAGTGGCGGTGGTCAGGCACAGTAGGCTGCATCTTTATGGCCTGGTTAGCAATCTGCTGGGGGAGGATTTTCAAGTGCTCTGTATCTACAAGTGTAAGTAAAACATTTAGTGTCTGGCTCCATGCATGACAGCAGGAGGCCATGCAGAGACCCGCGTTCTGCTGCAAACGCTACGGCTCTGGACCTGCTCCTGTATTCTGCGAAGCCCTTTGGCACGTGCTGAAGTTCTCTTCCAATTCAAGCAGAAATTAGGTTCCATATTGGGCCTGGCTTCGAGGCAGCTGGCAGAGCGTGGCTTCTTCTCTGTAGGCTGATGGATCTTGGACACTTGGGTTTCTTGGTCATCCCCTGAGAGCTGCCAGGCAGCGGGCAGGGAGGGCCCTGCCGAGCTGGTGCAGCCAGAACCTGCTGGGGATTTGTCTGGAGCTCAGTGTGTGCAGCAAGTGTCTGTGAAATACATTAGATTCTCATCTGCCTCTTCTAGTGAAACCAGCTTTTGTCAGAAAGATTCCTGACTAGGGCTAGCCTTATTGTTCTCATGGTTCAGCTGAGGTCAGTAATGCATGTAATCAGTACCAGGGTGTGGATGCATCTGGCAAGTAATGGCAATACCCCAGCCTGTGAAGATTTTCCTCTGAATGACAGTGCTATAATTAAGTCTCCAAATTCAGGACTCTGAGCCAGAATTGAAGTTCGGGAACTTCATAGAGGTAGGGGCCAGCTGTGAAGCTCATCTAGGGATGTGGATTGCAATTTCCCAAAGCCCTGGGGCAATTTGGTTCTGGGGGAAGATGCTCGGGAGCTGTATAAAGAGATTGAGCAAAGATAGCAAGTTCTCTCTCACAGCGCTAGACTGAGTAAACAGGTTTGCAATAATCAGCTGTTGACAGATGGCAGCAAAACACCTGTGAGTGACTAAACTTTTCAGCCACTTAGTCAGAGCTCCAGGAAAACTTGGTGCTGATTCTCAGAAATGAGAAGCAGATCTTCTAACATGCTCCGTATCTCTTGCTGCTTTCTTCTCTAGCCACAATAAAATGCCTATGGATGAAGCTCATGGAGGTTCATTGAATTCATTTGGCACTGGTTTAAGCCTACTTTTAAAATATGTCAGATGTAACACTAATCTTGGTGCAACTGTACTGTAATTAGTGTTTGGCTCACCACACTTCAGTAAATGCACCTGACTCAGCTATTTCACAGTTAGATATCATTATGCTTTGAAGCTGTATTTACCATCTGCGACTGAAATATTTGCCTAAAAGTATCCCATAGACAATAAGGCATTGGCCCTATTGTGTTGCTCGTGCTTTGTTTATATAATGACCCAGATGCATACCCAAAAAACGACCATTTGCTTACAAGTGTTAGAGCCTTGTGTGTTGTGGGATATGTTTCTTGACTTTCTGAAGGGATGGTTTCACAGGGCAACAAAGAGGAGTTTCTAATTGGACCTTTTGATAAATTACAGGCTCCCATTACAGAGCCATTTGAAAATCGGTAGAGTGGGAGGGTTTTGCTCAATCGTATGAGAACAAGATGAGCGTAGGGTGGACAAAATAACCGCGATATGCTTCACAGAGGCATCTGTATCAAAGCTTGGCTGACCTCCAGACTAGACCCTGCCGGCTAGTGCTGGGCGTCACGTGGAGATGCAAAGGTCAGACTGTCGTACTTTTGGTGGTGCGCACAAACCCCAGCATACAGGGGACCTCAGCTCTGCTCCCCAAAGGACATCACGGGGCTTCGCACCTGGTCTCTCCCGCAGACTGCCAGAAACCAGTGCACAACCAGCCCAGTGTCGTCAACATTCAAGAGTTCGTTTCCAGTCTTGCATTATTTGTTTAAAGTTCTAGCTTGTGGATTCCAATGGTGAGGAAAGTATCCCAATTTTCATGTAGAAAGAGAGTTTTTAGTTCTTATGGTTATGGAGAAGAGCCTGAAAACATGAACTTTAAAGGCTCAAAACCCAGAAGGCATTTAGGTGTGATTTATGAGTGTGACTCCTGCTTCATGGTTTTTCAATGCTGAGGGTTAGCAACACAGCCAGCTTTGTTTTATGAGGTAAAGTGGAGCTGGAACACTTCAGATAATGGAAAGTCCCTGGTAACACCGATACAGCTGGTTCCTGCACTGCTCCGTGCTGCAGCTGTTTGCTAAAGGGCTCTGATCTTGGGTGCAGCGCCTCGTGCATGCCCCAGTCCGACTTGAAGCTGGAGTTGTAGAGCGTGTGGACAGTGCGGTGTCTGTGCATACAGGCCCCTTGCAAATGGGGATAGAGGCGCCCCAGGCATTGCACCGAAAGCGCGGGGCTGGCAGAGGCGAGCACAGGCCGTGGGCAGCCCACCGCCTCCGTGCAGGGCCGCGTGGATGTTTTGCACGCAGGCAGCTCGGGATGCCTGTACTTGTATTAGCCTATGCCTGCAAACCAGATCATCTGGCCCCGGATAATATGCTGATCACATGGTGATGACTGTACGGAGGAAAAAAAAAAATCAGGCTTTTTCTATAGAGGTCAGATATTCTGACTGGGCATCATTTATCCCCTAATCTGTGGATCTGGGCTGCAGGCTTGGAAAGTGCTTTACTCGCTGGCAGACCTTCTGCAGATGTCTACTCATCTGCTGGAGTTTACAAGAAAATATGACCCTTGTGCATAGATCCCGGGACTGAGTGGCATTGAATTTCATTTGCTAGGTGCACAGAGAGATGATGGACACATAATTTTCAGGGACAAATTAAGCCTTCAGCATGCAGTTTTGCCACGTTGCACGTACTTGACACATATTTGGAGGGTAAACTGTAGATCAGTTCTTCCTTTATTACATTTTCAAGAGCTTGAAGATTCATACTGGCAGCTACAGGGTCTTTTTTCTTATTTCCACTTCAGTCGTGTAAACTTCAGACAGTCAGAAATCATGATATTTGCTTGAAAATAGTGAGAGTCTGTCTGAATAGATTAGGAATTTCTGGTGTTTAACTTCCCAGCCATTAGGTTGGATGCGTTTCACGTTTTAAATCTTTGTTCTACAATGATGGGGCCAACAATGATATTTCTTGTTGGTGCTGTTGGTACTTGTATTTGCTTTAGACTTTGAAGGCCTTTATCCTCCTTTCCCTCCCCAAAACTCATGTGCATGTGAACTAGAAATGCACACTTACCCGGCGGTTGTCTTGTGTAGGTACGGGGTAGTTTGCTCCTCTCTTGCTGCACAGCGTAACCCACCATACAGTCAGAGCCTGAGTGTGCTCTTAGCTACCTGTTCACGTGTTCCTACCACATACTGATTTTTCGGCTGTGATTTCTCCTGCCACTATATGAGCACTTTTGTGTGTTTATTAGCAGCAGGATACAGGAATTGTGCGGTGCACGTGAAACCAGTTTTGAGCAGTCCATCTCTTCTACCCTGCGTGCTCAACTTCATTCCTAATCTGTGCTCAGGCATATGCAGCAACTTCAGGGAAAAGGCACAGCTTTCACTGAGCAGGAAACCTGGCCCTGTAGCTTTAAAATGTAAGTTAAAAGATGAAATCAAATGCTTTGCTCTTGCAAATAAGAGTGAGATTACAATGTTTAAAATAAGCTTAATTAAGAGGATACTCAAATATACCTAGGGTTTGATTTTTCATGTAGAAGAATTAAGCCAAATTATAACATTTCTTTGCAGTTATATCAATGACAGCGTAGGTATAAAACTCAAGAGAATTATATCTTTAATATCTACTTTCACGTGGTGAAAAAGATCAATTTATTTGAATTGGTACATTTGCTTTATTTGAAACTTTAAATTCATCACATTTCCAGGAAACTCTAAAGTAGCATTTTACTGGGCTTTCTCTTTTCAACCACCAGGGAGACCATCTCTTACTAATGCAATAAAATAAGAGTTCTTTTTTATTATTATTTATTTTAATACTAACCATAGCTATGACAGCTGTGAAAGGAGCTGCTGTGCTATTAAATTTCTTAATAAAAATGTAGCTCCCTCTTCTGCTGACCCAGATAATTAGTTGTTGATGTTTTAAGGAAAAGAATTTACAGATATGGGTTCAAAACTGCAGCTAATTTCTTTTCATTTTCTCTTGTTGCACAGATTTGTGAATATCTGACCAAAACTCCTTACACATTTCTGTGCTCAGAATTAAAGCTAGCAGCATTAATTGGGTGAGCGTTCCATAAGCATGAACGGTTTGTGTTTCCTAAGCATACTAATGTTGTGATCCAAAATAAAAATGCGCTGCAATTACGATGCTGCAATAACTGCATAGCATTATTAAGTGAACATTTATGTCTAAATTGTGTTCTGTTCTGCTATACAGGGAGAGAGAGAGAGTAGTCGGTTCTTTCCTCAGGCTTTAGTGCAATAGTCCAAGCATTGTTCAAAGGGGTTAACACATCTTGCAGTGTGGCTTTGGAGATGCCTCTTCTCTTTAAATTGCTCAATCTTATCAGAGTCATTAGTGAATTCACAGTAAGCAATCAAAAGCCACTCTGCCACAAAGTCCCCAAGCTTCCCTTATTACATTATATTTTAAATTACTCAAGACACCAGAAAAAAGGGGGGAAAAAAACCCCCCACAACACACTAATTACCAGCAATAAACAGTCTTGGCTGTAAACTTCAGATTTCACGTAAATTTGCATGCTTTCACCAGTTCAGAATCTGTCCTTATTATAAACCTCATTGAAAAAGGAGCATACTACAGTCTCTGAAGAAATCACTGTAATAAATGAGCTTTGCATTCACAAGATGAGTTCCCACATGTGTGAAAATGTTAATATTCCCGTGACTGAATTCAATGACATAATGAATCTACAGTGGAAAATCATTCTGCGTCAAGCAAAGACAGGCATAGCTGTGCTGGGCTGTTCTTGGCAGACAGGACATTTTGTATCTCAAGTTAGAAAAGGAAAATAATTGCAGCTGAGTGTCAGTGTGCGCTAACTGGGCATTAAGGGCTAGATCCCAAGGCTATTTTATTCTGCTTGTTGCTACACCTGATTGAAAAATGTTGCTTGAGAGTAAACAGAATGAGAAACCTACTTGAGGAAGACTCTGAGATCCAGGGTAGATACCCTTTTAACCCTGAGTCACATCAGGCATGTTTATAAGATCTTTTGTAACCAGATGTGAACAAACTCCTTTCAGTCTTGCTGCCTTTGGGACTGAAACTAGCTGTAAGATAAAGACAACGCACCCGCAGTGCGATTCCATGTCTATGCACATGTTGGAACTGTTACTCCGTAGATCAGCCTTAGAGTTGTTTCTTTCACGCGGTTCAGGTAAACGTGAAACCCTAATACTATGCAGGCGATTAGAAAATTGAGTGCAACTCAGAGTCTGTCCTGACTGTCTGCTACTAAGGGAGTTGCAAGTGTAAGAATTGCGTTGGACACCATGTTAGGAAAAATTGGTTTGTGCATTTAGAAGCAAAGGAGAAGTTGTGGAGCTGTTAGTACTAAATCTTGAGTGCTGTTCCATTTGAGAGTATGATCAGTTAGCTATAAATTCACAACAGACTTAATGCCTCTTAAATATAGGACTTGCCAAACTGATTCAGAAGCTGAATGACGCCAACCTTGAAATATATGAGTGCAATTGTAATTCTTTTGCAAAAGGGCTAGAGGAGGAGAGGTTGGTCTGAAATAAGAGGGGGGTTTGTGGTCCATGGGCACCTTTCCTTCCCATCCAAAACAGTATGGGTGGGAATTACCATATGCTGAATTTAGGAAACCCAAAAACGTACAACCCAATGCCACTTTTTATGAGATGAAGTTCCCTGCTGCCCCAGAGAATAAGTCTGCACCATCAGTTTGGCAGATCTCGTTGAGTTCAGTTTGGAGGTCCAGCCCATATCTCCCTACATTCAGGGAATTAGACTGACCAAAACTTACAGGAAAAGAAATCTAAGAGTTTGATACAACTCCTGTGAGCATATCTACTTTGTTGTATATACTGCCTGAGAAAAATAACCCTACAAAATATAATTTATGCTGAAAGAATGCTTTAATTGTTTGTGAGTCAAGTAGTTCAGTGCTCTGGCATATAATTTTGTTGTTGGTCCTTTAAGTACAACAAGTATATGTGTTTTGAAGTTCTGAATGTGCATTGCAGAAGCATGTTCCTTAGCTTTCAAGTTTTGTACTGCTGCTTCTCGGGCATTTTATGCGATCAGTTGATGAACTATCTTTACAGAATTAATCATATACGTTCTTTTCTCATGGGTCACCAATCAACTTCGAAGGCTGGGCTTTAAGATGTGCATTAGTCATACTACTACTTGAGTTAAAGAAGTAAGTAGGCTGTTCTTTTCTGATAGAGAAGAAAACGGATATATTGTCAGTAGCTCCATCATTTGGTACCTTGCCTGTCAGGAGAAATTTTTTGGACCTATTGTGGCTGTCAGGTGGGAGATGTGTCAGGTTGTGACATGCAGCAGTCGTGGATGAGGAGATCTAGAGTTCATGGTTCTTGGCTCCTCTCTCTTTCCCCTTCCCATAAATTGCCAGTTATTCTGAGAAAGAATCCTTTCCGCTCCATCTGTCTCTGAAGAAGCACTGGGTGAGCTGGGGGCACCCAGTGGATATGATGGCTGGATAGCATGCAGAGTAGTGGTATCAAATGCTGAGTGCCTGAACTGAGATCCACCAAGCCTTCTTGATGCAACACATTAATGTTTCACATGACCTACTTTTAAAAAAAAAATATTCAGCCACTTTGAGCCATAAAAATGCCAGAGTCTAATTGTGAAGGGGACTGAACAAGCTATCATAAGATAAAAGCAAACGAAATGATGTCTCACAAATTCTTGAAGTCTGCTGTGAAAACAAGCAAGAACTGGAGCCTGAGCCAAGATGTCTCTGAAACAGTGCTGCATGTCAAGAGGATGCCGAAATCCGTAGGCTTCCAGCTGCTTTCACTTCGTCTTAGGGGCATGGACATTTGTTAAGGTAAATCAGGACGTGGATAAACCAGCAGAGGTAACTCTGGAGCTGATGTATTGTGCCAGCATAGGAGGAAAGATCCTGGTATTTCTATTGCTCATCTTATAAAAGATGGCATGGGATTACATTTAACTGCAAAAGCACGATGCTTTGAAGTGCAAATATGGATAGCATATTACACTCAACGATCCAAATGTTCGTATCATGTTGGTCAGAGTGATCCTCTCTGTGACATTTCACAAGGGGATAAAATAGGAGGAGGGAAAACTTCAGAGGGTGAAATCGAAGCGTGTTGAGCAAGCAATATGGGCTCAAAACAAAGCAGCAGTGCTAAAGGGAGCTCTGGCTATGTTCAGGTAACTATTTGGTTAAAATAAACACACCATCTACTGGCACACATCTTAGGTGCAGCCCTGTTCATAATTGAATAGAACTGGTCAAGTTGTTGGTCTGCCCAAGACTTTCAGTTTGCACCTTGTAACAGCTGGTGCGTGTTAGTTGTTGCAGCTGAGATCACTTAAAAGTGCATTTGTTTTTTTTGCTGAACATTCTGTTTTTATTATTCTACCTCTCCTCTTTGGTTTACTATCACTGATTCTCTGCCATAAATCCAGAACTATTCATTTTGACCAGGTTTGCCGCAATTCTTAAATGACCTGCTTTGCTGCAACTTCTGTTGTGTTAGATCTCAGTCCAGCACGGAGCTCTTGGAGGGCGAAGCGCTCTTTGTGTCCGCAGGGGTCTGCCTGCAGGAGGAGAAGCAGTTTCTTCTTGCAGGATTTCCCGAGACAGTCTGTGAAATTAGTGTCCTGTTTCCTACATCTCTTAATGGGCCCAGTTCACTCGGGTACCTGTCGACCACTCGCAGACATTCAGAGCAACCTGCCCACTATTTGGCATCTTACATTTCTGCTCTGTTTGGATTTCTGAGGCTGAACTGGGCTCATGGAGAGCTTTTGATGAGACAGCTTCCTTGAGGAAGGAGGCAGAAAGTAGGTCACCGCTGTTATCTGCTTCGCTCTCATTACCCAAGCGGTGAGAAGGATGGGAACAAGCGCGGGAGGGCGGCTCTCAGGGAGCCGGGGTATAAATGCCATACGCAGCTGGACTGGCCATTCCCCACTCCCCATTAAGAGAACATCCTGTAGGAGAAGGCACCATCTTCCCCTTTTCAGAGCCAGCTGAAAGCTTTTCAGGTAGCACAGGCAAAAAGAATAGGAAAGTTTGGAGAGGGAAGGCTGCCCCCTCCCTGCATGGTGAGCAGCAGGGCAGTGGTCACCCATCTGGGCTGTGCTGGAACACCATTTCATCTGTGCTGAAAGCTGACGCTGCCCCGTATCGCTACCCAGATACTGCCAAATTATAATGGCTTTTCTCCAGCCGCCAAGCATCTGATGGGGTGTTTCAGCTCCTGCTTTGCGTTCAGTGCTGTCTTTCCTCTTTGCATGCTCCCAACAGTAGTGCTTTGCTGTCCTCTACAGAGCAGAGCTTCTTTCTTTTTGCTTTCCCCCTCTTTTACTGAATTTAGTAATCTCCTCTTTGCAGCCTATTTGAGTCTCTGGAGGCTTCTCATAGTCATTGACTTCTGTATTCGTGTCTTTTTGAGTTATGCCCACTTACCAGTAATTTTGTGACTTTATTGGATTCCTTCAACCTCATTCAGGACATTTCATTGGCTACCCAGACAGACAGACAGGCGCGCTCTGGATCCAGGCTTTTGTTGGCTAGCTAAGGTATGGATGATGTTATTTCAGGCTACTTACAGTTTTAAGCAGGTCTTTCTTGCATCCTGGCCAGCAATCTCGCCATTTCTTGCCGCTTTAATGCAACCCCTCACTTAACGTCAAAGGAACAGGAATTCCCTTTGGGCCCGGCCCTTGCGGCAAAGGCTACCTGTACCCTGCCTGGTGCAAAGTTTGTCATTCAGATAGTCTCTACTTGCATTTTGTAAGCAACCTGGACAGTACAAACCTCCATCTATCAATTTCCCGTGCTACATCAGATAATGTCTTCCACAGCCCCACTACATTGAACTGGAGTGAATGCATCCTGAAACAATCCATATTACAGAGATAATTGCTTTGTTACATAAATATTATACCCACCAGGCATCTCCCTGTCCCTGTAAAGGTAAGGTTAGCAAGACTTGAGATTGCTGGAGCCATTAATCAGTCCATTCTGGTTCTTTCCCCTTTTGAAATTGAGTGGGATGGTTAGGGGTCATTTATCAGTCTGTCCCAGACTGTACTTATGAATAATAAATGGTCACTAGACCCGGAGTTACGGCTCACTGAGAGCGAGACCTTTTGGTTTCATTGAATGAAACCACAGTTGATTTCAAGGGTGGCAGGATCAGACCCTTAACGCAATTTTGATTCACATGTGAACTGTAATCTGATAATCAAAAAAAAAATCTTGTTAACATTATTCCAGCATCATTTAAGTGGGAAAATAGTTTCAGAGGTGTGGTGATTGGGTTCTGAGAATGGGTATGAGATGGGATAAGTTGAAAACGAGCTGGGAGAGAGAGAGAGAAAGAAATTGTGGAAAATGAAAAATGTATATGATTATATTTCACAGACAGACATTTTTAACCCCTTTGTAGGGAAGGTGTTTTTCAGCGAAAAGTTGTAAACAGTTCAGAGCAGTTCTGTACTAAGCTATGGGTGTTACAAATGGATTCGAGCTTAAAATGACATCTAGCACTGTCTGTGTCCCGCACTGGGGTGTATGGAGAGCACACGGCCCATCTCCTGCTACGCATGACTCCTATTAGTCTGATTTTCCTGAGCTGTAAACTCGCAAGGTCAGCCAGAGGCAAGCCCGGAGCTGAGGCCTAGCTTATATTGCAGCTCTATAATTTTTCAGCATTGCCAGCTGCGGTGATCTTATCGGGAATCTGTGAGTATTTGGTGGTTTTCTTAGTACTTTTATTTCTGGAAATATGTGAAAATGCGATAGTCTCTCCTTTCATTTAAAAAATAAAGTTCTTAGACCTCGTGGTTGCAGAGAGAGGTTTCAGATTGTGGTTAGGATGAACATTAAGGGCTTTTGCAGAAGCAATCAGTGAAGATGCAGAATAAATGTCAAATACCTTTCTTTTAGCTTATTATTATCTAAAGCTTTTGAAAATTTGTGTTTGGCAACACTGGTTACCTAAGTTTTGATTTATATTTAGACTTTGTGCTGAGGACTGGCATTGTAGAGCAGTCAAGGGCTAGCAGACATCGTAACTCAGCCTTTTGTGAACCAAAATTGTACGTATCAAGAGATACTTTGTGCATCTGCTGAATTCTGCCTGGGCCATGGATTGCAGGGTCATCTGCTGAACGGCTGCTAATTCTGTGGGACATAAACACCTGGAAAGGACAGAAAAGCCTTTGGTAGGGACAGCCCTCCTTTGGAGGGAGGCATTATATAGCCGTCTCTCGGCAGCCCTGGTGCTGCCTGCGGTTGTAGGCTCCCCACTGAGTCCGAAGAAACTTGAAGTTACTGTCGTCAGCTTCAGGCAGAGAAGGGCCCCGTGGGAGGTGCGTGCATGGCACTACATTGGTGATAACAGGGACTCAGATGACAGAAAATCCCAGGGGCCCATCCGCTTTTTTCTTAATATATTTTCGGGCAGGCCTAGTAATCATTCACTCTCTAATACAGGCCTTGAAATATTGACAGGATTCCTGTTTATAAACATACTCAAAATCCATTTGTTACTGGATCCAGTCTTGCCACTTCCAGAGCTATTGCCATCCGACGCGCACGCTGTGTTTTGGCTCAAAACACAAATAGCCTGATGAAATTTCTTGCTATAAGGAAAGTTATTGCACATGTACATGAGTTATTTTTCATTGCCTCAAGGGGAACCACAAATGTGTGTTGTTTCTAATTAATTGCTGGGTTATGTAAAGAGTGCTCCATACAGCAAAATGGAGCGGGATGCTTGACACAGCCATCAGGTTTTCTTCCCTTACACTCCTGAGCTTTCCCCATTTTTTTCCCAGTCTCAAGTAGCTGTTCTGTCCTAGTAAGTCCTGGTTCCAGTGGATGGTTGTGTTTCCTGAGAGTGCAGTTGTTTATAAACAGACATTTATTTCCACAACATTAGCCCTTTAACACCTTACTGGAGGATGAGGTTGGAGACTTCTCCTGAAAGAATAAGAGAGGCAAACTTGCTGGTATTCGTACAACTGTTTATCCTCCCAGAATCTCTATTTTTGTCTTTAGGGTTGCTTTCCTTTGTAAGACCCATACTCAAGTTGTGTGTTCCTGCATCCAGTGCCAGTCACTTATGCCTGGGAAAAGTGAAAATTAAGTGTAAGTCTATGCACTAGAAATGATGGCAGCTCTCAAAGCGCCTTCTGCATGAGCGGAGGTGACAGTCGGAGGTGGAAAGATGCAGCTCCCTTCTGTGCGCCAGCCTTCCAGCTGAACTTGTCCAAGATGGTGCGAAGACTTACAGCCTCCCATTCTGATCTCTGTGCCGTGACTATAATTCAGGTGCCATTAATGGTACTTGTCCTGGCTGTCAGAGGTAAGAGTAAGTGCAGGATAAAGCCCTACATCTGCCAGGTTATGGAAATGTGTGCATGGTGCATTATGCCAGAGGAGCTCAGGCAGTGAAACTAGTCAGAGCAGGTACAGCTTGTTGGCCGCAGGGGTGGAGGGGCCAAGAAAATGGTTTTCAAGTGTATCCCAGGTGAACTCACACACTCAGCTGCTGAGTTGACCCATTGAAAGGGTTCATCTTCTCCACGCTGCATGGAGGCAAGCACGTGTCCCTCTCCCGAAGGGAGTTACAGCAGCAGGAGTCACCCAGAGCTGGATCAGGCCCTTAGGACTAAGGGTGTTTGGTTTTTTGATGGCCCAAACCCTCCTTGAATTCCTGGAAAAGAATTCTAGGAGATGTTTGTGTCATCTTTTGTTTCTGTTTTCTGCCATGTACAAAAGGGTTCTGGCGTGACTGGACTTCTAGGTACTACCATGATGCCAATAATATTAATTTTAATTGGTGTTAAACCTCTGGTTGGTTATTGGATCTGTTATCTTTATGTTTAAATCTCTAACCCCCTCTCAAATGTTTATGGACTCACTATTGCCTTCGCTGAGCAGTGTGTTCTGTGTGTAATAGCCACTTTGTATACCTTGGGCAAGCATTAAAAACCGTTTTAAATAGTATGTAGAAATCCATATGTTGTCTGGAATCCTGCTCTGCTTTTCATGCAGAAAGAGAACAGAAGAAACAGCATGTATTTATTAAAGCCATATTTCTTCAGATAGCTTAACCTCTGCTTTATAAATTGTATTTAACATCAGTATCATATTCTGTCTTAATCTACTATTGCATTTTAAACTCCGTTCCCATGTTGGTCTGGAGTGGTCCATGCAAATCAGTCCAATGGATGGAAAACAGGATGGTATTATATAGTGGCTCTTTAGTGTTATATCCAATTTTATGCTTTGTTGAGAGCAGAAGTCACACTATAACAATCCCTCAAAGGCTCAAAGCTGAAGGAACATTAATCAACAGCAAGAGTAAGTGACTAAATATAATGTCCGTGTTGGAGGAAAGGAGCTTGTATCTGGTTCCATGCACTCCATCTGATGCCTGGGACTTTTATCAACGAAGACTGAGGGGGAATCTTTAAAAAGAAATATTTGAGTAAGAATGATTTATCATGTGATTGGGAAGAGTCCGCTGGGAAAGGTGACTGGCCAAGTCCATGTTGACTAAGTAGATCAAGAATGAGTGCCACAGATATGCCTCAGTTTTAAATGCCTGTTTGCTGGTCTCATTAATCTGCTAAATTACCCAGCTCAAATTGCTTATGTGTAAGTGTTACATCAAGGTACACTATTTTGTATTAGCTGCCATATAAAAAGGAAACAGCCACCGAAGGTAGGAGAGAGTGAGGGTGAGTTATTGGCTGTTAAATAATCCAGCAACAAAGTACTTACTCATGGGGAACAAAAATTGCCAAGAAATATTCACATGGGTATCTGATAATGTCTAATTTGTTCCCAGAATCACACATCATTGTTTCTGCATACTCAAGAGAGAGGCAAAAACAGCACAGGAGAGAAACAAATATACACAGGGACACACAAATAATTAACAGGCACGCAGTCATAGAGTCCAGTATTAGATCTAGAATACAGTGAAGGCACAGCATAAGAAATGTTTATTATGAGCAAAGATGAAAAAACTTGACATTAGAGCTGGCTGATCGCAGTTATGAATAACAATTCCTGAATCATCCATGGCAAACACTTCTTACAAAGGAAATGAATTGTTGCAACACAATACATCCTTGTTGTATCGATATGATTAGCTAGTTATCCATAACATGTTGTAATTTGTTTTGATTTTTAAGTGTTCTTTAGCTGCAGAGCCTTAATGAGGCTTCTCTAAATTGATTAGGAACTGCGAGATACAGCATGGTTCACAGATTATTTCAGAGAGCTGTCAAGATCCTGTGACTTTCATTTCATTGGATTTAATGATCGTTGGAAAAGGTGTGCATTACAGCCAGATACAATCACATTTGTCAGCATGATCCTTTTAAGTGCAATTCAATTAAAGTGTTATTCTCTAATTTTATTATTGCTCAAGCTGAGTGCTAATGCTGGCTACCAATAAAGCTACAGGTAGATAATGGTATACAATTTAATTTAACTAATTGGAGTTTAGTGATCTAACATGCTTTTCATATCTTAATTCTTTGAATAATCTTTGATTTTTGCATCTGCTACAATCCTTTTAATGGAAAAGGGCAACTGAAAACATCAGTTACATTTGAGATTAAATTATCTAGTAACATCTGCCTTTAACAGTGTATCAGTATGCATGTGAATTTGCTTCTATTACCTGCCACATGCATCCATTTTCCATTGTCAGTGTGCTTGACCTTGAAATTAATTTATCTAACTGTGCTTACATTCCTTATTAAGTTAACTGCAGCCTTGGAGTGCCAGAAACATTCTCACCAAGGGGATGCTGGCTAGATGACAAATTAAAGGGTTAGGAGTAGAGATAAACCAGTCCCTCCAACTAGACAAAGCCCATATTTTTTCTTACAATTGTGAAGAGTTTCAGATAAATCAAGTACAGATGCAAGAGCACATAGATACACAGGGATAAGATTATTTTATTTACTTGTAAACTCCTTACTGCTGCTTTCCCATACCAATGTTTTAGTTGGTTTCTTATATCTACTTTATTTTGGGACATGGATATTAACAGTTGAAAACTGAGGAGAGGCTAAATTATCTTCACTGCAAATTTAAAATAGGAAATTCTGTGATTACAGTGCCTCAAGCTCTCTGAGTCAGTTCAGGTGTTTTGCTGTGAATTGAGTGAACCTTAAAATATTTCATTGAGGCACAACAAAACCCGAACTCCAGGAAGGTTGTGCTGCCCACTCTCTTCTAGATATCTGGTTTGCCTGTGTTGACCATTGCCCTACATGTGGCTGTGGTCTCTTGACGTAAACTGTAACATTTTGAGGTAAGCAAACTTTTCTGTATTTTTCTATATAGAAGATAGAAGACATTTCGGCCCCATCACCTTGTGCAGCAGGATAGCTTTATTTTGGACTCTCTCTGCTCACTTTCTCTTCCACAGAGCCCTGGTTGTAGTGCAGGAAAAAGGGTTCTGTATCCTTCAACTGCGTTCTCATTTTCTGCCAGTGCCGAAGCTGTTAAGTCACTCTTTGTCCTAAAGTTACTGTAAGTCGCTGCAGTGGCAGTATGTCCACAGAGCGCTCTGAATCTCTTTAGCTACCTTCCTCTCAGGTACTTGCAGCAAACCCATTGCTCCAGTAAACAAATGCAGCTCTATCTTTAATGGATTTGTGACATCTCTGTGACAAAGCAAAGTGCTATCGTTCTCAAGATATAGATGGCAGTAAAGGCACAGGGGAGCACAAGGAGTTGCCTAAGGCTGTACACAAAACTTGTGTGCAGGTTGTGCTGTGCGCAACAGAAAAGTGATGAAACAGGAAAGTAACCCAGGTCTCCTCCTAACGGCCCCATCACCAGGCTTCTCCAGCAGAGATGGCAGCTATAGCCAAAAAATGAATTCTCCTTTTTCTGCTCTATTGCATATGGATTCGTGTTCTTCCCTTGAAGCAGCTTTTAAAAAGAAATCAAAAGCACTTACAAGCCCCATTTCTGGATGTCATGAAGAGATTCCGCTGAAAAAGCGTTGTCTCTTTCTCTTCCATGTTCTTCAGCTATGATTTTTCCAGAAAGAACGAGCACAAAGACCTTTTCCATATGTCCTTACTCAGCCGTGTGTTCAATTTCTAGCTACACTTGGTTATGGCACACTTTCAAAAATACATAATCCAATATCTAACATTAGTCATTTGCCTGAAACCATAGTTGATCAGATAGTTGGGAAATCACAAAGTGTCCTTCTTCCTGGTGTGAGTCATTGCCTGCACTTGACATGATCTTTCACACTTTAGATGAATTGAGTCCAGATTTCAACAGCTGGCTTCTAGTTAAAAAAAAAAAAAAAAAGTTGGAATATGTAAGAAAAGTAGGATTGATGTCAAAGGCAGGGTGGGGAGGGCTCACTCTGTATATGTACGTATTGGCCTTTGATTGATTTATATGTGAGAGCGGGGATACTGGCTGCAATCAGTGACTTGGCATTGGAATAAGCATGAGAAAGCCTTGAATGTTACTGAAGCTGCTGATTGTTGATGCTGGGAATTCACTGATTATTGTCAAATATGTTGTGTTTAAAAAGTCTTGATAAGTGATTCATTCTGACCCTACTGTCTTTCAAAATCCTGACGTTGCTGATGCAACATCGCTGCTCACATGTATACAATTAGTTGACTTAATGATGGTAATGCACTGTTTAAGGTTTCCTGCTTTTCCTGCTGTGGCTGTAGAATATCTTTTGACTTCCCAGGACAACAAAATTTGCTCATTCTGTCATTTGTACATTGTGGCTACTGTATGTGATGTTAGTATTTGATTGAACTACTTTTAAGCTATGGATACTTACTGGCAGAAGTTTCCTAACTAGCTTAGCAGCATGTCATTTGATGATGCTGAGCTTAGCATGTACTATCACTCAACTACATTCTTAAAAATAAAATGAATCAAGACATATGTCTCCTTAAAAAGGCCAAGCTGGGTTCTATATTTATAGCATTTTAATGACATCAAATCCAATTCAAAGGATAAAAAAAGGATTGATTGGCCTTTACTAGCTGTGAACTTAGCCTAGGAACTAAGAACTAAGCTGGGCTCTCTCTGGGGTGTGCTAAACTGGAAATAAAGATCCTACTGATGAGATTCACTTCTCATTCACCCAGCGCCAATCTCTTCCCTGAAGAGGCTCATTTTTACAATTAAATGAGTCATTTAACTGACGTAGTGCTGGATGCCATGGTGTTTTCTACCAAATTTGAAGTGAAAGAGGTACCGTTGAAATGATGCATCTTCTTTCAGTTTTCTTTGACTATGAGGATTGCAGAAGGATCCTGCAGAAAGACTCAGGCTTTACGTGTCAGTTAAGAAACAGCAAACTTTGCTTTTCACCATACTCAGGATTTCTGTTCAGGTCACTTGAAATGTGTATAATGCTGGAATATTTCAACAGATAATTTTACCTATACATAATCACAACCATAACTGTTTCTTGAATTGCAATATATCTTACTGAAATATTTTTATTTATTTTATGTAATGTTCCAGGTTCATGTTCAGAGAAACTCCTCAGAAGCAGGAAGATACGTTTTTTGTAAACAGCGATATATTCACTCTCACTCAAACAGTTCTATTTAGATTTTGCAACTGGGATAAATAGAGGAAATGTATTTAGATCTAAGTTGTTTGTCATGATCCAGTGAAGTGTAGTCTGTACACCAGACCTAGCAAACTGTTAAATGATGCCGTGGGTGCAGTGCTAGTGGAATTTAAGATGAGAAGGGTTTATTTCATGTATATTACTTTTTTGTTTCTTCTTCCATATTTTTCAGAAATGTTTTATTGCTTCTATCAATTGCAAGAGTACATAAAACTTTAATGATAAAGCAGTAAAAGAAATGATCTCCAAATATTACTGCAGATCCCTTGATAGATTTCTGTGCACTCTGCAACCTTTGTCTGAGCTAATTAAATAACAGGCAGAATAATTCTGGGGATGCTTATGGGTAGCACTGCTGTGATGCTACTTCCAGAATGAATTTTTTTTTCTTTAAAGCTCCTCATCTGGGAAGCAAACCCAGAGCCGTTTAACCAGAGAGGTACCAATCCTAAATCTACCTACAATGATAAACAAAAAATAGTTGAGAATATAGCGAGACATCATTAAAGCCGTGTACAAATGAATAGAAGTGGCAATAAGATGTTTGGTGGGTTCTGGAACATCTGCTTTTCTAAATCATCATTACCATGATAAAGACAGTCTGTTTTTCCATTCAATGGGTGATGTGTATTGTCTTGTACAACTTGTGGTTGTGGAGGTTTCTGTTTTCCATCTGAGTCTTAAACACGCTATTCAACAGCTTTACTATTAGTGCCTGACTAAACTCTGAAGTCTGAAAAACATGTGTTTTCAGAACCCAAACCTTTTTGTTTCTAATCCGACTGGTTTGTGTTACAGTAGTACAGCAAGGTCCCAAATGGATTTGGTGCTCTGTTGAACTGAGCTCCAGTGTAGAGTGGAAGAGTCCCTGCCCTGGAAAATGTAACCTAAAGGGGAGAAAAAGCTTAATTTAAAAGTGCAAAAACCAGGGGAAACAGAAGCACTGGCTGGTAAGATGGCTGCCCACTGCTTTGCTATCGCCAGAACATCCACTGGGCAGAAAATAAGATCCAGATTTTTGCTGCCCAGTGCATCCAGTGTGCCCCATCCTTTTGCAGCGGTTCTCTGAGAGAATTGAGCTTTGTTGTCTTTGCCACCCTATCAGGAGAAAAAGACCAGTATTTATTATCTCATAGACTTGAGTCTTGTCAACATATTAAATGCCCGAAGGATGGGTAGGGCATCTAAATACTCCAAAGGAGAAGGTTTAACTGATGTGAAACCTAAATGTACTTCCAACTACCATCTGATAGCACATGCATAACTTTGACAGTGCATTTTCAAGCCTCTGGCAGCATTTTAGGTATTCAAAGAAGTAAGTATAAAATGCTTGCAGCAATTAACAAGAATATGCAATCTATAAGGGCACTTCGGTAGCTGCATCAGAAAGAGAAGTTTAAAGTCCCATCAAATTGTCCAGTTGACCCTAGGCAAGGTGCCTGGTCTTTTCGTACCAATGCCCGCTGCAAGCAGAGCCCAGGCAACTGCGGAGAGAAAACTGATCTTAGGACTGTGCGTGCTGTCCTCCAGCCACCCGTCCCCCAGGTTGCTATTGTGTGTTGTTAGCAGAAGTACCGTGGCTTATTGCAACGATACGGGCGCTGATCTCAGCTATCGAGCAGATCAGATTCTGAGAGCGCCAAGAGGACCTGGAGGGCTTTGTAGATGAAAGCCACTGGGTTGAATTGCATTCAGAAGCAAACGGCACCATGCTGAGCTCAGATGTAACCTGCTTAGTGTAGCTTACAGCTCCGGCTCTGTACTAACCGAAGCTTCCCCTGTGAGGGAGGAACTGGTGTCTCCTGTGAGGTAGCACAGGACTTGTGTCACCCGCTCTGGTGGGAGCAGAAAATGCGTTTTGGGGAGAAGGTGAGCGTAGGTGGGATGTCTCAGCTCTGGACTAGCTCTCTATGGGTCCTGACAGCCCCCATGGCTTGAACTACCTCAGCATCATGCTAAGTTATTCTGGTGGGCTGTGCTTGCACAGATCTGCAGAGTGTGAGGAACGTGAAGGACCCAACTTTGTAGGCGTGTTGTCTAGATTGAGAACTTGGCCAGGACTCAGACTTGTCTTCCTCTGTGCACAGAGGCTGAAGCAAGGCAGCAGTTGGCTTATTACAGTGAGTATTAATTCTTTGTATTAACTGGTAGTAGAATTAAGTGAGCAATTTATTTCATTCTTGGATCAAATTAGGATGCTCTTGAAGAAAAGCCCCTATCTACTAGCGTAGTACTCAGTGTAGACTCTGTCATTTCAAGGAAATTTTTCAGCTACGATTGGTGTTTATTTTAACGCTGAGCTTTTGCCAAGGCAGGGCAAGAAAAGATGCAAACGCTTTCTGCACAGAGGTATTTGCCACAGTTGAGACACTGATGTTTTCCTGCAGCCGATACACCTTCTCTCCTGCTCTGGTGATGACATGGTCTTGCAAAGCTTCCCAGAATCACAGACCTCTCCCTCCCAAATGCAGCAATTCCTGGAATGGCGACACTTTAAAGTGGTTGCTGGAGGTATCCAGAGTAATGCAGGTGTATTTTAGGATACTCGTAGGCTGGCTTATTTCTAGATTGTGGTGTTGTATATTTTTGTTTCTATTTTTAATCACTGTGCTTGTTTGCAGAGAAGTTTTTTATAATGTCAAGTCTGCTGCAACACACGCTGCGTAAATCATTTAACAGAGCCACGTATTGTTTTTGAAAGCTGCATCAACTCTGAGCATAATGCCAAATTATGAGCAGTAGTGACCAGAAAAGAGCTGCACCTATGATACTGTTTTCATTTCATTTGGTCTCCTCAGCTTTTTAAATTTACCGCTTTGATTCGGAAATTCCCAATGACCTCTGAAGAGCGGCAGGTTTTGTCCTCTCCCCTGCTGCTGGGGGCAGCTGGGAGTCAGCCCTCAGCACGGTCTGGAATAGTCTCAGGGCTGTTGCAGCTGGTGCTTTCAGGGAAGGCTCCTGAGGGGTTGCTTTTTTGGCCTAAGGTTGCCAGAACATCGGAAGCTTGTCTGTGTGCCCTGACATTCTCCGCTGCCAGGGGCCGGGTAGACTCACTGCCTGCACGGGCTTTTGTGCACTGAGCAATGCTGCCAGCAGAGCAGGATTTCCAGGTCCCCCACTGGCAACAACCTGGAGCACCTTTGTGTGCTGACTCGACCCTGCCTCCTCCCAGGTAGGCTCTCTCTGAAGTCCCTCTGCCATACCGCCGAACACAAAGTAGCTTGAAGTGAGTTGTCATCTTTTTTTTTTCCCCCAGATTGTTAGCGTAAAATTCAAATAGGTTAAATATGATTCATCTCTCTAACACTGCGAGGGGACAGAGGTCTGGCTAGCCCAGGTAATCGTAGCAGAATTCAAAGCCCATCGTTGTGCTTTCAAGCAGCAACAGGTTACTCATTACCGCAGCTTTGAACAGCTTCCCTGTGGGTTGTGTGCGTCTCAGCCACCATCACTACTGGCACCGATCAATTAGTGTCACAAGCAGTTTTAGCAAAGGGCCAAGCAGGGAACGTGTGTGGAGCTATTCTCCCACCTGCTGTTCTTACTGGTGAAGCTGGAGGGATCTGGCCTGCTGGCATGGTATCTGTTTGGGAGCTAATTAGTTCGGGAGATTACAGAAAGCAGGATATATAAGCTGCCTGATCGATCTCCTCCACAGCCCTGTAAAGGGAATAGGTAAATGTCATTTTCATAACACCAGCATAAAAATGGAGGAGTAGAGGCCAGATGTGCTCTCTGGCCATAGTCCACAGCTGCCGGATCCAGGAGCATGGAGACTGGAGCAGGTACCTCCCTGTGAATATCTGGGGTGGAGGAAACGGCCCTCTTCAGAGGGAATCCCGAGGGATCGTGAGCAGCAGGTGCCTGTGGTGAACACAGAAGGATAGCCGGTGTACGTGATGCGCTTTGAACCCACTGGAGTCAGTCTTCTCCAGAGGGCCACATCATGAGCCACCCTATGCCGCTTGTCCCCACCCTGGTGTCTCTAGCTGCAGTCCGTTAGATTACGCCCCTCGCTTTCCCAAATGCTTCTCTCTCATTCTGCTTTCCGTAGCCTGTGCTGTTTGGCTGCTGGAGGGGAGACTGGATAAGTGTGCTTTATGCAGTACATCTCGCCAATCAGGAGGCAGGGGGTTCTGGCTCCTGCCTAATTACTCAGGTCAGTGGAAATAATGACAAGGCTTTTCTTAGATGTGCATTCAGAGAAGTCTGTGGTTAAGATTCTATCAAAAATGAAAAACAGTGTGCAGCAAAATAATTATTTTTGTAAGGCTTTTCAGTTTTTACCGATGATGAGGGAAACAGCGGGAGTTCACAAAGGGAATATATTTTATTGATGCCAAGGAATTATTGCATCAGTATTAGAACTTCAGGGGCATGTAAATGTTCAGGACAGTGAAACATTGCATTGTTATGGAAAAATTGTGCCTTTGAATAAGAGAGAAAAAACACTTAAATGTTGTAAGAAAGTTATTTCTATGACTATCTGGGTGATTTGGAAACATGCTACTGCTCAAGTGGGTTGTGGACAATTCTTGTCCTTCGTCTTATGCCATTCACCTCTGTCAGTAGGATATCTCAAAAAAAAAAAAAAAAAAAAAGAGAGATAATTTTTCACCTGCATTTAAAAAAACCCAACAGTCAGTGCCTGTTGAAGAATGAGTAATTAAGGATGAGATTCACTTAAGTCACTGTCTGGAATTTGTGTTCTTCTAAAATATTCCAAAGTGTTTTGTTTCGATGAAGAAAGAGGAGTGTTTTCTTTTCCTTTGCCATAGTGTCCCATTTCAGTGTTCCAGTCTAATATGCAAAAGCCGAAATTTGTTTCCTGATGGGTCAAAGAGAGAGCCCCCAGTGCAAGCTGTGTGACGGTCACAAACCCAGCGCCTTGCTTTGCAACCAGCAGCACAAATGCTTCCCCCGAGGGCAGGATTTGACACGACATGGGTCTGCGTGGGGACTCCTGGGCCAGCTCAGGAACCAGCAGCAGGGTTGCCGTCAGCATAGCAAATGAGGCCCACTGAGATTCCCTGCTCAGGTACCTCTGCGTGATGCTGCAGTGCGCCGTGTCGATACCAGGACTGCTTTCCAAGGGTAGTGAGATCCATCTCTGAGATACCTTTCACATCTCCAGCTGCCTTCTGCAGGTCCAGTTCTCATTTTTCTGTTTCTCTCTAAGCATTTGAAATGCACATCTTGTTCACTTAAATTTGCCCCTCATCCTCAGGAACGAAAGCTGGGTTCTCTCTGAGGGAAAAGTGGGCAGTTAGGAGTCTAGATCCACTTCTTCCTCTTTCTTAAAGCTTTCTTTCTCCATACTGGTAAGATGATGCCAGTTATAAATGTGTTTTCTGTTTTGGTTTTAATGCCATTTCTATGCTGGCCAAAACCTTGTTAAGCAAAAGTCTAATTGTAGCTGCAATTATCCTTGCATAGCTTGCTTAATTAGAGGATCATTGTATACTCTACCACCAAACATACTTCTGGGATATGAGAATTGCTAGAACAAATTTTGCTGGAACAGTTACAGTAGCGGAGCCTTTTCAACACCAGCCCCAGCCTTGCCAGGACCTCACAGCTGAGCAGCTGCTGAAGAAATCCAGTACCCACTGGAACAGGCCCTGAAGAGCAAGCTCATTCATTGCCTCTCTGCTGAGCATTGCTCTTGAGTCTGGGGTTTTGAACCTGCTAAGAAGTTTAGAGAAAAAGCACCTGGAAGCTCTTTGGAAGTGGAGCTGAAGAGGGCACACGTTTCATTGCCTCTCCTGCTCAAGCTCAGTCCTGTCCTTGCATTCATCTTTTAAAGAGATCCCATGCTCCCACATTTGCATGTCTGCCTTCCCCCCTTCAACAATGCAAGGCTCCTTGACCTACTATTCTTAACCTTAACTGACAAAAAGATTATAATATAAATAGGACATTTATAACCAGCATTGGAAATCTCTTCTGTTGTGTGATTATCTACAAAGTGTTATTACCCCCTTTTTGCACAGGAAAATACGCCTAGATTTTCATTGATCCATCTTGAATCAATGCTTTTAAAAATCTTAGACACATTTTACTTAAGAGCAAAAGCATGCATTTTATGTTTTGACATGGTGGTATTGATTGGGTAGGAGAGAGCAGTGCTCTCCACCTGACTGTCTCCTCAGTTTCCTAGTCTGGCAGTGTCTGGTAGCACAACATCCTTAATGGCTTTGCTCCTGTTTTCTCTGCTTGTTGCTGCTCCTCTTTATCCTCCCAGTCCTCAGCACGGTGCCTTTCTCAGTTTTTTAAAGTAATCAATATTGTGCTCAAGCCTCCTGCTGTTTGCTGTCACTCATATTTGGCACAGCTATAAATTATGTATGGGTCTTTCTCAGCCCATATAACATTTCTATTGCATTTGTCAATTCCTAATCAATAGTTCACTTTTCATATCCTCAAAGACACACACATGTTCTAAAGTTTTAATGCAAGCGGATTTCCCCCTTACATGTAGATGAGGAGAGCGGTGAGACTTCAGCTAGGACGCTAGAAGCTGCGGAGGTACAAATTTAGACCTGGTGTTGTATTTGAGAAGACATTAACATAAATTCTCTCTCTCTCACGCTTTGGTTTCTGCATTTCGCTGTGGAGGTACTCCCTACACAGGCATGGCAGGCAGTGTTTTAGCGTGGCTTTGCTTACCTGTGACCCTTTCAACCTCCGCTGCACAAGATGCTCACAGTGGTGCACTCTTTGAACTTCCAGAGCTAATGGCATCTGACATTTAAGTCAACCTTAAAGAAATCTCGGCAAACCCAGTCACTTAAACTAATATGGCAGTGTCTCTTTAAGGAGGCATATTGACAGTCTTTGTAAAATGTCATGTTATGTTGATGTCTCAATCAAGTGCGTGACTCTCCCCTTCCCCCTCCCCAAGTTTTCGCAAGCTTTGAAATTGGGTTGTAAAACAAAAAAGGAACAAATAATTCTTTTGTATAAAAAGTGCATTTTAAAAAAGTTGGATTGCTGACTGTCTGAAATAAGTGAGCAAGCCCTGTAGCATCAACTTCTGCTGCAACATCTTTAATACATACACAAGTGCTGTTAGCTGAGGCAAGGAGAAAGTACCGGTGGAGTGAGACTGCTTGAAACCATATTTTGCTTTAGGCAAAACAGTGTGCTAAAAGAGCTGAAAACAAGAAAAGCTGCCTACTGCTATCCCTGCAACATTAAACATCAAAACTCAAGCCATTTGCTACTGAAGGTTGGTCGCTTGAATAAATGCTCGAGATTTGAGAAACTGCTGGTCACAATGGGGAGAAGAGAAAGCTTATTCCTTCAAAAACCTGACACCTCTCATCGCTCCAGAAGACCAGTTGCTGCCTAAGTAAATCCTCAATTAGGGCTGTTGGCTGCAGATCCTGGAGCTGCGCTCGACGGAGGGCTTCGCTAGAGCACTCTCCATTTACAGCTATGTGTGCTACAGCACTTTCTGATTCGGAGTCCAGCAGGGTTTGACCTTCGGGCTGTGCTGCAAAGGCCTCTTCACTTTGGACCAGATGGTGCCACTTTTACTCACGCTGAGTAGTATTTTCCTCCTTGAGAGGGCTGACAGCTAAACTACACTAAACTGAGTCCAGCTCTCTGGCTTTTCCAAGCTTTACTGATGGGAGAGCGGGTTTTCAAAAGGGCATAATTCTCCAAATTGCAGAGTGCTCAGGGTGTTTGAGTGACTTCTCGGTGTCCAGGCTTTTGCCTGCAAACTGGGGAGATGGGAGCCAGGTTTCATGTGGCAAGGGGAGACCAAAACGATAAAAGCTTGTGCAAAGGGGAGTGCAGCTGATCTGTACTACAGGGATGGACATTTTTATCATCAAGGAGTATAGGGGTTGATGACAGATTAGCAATTTAAATGGTAAAGAGATAGTATTGTTAATGGAATAAGAAATAGTTGTTTCCTAGAAAGCTGATTCCCTAGCATGGGTTAAACCTCTTTCTCTGAGACAGTTTGAGGTTTTGGCGTGGTTGAGCAGAGTAGTTTGGCTGACTGGATGGTGAATCCAGATCATGGAGATCCAGATCATGGATGTCTAGAGGTGGAGGTTATGGAGATCTTAGTCTAAATCATGGAGACCTAGGGAAACTCCACTGGTTTGGGCTATTCCAGGTTTACACAGGTGGGACCAAGAGTATTATGCAGCACATTGCCTTTCAGCCTGCCCAGAGGTCCCACCTACCTGAATACAGCGAGAGTCCCTGCCCCAGGAACACATGGCCTGAGCAAACGAGACAAACATGGGAGGACTGGTGGCCACAAGGAGCAAGGGAGGGACTTGTCCAGTGTCCTAAGGCACAGGAGAGGCAGACTTAGGTGGCAGGGTCACCCCTGCTGCCTTCCTTCTGAAGCTTCTGCTCGTTAGCAGAGCTCCATTAAGTACTTAATAAATTCATTTGGGCAGGGCTCGCTGCCCCATGCCTTGCGCTGAGTATCAGAGTCGCTTCCAGATGAGCTGCATGTTTCTGTGTGCAGAAGCCCTGTGCCTGTGTGCTTCTCATTGTACTTCTGGCAGGGTTTTATCCAGTCGCTTCTATCACAATATATTAGGTTTCTGGACTGAACTTACACAGAAAAAGGAGAAAACATGGGGAAAGATTAATTCAGAGTGTAAGTGAGACTTCTTTGCAATGAGAGAAATGGGTTGTGTATGTACCACATAACAAACACTCGGGTATGATCTGTGCTGTTTGGCTTCAGTAGCATCTCCTCTGCCAAAGGCTGAGCTACGTGACAAGTCAGGCAATTCGGGAAGAGCGCAGGCTTTCGGTTCAGAGTCGTAACAAAATCCTTCAGTACATGAACCCTATGGGCTTACAGGACTTAGCTAAGAATCCAGAAATTATTTTAAGTGTTGTGACTTTTAACTCATCTTCTGATTCTGGAGGACTGGTTATTTTGAACGTGTGATGCTGAACTGTAAGGGATGTCAGACAGTAGCCCTTTCTTTTTTGTCTGCTTTCTTTCTTGTCTCTGGCAAATGGGGACAGATTAGCTGAGGGTGAGTGAGGAGGTCACTGCCCTCAGCTATCTGCTGTGTCCCCACTGCATGGTCAACTGAGCCATTTGTGAATTAGCTGCTGAGCCACTGATTCCTACAGCACAGAGGTTTAAAGTGGGCTGAAATTGTTTATGGTTAACCTGCGTGTTAGTTCAGAAGCTGAACCATGATGCAGAAGTGGTTTGGATGCTGCTGTAGCAAGGGTGGGACAGACAGTATGGGACAATAACGCTTCCTTATCTATCAGGCAGAGCTGATGCTAGGTGTCTTTTTATTTGTGCAGTCTGAGGCAATGATTAAGGCTCTTACAGCTTGTTATAATTTGTATTTGTCCCTCCACAACCTATGCTCGCTCTCTCTCCTGAGAGTTCTTGTAGCCATTTCATTCACCACCTCTCCCCAGTGCAGAGAGGGTTTCTGTGCATGCAGAGGACCCACTAAAGTCAGCAGAGAAACCAAGGGTGAGAGATTTGGCCATGCAGAGAGAGTTGCAAGATGAAGTAATTTTTTTTTCCACTTTGAATTTCTAATAAGATATTTTTCCTGGTTCTGTTGAAGCTTAGAGCATCCCAGGAACACTTCTTTGTAAATATCACTCCTATATAATTATTTTTAAAGACACTTGGCAGAACGAAGGCATACTTTTCTCTGACCCACTGGTCAGCTCGGTGTCTGCCCACAGGCAGTATTCAGGATGTGTTGTTTTGATAGACATACCAGCCAACTTGCATGTGTCTTTCAACCTTTATTGTTTCTGTTTGTCGGGCACCTTTTCATACTTGGAAGTGGGGAAAGAGGATGAACTTATCCACTGCAGAATATACCTCCCAGTGCATCCTTGCATATTTTGCTTTTCTAGAGTTTGTCTTTTACCTTAATACTGAACACATCCATTTTAGAGCAGATGGTTAGGAAAGCTAGCAGGGAAAGGGCCCCTTTTCTTGCTGAGAACCTAGGAGCTGCTTGTTTGAACTCTCCTTTCCCTGACATCCGCGCTAGCCGGGCCGTGCTCTCACGGTGCTGCAGAGGGCTTGGTGCCCAGCAGCAGATTCCCAGGCAAACCAGATTGCTGGCCATTGAGTGGTGTGAAACCTTTCCATCAGTGAAAATCCTCCACGGTCCTTCCAAGCCCTGCCGAGCAAGTCCAGAAGTGCCGCTCATTTCCTCTGGGCTCTAATTCTCACGGTGCCGATGGGAGCTGCTCATCCCCTTTGGGGAGAGAATGGGAAACAGGAGGCCGGGAGCCCTGCTGGCACCCGCTGCCGAAAGTCTGCAGAGGGGCTGGGTTTGTAGGATGGTAAATCATCTGGAGCAAAAGAGCTACGTTAGTTAATCCCAGATGAGGATCAGATCCACCTGCCTTGCAGCCCAGACCATTTCCCCGGGACCACTGCACTGGCTCAGATCCTGTTGGCTCTAATTCCACCCTTTGTTCTATTTTTGTACGGTAGGTTTTTTAATTAGTAATTCTGTTGAATTTATAACACATTGCGACTGCACGTCCCCTGAGCATAAATAGAGCACAGAGAAGAAAGGAGGCAGTGATTTAATGCCAGATCATCATGGGCCCAATTCATAAAAATGTTATACTTTTTATGTAGGAAAAGGAGCGTCCATGTAGCGTATTTGGAATTCATTGAATCTTCTTTCTTATGCATAAAAGTTGCCAACTGCTCATTACTCACTGAAGGGATTCATAACTCAAAAGAGGGCAGAGGCAGAAGAAAAATGAGCATGCCCTACTTAATGTGTAAAATTCAAATATTAAAAAAAAGAAAGAAAATCTGGCAGAGATACAGGGTAAGTAAATCACCCCTTTAAGAAAGAAACCTCTAATAATTACCTAAGTACAAGATTCATGGCTGATAACTAGTCAGAGCAAAGATATGCGCATAACCTTACATCAGCTTTTAAACAGCACTTGTGATTATTATTGTTTTAAACAATGGCAAGTCTGTTTTCCTAGCAAACCATATACTTCAAACAAAACTTTAGTATATTTATTGGGGGAGCCACATGCAGGAAATAGATTATTAGGGGAGAAGATGTTCTTCCATTTACGGTGATCCTAGAGCAGAGAATACAGAGAAAACACATTAAGAAGCACTTCACATTTTTCCTTTGCTGTAACCCAACCCAGGCTTGTGCCCAGAAGAGACAGCCTCCTTTGATCATTGCAGATCCTTATTGACATGTCCCATGCCATCCTTCACTCTCTAATCTCTCAGCACTGTGCACATTGAACACATTGCTGTACACACACTCATTACCGTGCCGAACAAGAAACCACATATACTGTACCAGAAACCACAGCTAGACAAAAGTCATTGGTCAAAGATCATTTACATTCCTTTTTAGTTGCTTCTGCTCCCTCCAGAGAAACTCTGATTTATCAGGAGAATTGAGCTGTAGTTCCTTTCCTTACACTTGGGTGGGGACGGGAGAGCCAAGGGGAGAAGCAGCAGCTCTGCTTTGCTGTTGTTTTCCCTTTTCAGTTGCCTGACTTCCTAACTCTCTCTTTCTCATAGAGCATGAGAAACTTCTCTTAGCTGTCTCCTCTCGCCCATCTTGGCACCCTTCTTGGAGGAGGGAGAAGGTGGAAGGAGAGAGCACGGCACATGTGTTGGAACTCAAAGTGCAAAAGCCCGCGAAGCGGACAGAGGTGCAGCTGCGTGTTACGAAATGCAGAGCTGCTGCGTACCAAGTGGCAAAGCAGTACTGGCTCAGCGCAGTGTAGTTCCACAGCGAGGTGTGGTTTAGGGGTTTGAGCCCTTAGATGGGGAATAGCATTGATATCAGACAGTGGGCGAAAAATTAAAGGATGCTGAGAGTTTGTTTTCAAAGCAGTGAGCGTTTTAGGCAATGGCCTAGCACCTCAACGGTGGTACTTCCGTAATGCAGCATTTCAGCTGGAGAGCAGCAGCGCTGTCGCAGCTGCAGCAGCCCCTCAGGTGTGAGCTGGGCAGCCTCTGGGTCCACGTTCGTGGTGGTTCACCTTGTACCCGGCCTCTTCTCGCTCCTCCCCTAGGAGCGGGAGAGAGCATGCGCATCTCCTTGGCATCGCCTGTTTACTGGTAGTACCTCGCGGCACTCCCTGAAGTTACATCTGTGCTTGCGGAGGCCTCGACCCTCCCCAAAATACATCAAGAAGTCTGGTGGAAGTGGCAGACAAAGAAATAGCCAAGCATTTGTTGACTCTCAAGGCTGACTAGTATATAGCCATCCCATAGCAAACTGTAGAAATCATTGCTATCGGTTTCAGTGGGAGCAAGATATAGCCTTTAATGAGGTCAGCTATAAGGGCATGGATTTGACATCAGAAGCAATTCCTGATGTGCTTGTTATCTGCTGTCGGAGGAACCCTGGCTTGCTTTCACAGCCAGCAATATTCCAAATCCAACAGCTTATTCTGGAGTTCTCTTTGGTTTTTTACTAATAGGGAAGATTCACGGACTAGCCTGAAAGACATAATTATTGGAGACAGGGTCTAAAGTATGCCTCTGCACTCAGTTCACACTGGAGATCTTGAGAGAACTGCAGGCAACTCTACCCACGCCTCCGATTTTTTTAAGGGGATGACGGTTTCAGTTGGCAAAAGGCGCTGAGCTCCAGTGTGGTGTTAGGTGATGCATTTTGAAAGCACGTAGCTATCAGATCCAGCACCCCATCTTAAATCAGGTACGGCCAATTCCTTCCTCCCAGCCAGTAGTTCCCCTGCACTTCCAAATGGATGTAACATTTTCTGCCCTGCCATTCCCAGCTAGCGTATAGAGTTTCTGCAGCTATTCAAGAGCTGCTGAGTAGCATCATAGAAATGACCACATTTTAATGGTGCCCCAAGCAATTCCTGTCTACGTAAAGTTAATTAAAAAAAAAAAATGCCTGGGATAAGAGCAGCTGTGTGAACATAAGATACTTTATTATTTTATTGGGCATCTGATTTGTATCTCACTTGCACAATTTTTTCACTGGATTGACCTTATTGCCCTCATTGAAGTTTACTAACAATTTAGACAGATCAGAATCAGTCCATATAATTATATATCATAATTATCAGCTGCTATAAATTGGTGTTGGTCCACTGAAGTCTAATTACACCACCTAAGGAGCTGACTCATTTGTTATGACTCTGTTATACAATAGACTGAAGCTAATTATACTGTATGTCTATGTATGCATCTTGGTGTGTATTTTCCGCCTCTCTCTATCCTCTTTCATTCCCCATTGCTTCTCCAGTGTTTCTAATTACATTAGTTATTTCGCTCCCCATGGAAATAGTTTCCAAGAGACACTTTGGGGAGCCTGGAATTAACCGACAGTCTGGAGGCTCAATTTTGTGGCCTCATGTTTGCTGTGATCTAGAGGTGTCAAATTGCCTACATTTTTACAAATCTAACCTTTCAACGCATTTCAGAGTCAAATTTATAGCTGGATATATGCTTGCAATTGATTCACTCTAACATCCCAAGAAGAGAATATTTCCCCTCCTGTTAGAAAATGAGCCTTTGCTGAAAAACACGAGGAAACAGCATTTTTATTAGAGCTGATGGTGAGAAGCAGAAACACTGGATGACACTTTTTTCGGAAAGGTAGGGGAGAAGCGACCATGGACCGTCGCTGTTCATCCCAGGCGTTCTCTGAATCTGAAGTGACCTTGCAGAAATGCCATGCAGTGCCGTTTGGGAGCCGGCAGTGCTACTCAGCCCTTCGCTGGGATCTGCGGAAAGGGCCTGCAGGCTCAACGCGTCCCTGAACATGTTTCAGACAGCTCTGAGACATACTTTGCCATATGATCCAAACTAACTTGTCCGATGACTGGTAGCAAGTTTCAACTGTTACTAAATCAATTGGGGAAAGCTTCCAGAGATGGTGTTGGCTATATGAGATGGAAATGTCCAGATAAGGAGAGCGTGCAATGGGTATATCTAATGCTGTCGGGAGTTTCCAGGAAACAGCTGACATGGGGCTTGTTCAAATTTCCAGAGGCTGGGAAATATAAACATTACATATTTAAATGTAGCAAACGTTTTTCTTTTGCTCAAGCCTGCTGCAATCAGATTGCCATTTTCTTTACCTTGTTCTGCCTTTAAGTGCCTGCAGTCATTTTATTCACTGATTTGTTCTGTATTAATTGTAGTGGTGTGGCTTGCTGAGTAATAGGTACATGACCATCCCAACACTCCTGATGCTGTAGGGATAACGCTGACCCGACAGGTCAGCAGGAATCACCGTTCAGTTTCTGCATCCTCACCGGGTGAGACAGCGGCGTTCCTGCAGCGCAGGTCCCTGCACGCTGCGGGCCAGGCGAAGGGAGGTGCAGGGTAACTGCAGACGGCGCAGCCTTGGTGAGCCTTGAAGCAGGATGAAATATATGAATGCAGTGGATGCACAAACAGTATTAAAAAGTAATCTTGTGTTTAACGGGGCTCTGCGTAGCACACTTTGGTTTTAGTGATCAAATCCATGTCCGTTGTGGTCACCTCTGTCCTTCCAATCAAGGCAAATGTCGTGCAACATCTATTATGGCCTGGAGAAATAAGGGTCAGGAACACAAACTTAAATCAAACTCACTGTGTCGTAACAGCTGTAGGACAGAAGAGTGCTTTAACCACTGCTCACACCTTGTTCTGCCTACAGGACAAAAGACAAAAACCAAAAGAAAAAAATGCCTCGCCTCATGCCATAGCTGTTCCTCATCAGTTTCCATAAGTGCTGTGAGCTCCGTGGGAAAGTGAAAACCTCAAACTCTCCAAAAGAAAAGTTAACTTTTTCTTTCCTTGGTCTGTGTAATGCCTTTCTAGTCAATCATCTCTCTGCTCAGGATCAGGACATCCCTGTTTCCTCCAGAAAAGCTGCTTCTGTGACTTACTGTGTTCAAGCTCTGACTTCACGTGGTGCAATTATGGTATTAAAAAGAGGGATCTTCTGTCAGATACTTCTATTTAGGTGAGCAATTGATAAACAGATTAAAGTCAAAACTGTGGGGAAAAGTAGACTAGCAATTAAACCGTCAAAGGCAACCTACAGCAGATTTTGTTAAATCCCCTGGTTTTTAAGCAGGTGGAACCCAATCACTTCAGCAGAGCCGATGAGGCTGTGGTTTTGTCAGTGCAGCAGCGGCGAGATGCCGCCCTCCACGCAGACTGTTTACAGTCTTTATCTCTGGTTCTTTTCTAGTTTCAGCTGCTTATACTCATTGTGTGAATTTATTAGTCACTTGTAATTTCTTCATTGATTTTTGTTAAACTGTTTCCTGGCTCATGATCTTGGCAACCTATTTCTGTTGTTTAAACAAGCTTGCTTGTCAAGCAGGTTTTCCCAATGTCACAGTTCTAGTATTAACTCTCTTTATTGAGTAATGCTGCTTCTTATCCGGGATGAGATCAGACTTCATAACAAGTGCATCAAAGCCATGAAGTTTAGATTCAAAATCAGAGCTGAATCCAAGCATTCCTGAAATTTGAGGATGTTTGAATTGAGTTCTGGTTTGACCCTGCCATGCAGAAAGGTTCAAGCGGTAAAGTTCAGAGTTGGATTCATATTATCTCATTAAAGTTTTTAGTCCGGTGTTTTGATGTTGAGTCCATCTTCAATAACCAATGGTCAAACGTGATGAGCTCCTAAACTGCCCAATGAAGAGGTTTAACACCTGCTGAGATACGTGGCACAAGATTTCCCCAGAAATGCTCTGTTGTATTTAAAGAACGTAACTCGTGCTGGCAGCTGGAGAAACCTGGTCAGTTAGTAGATGGAAACCTAAGAAGCAGCAAAGGGCCAAATTTTTTATCAGAGTACTTTGATTCATAGTAAATGCTACACATTTCTGAACACTCTACTCAGATTTCTACCCAAATACCAAGGGGCTGTTACAGCCGTATCCATAACAAAGGCAGAATTACTGAAACCTCATGTGAGAAATGCTGTTCTTAAGATTTCCTTCAGTTGAGTTTTGCAAATGAAGTAATGTTGATTTGTTCAGATATGACCCAAATGTTCATATTGATTTTGTGGGTTGTGCACCCAAACATCTGAACTGCGGTAAAGGTTTGACCCATCACCCCCCCGACGCCTACACCAATATGTTCTGGTGTGCAGTGATGCAGATAATATTGCATTTCCCAGAAGCTTTTAATGCTGCAGTGCGATGAAGACACATCTTGATGCATGAGTTTCAAAATCCAAACCCATATATACTATACCAGTATTTCAAAACAAACTCCTCAAAATGCAGTTTAATAATGTAGATGCAGAATCTTATATTTTACTTATAGGCAGAGAATTATACCATTATGAGTCAGTAGTTTATTTTTATTCTTCTTTTTGATAATGAGAATAACAGTTTTCCTATATAAACACACTTCTGCACTGACAAATATTTAATGTGTTTCAGCCAAAAAGAAACACAAGCGTAATAACTGTGTAACTAGGATCGTTCTGGAAAGAGCCATGAGTTGTGTAATTGTGGCTCGCTGGTTTATTTAATCTGGGAAAACTGATATAAACCTTTGAAACACTCTGAAGTTTGTGTCATGCCAGAGTTTGGATGAACTCTCTGTTCCTGTTGTCCATGCTCCATCGCCAGTGAAAAAAGAAGTATCAGTAGGGTCTTCGTGAAGTATTTTAAAAATATTTCTCTAACATGAAGATTTTTGAATTACAGCCTTTGGCAAACTAGTCATCTTCTTGCTTCTGTCTGCAAATTACATTATAAGCAACTATATACATCGTTTCTCCTCTAATAGAATTAGTGTAGGGACCCATGATCCTATATGGGCCATACTATGTTAACCTCATGAACACATCACTTCCTCTTTATAGTCTCTCTTTATTATGAAGGATTTTGTACTGAAAAACTTTGACAATGTTGACCGAAATGAAAGGGATTTTAGGAGGTAAATATGGGTTTCTAATGGTGCAGCCAGTGTTTTTAGAGGCTTCCAGCTTTCACAATGACACGTGTTCATCATAGTTTGACTTTTACATTTGAGGGGACATGAACAGCAGAAGAAAAGACTCTATGCTTATATTTTTACCAATTAATTGTCTTTGTAACCTTAAATTAAAAGGGAATGGCTTCTAGCATGTGCACTGGATTACCTCTAGTGTGCACCTTTTCCATGTCACTTAAACTTTTTTCCCATCTGTAACTGGATCTAGTGACACTTCTCTACTGCAGAGAGTTATTGTGAAGATCCATTTCATGTTGTAAGGATGTTCCATCAAAAGGTAATTTCCAGGGCTCAATACCATCAATACCTCCTATTGATTTTAGTGGGGTTTGCGGGGAAAGTAACACTGCATCCAATAATAACGTGAGGAGCAAATGTCAAATGTAGCAGAAATATTGCTGGTTTTCCATCTCCAAAGGATTAGTTCCTCCTTTCTCAACCTGTAAAGATTACTAATTTGACTTCATTCACAATGAGCTATGCCAAATACATTTGAGACGAGCGTCAGGAGTAGAAAGTTTCCACTCTTTCCTGTTTCCCTGGTTACTTTTAAAATTATTTTCATGTGTTCGGTGTTGCTATTGCCACTTAAAATCAAAAGGAGGAAAAAAATGTTTAACGTGTGGTATTTAGCTAATTGCCAGTCTCCGAGCAGGGCTGTAAATTCCAGCAACTGCACATAAAGGTAATTTGGGGTCTGTCCATATTTTTGGTGCTGAGGTCAGTGCAAAAGTATTAGAAGTAAACGTGAATGCAATAAAATGGATACTTTTATTTTCCTTTGTCTCTGAGAAAAAAGGTGGATTAACATAAAGAGCCCGTAGGATGCATCTTGTGTTTATAAGATGGTTTATGACCTGGACCTATGTTATATGTAGTATTCTCTAGATCCCTGAACTTTCACACGGTAGCTTTGCAGTGGCGTGTCCAAAAGGGTTGGGTGAGTCTAACAGAACGTGCTGCAGACGTCGTCCTTGAAGCCTCCGTACAAAATACCTGACACCTTTCTATGCCAATGGGAGAACCTGTCTCTGTTTTCCCAGTGTGTTGTAGCGACTGTCACTTCTGCCCAGTCCCACTTAGCCCACGTCGCCTTGCTAGCTGCAGTAGGAAGTTTTAAAGAAAATCTTTAAATGCATGTTTATGCACAGTGCCAGATTTCAAGTGCAGGAGAGAATCCTGGTGCCAATTTATTACTAATTGTCCCTCCTGGCTGTGTCTGTTTGACTTCTTGGAGCAGCCAACCCTACAGATCACTGTAAATACTAATCTTCTTATACTTAAGGTATCAGGTTTTCTTTGATGTTACCAAACATGTTGACTCTTATCTTGGTTGAATGCACAATCCAGACACAGTTATCGTTAATAATGTTGTGTCTGCTGCTTCATTATGGAGAAAATAGCAAGATGCTTCCTTTCGAAATGATAACTTTTCTGCACTTCAGTAATGATCAAGCCTATTTGATTTACACCCTATTTAATGTTCAAAATGACACATTTACTTCCCTGAATCTAAAAAGAAGGCTAAGGCCCTGATCCTGATAATGCGTATGTATGTGCTTAGCTTGACACTCGTAAGCCCCTTCCAGCAAGTAATATACATGAATAAATACGTGCAGGACTGAGGTCCTGTGCTCCACTTGCTTGCACTGCTGTCCTGAAGCCAAAGATTTTTCTAATATATATAGTCAGCTTTCAACTCACAAAGGGTCTGAGTCTGTTAGCTTTAACTGGCACAGGCAGATCCATTTAATTCTCTATTCATGTGATATTTTGCCAAGTCATTAGCTTAAGTAGAACAATTCATGCAAGCAAAGGCTTTTAGGCAGAATCTGAAGAGTTAAAAAAAAATTACATGTACTAAATTTCATTATATAGAAGATTAAAAGTCATTCAGTAAATTCCACACTCTTGTAAACATAGGGCCTGATCCTCACCTGAAGTAACTTGGCATAGAGCTATTGACTTCACCGGTGCCACTGCAATTAATATCAGCCGAGCAGAAGTCCATTTTCTATACAGTGACATTTTAGTCTCTTCATGACTCATTAACCTGACCACATACTCCCTGTGAACCTGATCTAAAACCTGTGTCTCAATTACTTGATCGTCCTAAAGAATGGCTAATTAACAACTGCATGCTTTAAAAAAAGAAAAAGAAAAGTAAGAAAGAAAGAAAAGGAGATATATTTTGATGTTTTCCATTTGGCAGAGTATTATGTTATGAATAATATAATATGCATTTCAAGATCTTGTTAATTTTGATGTGATAATGAATGGGAATTCCTAGTGGAATTTTTTGTCCAGAAATATGAATGGTATTAGCTCAACAGTTATATGATTAAGCAATGAGACCTGCTGAGGCAGGCACTACTCAGAGATGATTGACTGCTTTAATTGATTGACATCCAGAGGTAAAGCCAAGGGCACCAATTTACAGATCAGGTCAATTATCTCCTGGTAATGCCCACTTGGTATGTCTTATTGCTATGCTAATATTAACTGTTATTGAAACATTTTAATGAATTTTTAATTTAAAAGTGGTAAATTTAAAAAGGGTGAACATTAAATTATTCAACTTGAAATAATAGGAACAGAAATATTCTGCTTTGCTAATGGTGATGTAAAAGTTTTGTTGTGCATACCAATACTTCTAGAGATCATTTTAGTTCATCTCCCAGGGAAGGCGAGTTCTGTTTGCCATTTAATAAAAACCCACAATGTGGCAGCACAAAATACCCAGGAGCCTGGAAAATAACCACGGACTGCCGTATCCAAATGTCAGGTGGAAGAGCCACCCCAGGGAGAGGACGCTTCCTGTAATGATGTTAAAGGTCTGCTTGAGGAGGCAGTGGAGGGTGCTCAGCGGGACCCCGAATAGGGGTCGCTAGTAGGAAGGGAGCCAAGCACAGGATCGGGCCCGTTTCTCGCAGGGGGGAGGCGCGTGCCCCCGCGAAGGCCGGGTGTTGGGGCGGGTGGCACGCCCGGGCTCTGCCCGCCTCCCACCCACCCCTTCCACCGCTTTCGCCACGTGCTGTTGAAGCACAGGCGCGAAGCGCTGCGTGGGAACCCGGCTCTGTTTGCTGTGCTTGACGAGATCTCACTCCGGTAATTTAACCCAGTCTTTGTCAAGGAAGATTTAATTTCAAAGAGTCCCATGCTTTTTGCAGAGAAAGGGATGCGAGTCCTCTCGCTCGCTTTCCCACCCCAGCCAGCTGCCCAGCGGCTTGCGGCTGCTCTTCTGCTCCAGGTTACCCAGCAGAGCTGGCAGGGTAGAGCACGCGTCGGCACCTCAGCTCGTGCTGCGCAGGAGCACGGGGAGGTGCGATGTACTGGGTCTCAAGGGTGCAACGTAGCTGCTCTGAGGGCAGGCTATAGAGAGCGACCTTCTGGTACAGTTGCCAGGGGAAAAAGAATATGGATGCAGTTACCATGTGAGCGTGCAATGGTAACCGGGAAGATCCAGGATATAAGGTCCTCTGTGAGCAATCAGTTGACTCCTCTAGAGCACAGGATCTGGTATAAACAGAGAAGTAAGACACTTAGACATTAATTGAAAAATAAAGGGCGCGGATGGTTTAGGCAGTTACTGAAAGATATTGAAACTTTTTTTTTGTGTAGGTCATGGAAAAGAACAGCTACGTGGGTTGCATCCCAAGACGGGAACTGTCTTTCAGTCATGTAGCCTCAAAGTAAAGTTTTAGGAAGGGTTTTAGGAAGGTAAACGTCAGCATGGTCATGAAATCTTGTCCAAGGAAAAAAAGTGTTAAACAGATCTAGGAGATCGTTCAAGAAACAGTATAAGAGCACAAGTGCAAAGTGTTCCTGTGCAAACAAAAGAGAGGAAGGATGGTAAGAAACCCGTTTAGCTAAATCACAAATTTTTCACTTCAAATACTAGGAGGAATATGCCTTGAAACACTAGGAAGAGGAGGGGAGAGAAGCCTTAAGATCAAGGATTTGTAAGTGCAGTGGGATACAGTTAGACAGACCAACGCACAAAATGTGAGGCAGCTGGGACATCAGCGGCCTGACGAATTTCCCTGTAGTTCCTATAACAAACGGGAGCAATCACAGGGCTTCTGGAAATGGAGATCATGCCACAGGGCTACAGCATAGCAAATACGGTTCTTTCTCCAGAGGAGAAAGACTCGACATACAGTATTTTAGTAAGGCTTTTGACATCATCCTACATACCATTTGCATCTGAAATCTAGGAAATGGACTGAAAAGCCGTAGTTGCTAGCAAAAGGGGGGGAGTGGGATGGGGCAGCCTTAAAACTAGTAGGATTTCTTGGGAGTCTGCTGCAGGCCCTGTACTTTTCAGTGTTTCATTAGCTGTGTGGATCATGTAGGCTTTTGTATCTCCAACATTGGGGGTGTTTAAGATGATGTCAGACAAGCATCTGTCAGGTGTGACACAGAACAGTTGATCCAGCCTTTAGGCAGAAGCATGAACTAGGTGACCTCCATGGTCCTTCCAGTCCCATCCTTCTGTGCCTCGCATCAAAATATTTAAGCTAATATGCCAGAATTTAAACTGGAATGGCTGAGACAGAGGAAAATATTCCTTTCTGCCGATCCTATTATGTGGGCTGTAACCTCTTGCAGAAGGGTGGGGGGAGTGCGGGATGCAGTAACATCTTAAATCACCGCTGTAAGACTCAACAGAGCTCATCTGTCAGCAAGTCTTGACAGGACAGTCCTAAAAAAACCCAAACAGGACTAGCAGGTCTGCAGACTAGGTGGCTTTTTTCTTCTTTTTTTTTTTTTCCCCCTTCTCCCTCCATTTACTCTCTCTATCAGCCCTTATTTAAGGGAAGACAAACGTGGTTATGCTCGAGTTCAAATGAAACTTTCCAACTTACAAAGTTTCATTGAGTACCAAATGATGCCAAGCCGGCTTGCCTGTCCCTGGCTGACATAACGTTGCATGACTCCTGTCCCTGGGACCAGCACAAATACCGGTTATCAATCTCGCAGGCAAGGGAAAGTTAAATGAAAGATTGAGGGAAACGTGCGTGATGACAGACTAGCTTTGCACACCCCTGTTGCGTGTTGCGGTTTGCTTGGTCGTACTAGAAGTGTAGCTGTAACATGAGATGTAAATAGCTGTTACATTATCGGGGTTTGGGGTCAGTACCTCAGACTGTCCATAAAAAAGGACTTTTGCAGACGTGGTGTGGGAGCCGGGGGACTTGGTTTCCTAATCACCTTTCTGCTCTTTGGTTTCCCTAACTGGGGCGGTGAACGTTCCCCAGCCCTTGTGAGGGCTCTGAGCTGAATAGATGGAAACAACTGTGTGAGAGCTAAGGATTTAATCACGCTACAAGGGTTAAAAAATGCTACTGATAGTCTTATCCAAGGCTTGAAATACATGTTTGTACATCGTACAATAAGGACGCAGAGTTACACAAGAGCTAAATTATGCATCTAGCACTATGCTGAGTGCAGATTGTATAAATAAAAGCTCTAAATAGTTTCAATTCCTTGTATATGTTTTCAAAATACCCTTTGTTAATACTCTTGAGTTTAGAATAACTTTTATGGGCAAGGGATCAACAGTGATGTGAAGTTGAATTTCACACCCCTCTTAATCCATGCTATGAAGTTATTCAAAAGTCAGTGAAAGATCAGTTCCAGTTCAACCCACACTGATGCCCTAATCTGTGTGCTGTCATCAGGCAATAGTGAGTTTGGAACATGCCATATGGGAGCCTGGCAGATGTTGCACAAACTGCCTTTTCCTTCCTGCTTCCTCAGCTTTCGTCAGGCGTACGCTCTGTCATGGCAGCGTGCAGGAACGGGATCGTATCAACCCCTCAGCCAGTAATTGCTCCAAGATTGCTTCATTTTGCCTATTGCACACTCACGGGGCTCTGCAGTGTTTGTTATTTTCCATAATCCAGCCACGTATCAGAAGTCATATTGCAATATTATCCCTGTTGCTTGTTTGTAACAGCAGGAGTTCACTGGCACAACTGTTGCCAGTGGCTTTGGGGACAGGTAATTTTCCAGAGACTATAAAATCCCAGCTAACGCTCCTTTGGGGGGTGGTTAAAACAGGATCCATCAAACCATTTTGCCTTTTCTGACTGCTCATTGATGGAGGAATGTCTGGATGGTGTTTGCAGGAAGGCACTGGTTACACTAGCCCATGTACCAAGCCAGCCAGATGCCACCCAATGTTGTGCAGAAAGCCACGATCAGCATAAAACTGAGCCTGAGCTAATAAACCCTGCTTAGATTATTTTGCATGAATGTGACTATGCAGCGTTTGTGTTGGATGTGGCAGCATGAGGATGAGCAGAGCAGATACACATCCACCTTGAGAGGAGCACACGGACTTCACTCCAATCCCTGTCTTTGGCTCCTCGTTTCTATCATTGACGAGGATGTACTGTTCCCTGGAGGTGCAACGCTTCTTTCCAAAGTCCCTTTCTTTTGCTCGCTGAACTTACAGGTTTACTTCTCTGTCTCATCTTCTGAATGGAAACAGACTTTCCATTTCGCCATGCCTCTAAATTAGGATGTCATCCTTGTTGTTGCTTTTTGTTTATATACAAATGGGCTCCAAATAGCCGTGTTCATAAATGCAGCTACTAAGCAAGGCTGCTTCCAAACGCACGCTACTGCGCTGGTATGTAACTGAGGTTCCCAAAATACAGCAGATTGTGAGAACCAGCAAAGAGCTGGTGGATTATTTAAAGGGACATACCACTTTCGCTAATCACCACTTTCAATTTTGTAAATACACAAGACATTAGTAGGTGCAAATCTGTACTGACATGCATAAATATCCTGGGCTGGGCATCTTCTTTTTATAGTTAAAAAATAAAGAAATAAATAAAATAAATCTGTATTTAAACAGAGCTTTTGATAAACCCTTTAAGTTTCTCAAACTCAAGTATTTTGAACTGGTTTGGGCCTTGGTCCTGCAGTAGTTGCTCCCCTGATGTCAGCTGAAATCCTGTCGGGAGTTTGTTACAGTATGAGGTGCGGAACAAACAATGGTCTGTTACAGCGACAAACGTTACTGGCTGATGTTACATCCCACTGCGAAGTATTTATTTTCTAGATATGAAGAAATGCAGAAAAGCATCAATCTATCTTTGATGCGTGTGTAGGAAATGGAATAGTGTAGTACAGTGAGTTCATGTAATATCTCTCTCTCTGTCTCTCAAAATACATGTCAATCAAAAGAACGGGAGGTAATGTCACTTCCTTTTAAAGGGTGGAAGGACAGTGTGTCCTACAAGAAAACAGGCATTGCTGATTTGCGCCAAATCTCATACTGTTGTTACGGACTGATTTATTTCATTTAGCTTGATCACTGCGGAGTTTACCTTTCAAATCAGTAGAGCTGTAAGAAAAAGGAGAAAATACACATCATGCACGTATAGGCAATTTGTGCCAAACTATTCAAAAGCAATATAGGTTGTCAGCAAACAGGGCTATTTGCTGTGTGCTGGTATCTGCTATATGTCGCATATTATCTGTAACAACTCTGCAATTCGTTCTTTCACTCTTGTTCTCTCTCTTTCATCACATTAGATTATGTAGAGGCACTTCAAGGTAAATTTTTAAAACTGTGCGGGAGATGCATGTTGGAGAAAAACTAAGCAGCAAATATCTTGAATGTTTTTTAGCACAACTCCATCTGTCACCTATTTTGACAACTTACCTGCTCATGTCACCTCTGTCTCATGCTGCTGTGTTGAGTCATATTGTGTTATCTCGGAATAACATATTTTGGAGCCAGGGCTGCCTTAAAAATGCCGCATGCTTAGTAATTATAAGGTAGGCTTCTGTGCATAAAGAATATACGGGAGGGATTATTTCTGTTCAGCCACCTCCGCAGCCCTGCTGTGCGTGTGGTGTTATGCTGTAACGAACCCGCTCAGTGACACCGCACACTTAGGGAAGCCCAAGGTCAAGAGGCTCATTTGCATCACGAGTGCAACACCTCTTGCTGAAGTACTGTTCCACATTGCCCCCACTGATATGTCATATTGCCAAACTGCTCCTTCCACATTGTGCAGGATAACAAGTCAGCTAAGAATGCTCAGAGATGACAGTGATATAAAATATTAATATGGCCTTATAGAAAACAATCTATAGGCTCTTATGGCAGCTGTGATTTTGTTTTGCAGTTTACTGTATTAAAAGAGCACATTCAACTTGCAATCTAGCCAGTTTCAAAGGCGTGTTACCTGTAGGCTTACTGATAACTTACAGTCACAAATTATTGTTTCTTTAAGCCTTTTCTGTCCCTGTGTATAGGAGATAGAGAAGTGCTAGAACCAAAGTGAAAGCAGACTGAAAATACAGAGTGAAGCTGCCAGCTACACAAAATAATCCAACAGGAGGAAATAAAAGGAAATCCTCCCTCCCCACTCTCTTTTCCTTAACGGCTGCTACTTAGTGTTTGCCTTTACACATGCAGGTGCGTGTCTGTCATGAGAAATGGGAGGCAGAGTGTGGCCCTTTAGAAACTCAGAGGAGGAGGGACAGCCTGAGGGGCTGGCTGGTGCCTCCCTATCCCAGCCTCCAGGTAGCTCCAGCTGGTTTGGCTGTTTTGGGTGGGAGAGCATGGGGCAGGGAGGCTTCAGTAATTCACTAGGGTGAAAGACACTTAATGCTGTTTTTCAGAATTGATAACGAGTCACCGAGGGTACGTGGAGATGAATACTAACGCAAGTGGGGGTGATTGCTGCAAAGATGGTATTAAATCCTTTTGTGCAGCACAGGCTCTGATTCTACAGCTGGTTGTAATGAACAGGAGGAGTCTCTCTGACTCCATTCAGCTGTCGATCAGGCCATACCCATGTCCAAATGCCAGAGCTGTCTGGCCAGCTTGCCTGCTCACATTCTTGAGGGAAGTGTGATACGTGAGACTCGTTGTGGAATTTGGAGCCCGAATGCTTGTTAAGTACCAGAGCGCTGGTCCTGCTGCACGCCTTCCTGGTGTTTGGGGCGTCAAGGACTCTGACGTTCTCATGTTTTGAAGCTGTGCAGAGAGAAAGTGCAGATCCTGGGAAATGGCAGAAAGGGAAAAGCTTAGGGATTTTGATTAGCGGTCATCCCTGTCATAAAATGCATCAATCTCTTAAGGATTACTCCCAGAGATGATAAAACTGCTCTAGCTAGGTCCGCAGTATAGATGGACAAGGAGGAAAGAGTGCTCAAAGGCTGAGCTTTCTTTTGGGGCGTGCAACACAAGAGCCCAGGTGTTCCTGACGTTTAGGGATTTCCTCTGCTCTGGAGGCCTGGTGGACCTGGGAACAGGCTGTACAAAGCAAAGGCATTGTGTAACGTGTACTCCTCTTGCAGCTAGCAACCGCGGCGGGAGGCTGTAGGCTGAGCAGGATAGGGCTCAGCACCCTAGCACGCATCGTGAGATTAGCCAGTGTCAGCACAGTCCTTTGGCAAGACAAAATATAAGCATCAGATCACGTTTATGCATCCAGCTTGTACCTGTTCTGCCAAGCTTGCGCGAGCGGCGCTCACTGTTAGTAGGTTTGGGGACACCAAGTGGCAATGGAAATGCATTGACTTACTATCCCTTGATGAATTTTGCAGAGACAAAACATGTTTGTTTTAAACCAGCTCTGGACTTCAGTAAGATCATTTTGGAAGTCAAATGTATATGTATTTCTGGGATGGTTTCTACTATGTTACTTTAGGTGGATTTTTCCAGGACTACATCTTGCCTAAAGCTATGGGAGAGAGCACATGGTGCAAGAGGCAGCTCCTGAGCTGAAGAGCATCAGGCATGTGATACAGCAAGCAGGCCCTTGAGTAATGAGCTAAGGAGACAATTATCCAGTGTGAGCAGTACATCTGATTGCACATAGAAGATTCCTCCACTTCTCAGTGAGAACTGAAGTCCCAATACAGGAGTCGCAAAAGCAATTGAACATGTGGCTTCCACCCAATTTCCCTGGCACTTCCCCCTCTGCGTAAGACAGTAATGACAAGATATTGCATGGTGGAACTGTGACTGGTAATAAGAAAGTTCACCAGACTGAGGAGTTGGAACAGCACTTGTGTAGCTTAGTAGCAGATCATTGGCCTAGGAGGATGGAGAGCCAGCCCGAACCCTGCCAGGGGCTTTTCCATGTAAGATTTATTTATGTTTATCATTGCAGATTTCTTCTTTGTACTTGGGCTTTCGGTGGTGGGGAGTGATAAGGGAAGCTGCAGGGCTACTGTCAACCTTGTTCTCTCCAAATACCGGTGTAGCTCCAGTACTGCTGGGGGCAGGCACAGGGTGGTCTCCCAAGTTTTGGGCTCTCCCAGAGGCTCTCTAGCCTATCCTACACATCTGAAGTTCTTGTTTCCATGCCTGAGCCTGGTGGACCATGTAAAATTGAGTCTTTAAGGTACAGTCCCATGAAATATGACAGCTTCCGGCAAAAATGAAACACTGTCATTTCTTTCCTGGTGTTTAGACTCTACCAGGTCAGACTCGGCAGAACTTGCAGCCAAGCTGCAGAAGAGGCAGCTCGGTTGCAGCAGCCGTAACAGCACGGTCCCACCAGCCCTGCCTAGCACAGCCCGGCATCAGCCTGCTTAGCTGGCGAAGGTTTAGCACTGGGAGCACGGTGGGTGCAGGCCAGCTCTCCTCCTTCCTGAGCACACCTGGACCACCTGGCACCCCCACCTGAGGAAACCCTCCCGTCTCTGTCTATCTTCTGCTGGCAGCACTTGCAGACTTGAGGGGTGGATGCTGCCGAAAGTTTATCTTAGGATCAAACACCAGGTGTTACAAAGGTCAATAATGTTTTCCAAGTAACGTTCTGTTTGCTTCTCAAAGCCTCTGCCAAGTTTCTCTGAAGTGTGTTCATAAAATGCTCTGGATGTCTCATACAATAAAAAAGGTAGCAGGTTTCTAAACCAATTTGTTGGTTTAGACCATCAGTAGCATCTCAGAAGAGTATGCTCTTACTACTTGGAGTTGTTCAGGTTGGCTTCCTCGCCAACTGAACTCATACACTTAGAATAAACCAAAAATCCATATTGTTTATAATTTAGCTGTTTTGCAGATTTAGGAGTGTTATATTAACTGAAACATGCCCCAGCTGTTAATTTAGGTTTCACAATCTATCCCCACAGAATGTTGTTTTTATGATATAGTGATCTTGTGACGTGTATTGCTCTTGGCTGGAATTCCTCTGGCAATCAATTCAACCGATTCGGAAATTCAGAGGAGGATGCAGGATTACTTGCAGAATGGATGTGTCAAAAGACATTGTTCTAGTAACAGTCAATCATATAACTGAAACAGGTCAGTTAGGGATGGTGAAGAGACTGTTTTGTTTCATTTTAAGATATGTACCCAGGCTTGATACATTTTCCAAATTACCCTATGTAAACAGTCTTTTGTAGCGGTTAGTGACCCATATATTCACTCTTCTTCATTTCTGGTAGGCTAAGGCCAATGGGAGAAAATTGTTTACGTACCCAAAGCCATATGTCCTTTTCCTTCTAATTACAGTGTGTGCACACATCGTCTTCAGCCGCTGCCCCGTGCTTGCTCCCTCGCCCCCTCCCCTAAGTTCTTGTCACCTGTAACTTCTTGTCTTCTGCCCGACCTCTCTCAGTTGGAGCACGGCAGGTTGCTTTCACAGTGCCAGTACTAGATCCTTATTAGTGTGGTTCCTTGTGGGTGAAATGAGTTAAGGAGCAATTATAGCAGCAGCCGAGCAAGCAGATGAGAGGGGATAACAACCTGCAGCGGAGGGAAGTGGCGAGCGGATGGAGGATGGAGCAAGCACCTCTTCAGGTGTGATAGCTGTAACCAGACAGGCTTTATAAACAAGTCTTAATTGTTACTTCTTATCAACCCAGAAAAGAGGGGGGTGAATTAGGTGTTCATGGCATGGCGTTTTTTTATCCACATACAAGGTCTTGGGAGTTCACTCCTTCAACTTAGTTAATTTTGTCATTACTGCAATTGAACCTGCTTATGCTAAATATTTTTTCCTAGACATTCAACCTAGTTGTTTGCAGTATTCTTTTCTGAGCTGCTTTAAAATTGTTCCTGCCTTTCTTATGTTGAGATTTCGGAAGTGAATACTGTGTCCTTTAGGAACACTCCTGCCAATGGAGCATACAGGGAGGACTTCGACGTGCTTGGCCACTAACAGGGTGTTCTTCAAATAAAGCTCCAGGTTGCATTAGGCTTCCATCATCCTAGAGTTTGTTGCAAACTGTTCTAATCAATGAGTCACTATCATGTTATCAGAAATATATTCTACCTCCTGATTTTCAACTGCAGATTCTCTCTTTCTGTGTATTTTGTCAAACAGGAGACAAGGCCCATGATCTATAGCAGCAGTCTCAGGCACCTTATTTGTCCATGCCAATCAACTCTGCAAAATGTATTTTTCAATCAGAGGATTTGTCTTAAGAGAAAAAAAGCAAAGCCAGTAGGATCCAAGCCTAAATAATTAAGGCCAGAGCCTTAGTTAGTGTGAACAGGAATATTAAAATCATGGGATACGTAGCAGATGTTACCAGCTCAACATCAGCTTTTTTATATTACAGCTGTGATAGAAACACTGACCTTATGTTACAAGTAACAATTAGACTTTTCATATTGTAGTTGGCTTACTTGTTCTCTTTTATTTTTCTTTCTCTCTCCTCCCCCCCCCTTCTCTCCCCCCTTTCCCCCTTTTCTTGCTCTGTTGAATTATTTTATTAAAGTTCAAGATCTGGACAAGTCAGGCATTCCTGATAAACCTGTGTTACCAGCACAGCATTTAGTCATAAAACTTGAGAACAAAGGGAATGAAAAGCATATTTCACAATATTTATTTCCTGCGGGTCTTAGAATAGACCAATATCCTTCCTAAACTTCTTTGCAAGCGTTCAGGTATAATTTGGATAAGTTAAATGTAGAGACAAGAGGGCATGTTTCAGCTACATGAAAGAGGTTTATATTGTCATTTCAGAATGGAAAATAGAGTATGCATAAAAATATGTCTTGCAATTTAAAGAGCAATGTTAAAGACTGTGTATTGGCTAAACCGTTGCTGGACTGCTCAAAATATTGGCTGGCAGAGAGAATGAAGGAGGTGGCTTCAGCAAACGCAAAGTCTGTCTTACATGATATTTAAAGAGAAATATAATAGGTACCTTTCCGTACATAATAAGTCTCTCAGATTAAATTCCTGCTCAGTTTCCACTTAACCTTTCAACCCAATCAAGGAAAAGTTAGGTTGAAATAGTAAATAGCATTGCTTTGAGTGAGAAGTTTTATCCTGAGACTGGGAGACTGAGTTTAGAGCAGTGCCAGAGAGAGAAATTGAGAGCCAGTAGCAGAGTTACGGGGGTTTGGCTCCCAGGATGTTGGCAAAGGGTATGCTTACTGTGTCTGCTTGCCCATAGCCGCAAAGGGATGCTCATGGGAGGCTGGAGGATAACGTACCCTGCCCGAGACAGCCCTGCTCTACAGTCAGACATGCCTGAAGAGCAGAGCCTCTGTGTCAGGAAATTTTCTGTATGCAGAGAGAAACCGGAATGACAGATGAAACACAGGTCAAAGGGGGAGCCAGACAGAGTAAATGAGAGATGAGATTGAACTGGAGCAGTCAAAGAAAAGAGCATCTTTTTCAGACACGGGAATGAATGGTTAAACTTTAAGATTGGACTCCTTGCAATTGGCTTGGGCTCAGTAAGGAAAATAGATTTAGTAAGTTAAAGAGGAATAGAGCCACTGTGCGCTCAGAAGAAATATATCAAGTTTTTGACACAAGGCCTGCTTACCATTTAATTCCCACCACACAGAGGTGAGCCCCACCCCGGTGCACGATGGAGCAGCTTGATCAGTTGAGCTGCTCTGCAGGGGTAAAGCTATGAGAGAAAGCTGAGAATGGCCATCTAGTGCAAGGCACTGCTTTCAGCTTTCTCTGGCTCTGAAAGCTACTCTAAAAGTAAAGATGATGAGGTAAAGGTAAGGTAAAGAGACTAGCTCAGAATGGCAGGATGCTGTGTGTGCATTTTGAGCATGAAATCTGAGTTCTTTGCATGGTCTTTCTGTGACATGACTTGTGGGAATGCTATACCGGTACAAAGCGAGTAGGCTCAGTAACTTTTGACAGTGTCGCGTGATGGTATCTGCAGTGACTGTGGACTGCACTGCATGCGCTAACCTGTGTTATTCAGCTGAAAGCAATGCAGCCGCAAGAGAGGCCACCTGAGAGCTTGTGTCTTCTCGCGTGAGCCTAGCAGGATGCGGCTACGGCTGATGCTGAAACCTTTGCCCCGTAATCCCTGGCTGCTTTTGTTTGCTCTTGTGCAGACCTGCCATTCTAGCACGCGCATGTGTGTATGCGTGTGTGTGTATGAGAGATTAAATTTTACTGTTAATTGTATCACACAAATTGTGTCTGTTTCCTATCTGATGCAGTTTGAGACTAGGATGAACCAGCTAATATAATCAGTTATGTAGACTGTCTGAAATCCTGCACTTAGTTTGCTACATGTGGGCTTTGGAAGTTAGAGTATTACATTAAGGGTAGTTTCCTTGACGCGTAGTTAAAATCAGCCACTTTGTCTTCATTATGTGGATCTGACTTGGCGCAATTAGTTGTAAGAGCCACAATATAGTTGCCTATGAGTGACGAGACGTTTTTTTCCCCCTAACTCATCAGTTACGAGATCCTTAATGGTGGAGACTGTAGGAGGCCTCATGTCCCTCCTGCTCCTCAGGACTTGGTCTGCAGTTGCCAGCAAGCAGGAGACGAAGTAGATTGCAACCAATTCATCAGCTTCATGAATACTAGCAGATAAGTAAAAGCTGATAAAATAATCTATCTTCACTTGGAAAACAGCAAAGGAAAAGATTAATGAGATTCATTGGCTGGAGCTGGAGTTTCACCTACTCTTGCTGACCTAAAGATGGCATCCATAGGATGGAGAGAATATAAAGCTTTTGGGAAATGGAGAGTACTTGGAGCAGAACCGCTGTCTTCCAGGAGGACAGTGAAGCATTTATATTTCAGAAAGGATTGAAGTTGATTAAGCAACATGACCAACGCAGGCCATACAGTCTGCTCTTGGCTGTGCTCTAGCATCTCCTCCAAAGGGTGGACCTTTATGGAAGCTTAGAGATGTCAGAGAAACGTCTCTGGTCCTTTGGCCGCAGAACTAGCTGCTTTTCCTTCCGTATGCACCGAGAGGTGCGGGCATCATTTGCTTCTGGCTGATGTCTCCCCGAGAGAGGTATCTCTGTTCTGAGCTGGGGAAAGCCGTGCTGCGCTGCACGCCGTGCTGGGGATAGCGGGGCCTCTGGAGCCTCTGCTCTCCTTCCGGGCACACAGGAGTCTCCCATTCATTCATTTGTTCCTTCATTCCACCTAATAAAAATACGTCGGTGTGGGAGGCTGGGATCACTCCCAGCTTGGCAGAATGATCAGGTTCTGAAGGAGAAAAGACGTTCACAAAGTGATACTGCGTCATACCCACGTAACCCAGTAATAACGATCCTGATATGTATTATTTTGCAGTAGCATCCTAGCAACCGTGTCAAATAGAAGAAAAAACACGAGAACAAAGAGCTCATGTTAGAACTACCCTGAAGCATGTCTGAATTAATTATGCCTCTTAATTTTTTGGATAAAAATCAGGTGCTTATTTCATTATTTATAGCATAAAATGAAAACATTACTCTCTTATTTGTGATGATGCTGATTTTCCCCAGGTTGTTTTGGTTTTCCTGCTATCAACAGCAGCTCTGAAAAACTTGACATCTTTCCATTCTTTTAGCAAACCAGGAAGGAATTGGCCTTTCCCCTAAACTGAAATTGTAGCTTAGAAATTAAAAAAAAAAAAAGGGGGTGGGGTGGGAGGGGGTGGGACACAGAATCAAAGTTGTATTATTGGGGAAAGAGTATTTTAAACTTTTACCAAACATGTGAAATAAATCATGATGACTATGTGGACTGTACACATCAAAGCAGTGCAAACTATTAACCAATTAATCTTGAAAACACTTCTGTGAGGCAAATAAGTTGGCTGCTGTGCTAACCAAGTTAGGGGAAACTTAGGTTTATCGAAACGAGTACTTACCCTGAAACCAAAAAAGGAGATATGTGCCCTCATTTAAACTTCCTGAGATGATAAATACACATCTAAAAGACATGATTTGCCAAGCAAGTATTATCTGCAGAATTAAATTTAGTATGAAAAGGTAGTGTATTCTGCAAGTATTTCGACAGGAGCCTGTGCACATCGTTAACTTTAAAATAGCTCATTTATTTTCACAGTTCAGTTCCCTTTAGCAAATAAAATGCAGTTTGGCAAACCGTGTAATATAAAACATATCTGTAATCTGTATGTAACATACAACCAACATTTTTTAAAATGGGAAGTCTGACCCACAATTATGTCCCTCAGGCTTTTCTATCAGCAGAACTGTCCCACAATCAAAGCTGTGCTGCTTTAAAACTGAAATAATGTCGTGATGGATGATTCACGTCCCTACTTTAGCGATATGAGCCAATGAAAATTGCAAGGAGTTGCTCCTTTCCAAAGTTGGTTTAGTGTTTCACAACCTCCTCCTGTTTAATCAGAATGTTTGCATTTATTATTATTTTCACCCATCTCTCAGTCCTCATTAATATTAATCCTTGCCTCCACACTCACGTGAGCGGCAGGAACTGTAGCAGTGATGCTGCAGAGTAATTGTGTTTATAACTGTAAATACAATTGATTGCCGTTTCACCATATGAGCATGAACTTACACATATAGGATCTATTTCATTGTGAAGAAATGTTTTAAGTGAATTCCAGTGTCAGCTAAATTGATAGTTAAAGGTATGAAATTCAACATTGATAAATGGAAATGCTTTTTTACACGACACATGATTTAACCGTGGGCCTGTCTGCCACAGCAAATTGTTCAGACTGAGATTTAGAAGGATTCAGATTTAGATGTTTATATGGAAATCAGAAATACCTAATGTTATAATTAGTACAACAAATAGCGAAAAGGATATTGAACCTCCTGTTCTGGGGTGTAAATCAGTCCCTAACTGCTAGAGAGCGGGATCTGAAAGCAGGCTGTTTACATCTGCCCAATAATGTGCTTTTACGTTTCTCCTGATGTATCAGGTACTGATCAGCATCAGACAACAGCTACTTTGGTTCTGACGCAGAACCGATCATTTCCAAAGGTGTTTTCTGACACTCTTCCTAGCAGGAAGAAGTTGCTCACGCTGTGATAGCACCCAAATTCTTTAGTCCAGGCTCAGAACAGCAAGGCAGAAAGGTCTGCAAACATACGGCATCATACCATTCTTCCCCCAAAGACCACATTTAGCTCTCCTCACTGACAGGCTGCATTCAGGTTTTCAGGTTCAGTCTGATTACTTCTTTCATAAATTTAAGATTTGAAACTGGTTTGCAAAGCATGTTTACATCCGCCTGTTTTACATAGGCATGGAGGTACAGGCCAACGTTTTTGAAGGAGATATAGTAGGTTGCATGAAAAACCTTTTATCCCAATACAGCGGCAGGTCTACTGAGCACAGATGCTTAATAAATATATCCTGCGACAGGTATTACAGAAAGCGTGTGTAATTGGTGCATAACGTTGGGTCAGGAGAGCACCACTGAAGCAAATTCATGATTATTGCCAGTTGCTACCCTGTGGTTCACACCATGGAGTGGTCTGAGGGCACACAAACTGTACTTATTCCTTTGGTTTAAACTACATGAGAAAATGCTCTCCAGGACTACACTAATGTACCAGCTCGGTTCTCGGGACCAGACTAGAGCTAATCTGAGGTAAACACAGCGTGCACATGAGGTGTCTGCAGCTCTGCTCCTGCTGGGCTGCACTGTTCGCTAATGAAGACCTGGCCTTCACAGGCTTGCTGTTGTACAAGGTGGCCGTTGCCACTCCAGTGTAAGTTGCCCAAGGCAGCTTTCCTCTTCCTCCCGCATCTTTTAGCATCTTCCTTTTTCAAACATTTTGCCTCCTCTGGCAAAGCCGTGAAGACATTTTATGAATCTCTGGTACAATAACTAGCCTGATAAATATGCTTGGAATAGATTTGATAACTCACACGGACTACGTAGTCATATCTTACGAATGATGTTAGGTGGTAGAGCCAGGAAGAAACTGGAATTTCTCTTCCTGAAAAAACACCCGATTTTGAAATAATTAGACCTGTAATTATCTTGATGGTCTTCCATTTCCCATTATCTAAATACTCTGTATCATTAACTGGTGGCCCTCAATGGCCCCCAGTGTGCTGGGGAGGTGTTCTCTCTTTTTCTGTTTTGTGTAAACCATGTAGCAAATAATTACAGCTGCTTTTCTCCTGCTGCTACCAAGAAATAGCCGTAAGAGTGCTGTGGGAGGAGGATCAGGGCCCGGTCTAAGTTGATCCCAGTGCTTCCAGCTGTCCTTACCCATATCCTGCCGAGCAGACGAGGATTTCTAACGGGTGGCTGAGCGTCCCTGTCCTACTGCGGTCTCTGTCGAAGGGGAGGGTGCTGGCTTTCCCCAGCAGGCCATCGGTAGCAGTGCAGTTTAAAGCTTTACAGCCCCAGCACTGTCAAAACCACTGTCATTCCCACATTGTAATGCCTTTAAGAGCACAGATGCTGAAAGTCCGGGGAGACAGGTATCCTGGGCTGCTGGTACAGTTGGAAGAAACTATGCAAAGCACAGATAGGACATTCCAAAATTGGAAAGGGATGATGCAGTGATTTGCAAAGCATTAGCAGCACAGCACTATCCTGCAGTAGAGGGATAGAAGCTGAACGCTCAGAAAACCCAGATATATCCTATAATAACAAATACAGAGCTAAAGTAAAAGAAGGAGCAATATGGTTAGTATCTGATAATATATCTACCCTCTAGCCACTGCTGAAAGACATTCTAGCCCACATGAGATTTAAGATGGATGAGAAGTTTGTTGTCAAACAGGCAAGGCTTAAAAGAGTAGAGGAACTGAAGGTTTGATCTTTAACACCAGATGGAAAAGAGAAAGATGAAAGAAAAGTTAATCAGAGACTTTTCTTAAGCTCTACTGATTACTGGAAAGCTTTTGACATGGTCTGTAGTATGCAGAAGTGAGTGGTGAGCCTTGATATTAACCAGCTCACCTAACAGTTTTTTTTTTCCCCCCAGAGTTTAACAACTCGGTCAATAGCCTGCTGGTGAGTTATTACATTTTCCATTGCAAAACTGACAAGGTATTTTTTCTTCATGACCCTCCCAAATGGTGCTAGTGAACGTTTCCTTTAAAAGTCAGTCTCATCCCCAGTGATACCAGCAATGGAAGAAGGTCAAGAAAAGAAGTGATGGTCTTCTCCTGAGATGCAGAAACTGCCCTGTGAGCAGGTGCTTTAGGTCAGTTATTTAAAGAATGAGTGCCTGTTTGTAAGGACTCAAGTGGCTTAAGCAGATGATCTCTGTGACGATTTAGTGGTATTGGTTCATTCTGAAGAACTCCTACTTCCACTCCTGTTTCTTTGGGATACTGTCCTGGTTTACTGGCCTGGAGAGGAGGAGGCAGCTGTAGGGCTTTGCTGGATCCTGAAGTACTGAGCAGCCCCCAAATATGTCCTTTTCTAGATGTTCCCCCCCTGCCTTGAGAAGCCGTTGAGTACTATTGTCAAGCATTTCAGTAGAAGCGGCCAGTAGAGAGACTCGGTTCCCTGTGTGGTGGGGTCTCTGAGGTACCTTTTGAACAAGAATTACCCAGAAGACTGTTGGCAATGAGTGATTGCACCCACCAGATCAGTAGCATTCATCGCAGTCTCTTTGAGATTTAAACTGATAACCCAACAGATCATCTCTCTAGCCTGCCATATGACTTACAGCATCATATAGCTGCTATTCATCTTCACAGCTTCCTGCAAAGCAGAAGATGAGAACGGTATTATCAGTAGTTTGCATATGGGCAACGGATGCACAGAAGACTATGGGATTTGTTTCAAGGTCACGCTGTCTGTGGCTCAGAGTTGAACCCCTCAAACACAAGACCTTTCTACCTCATTCTTACATCTAATGTCTATGAATATATTTCTCCCTTATGGTTTAAGCTGTTCTGCTGGTTCCCAACTTTGAAGCAGTTTCCTGCTCTTCCATGGCATGAATTTTTAACTCATCCATTGAAAGCATATGGGCTTTTCCTAGCAAGCAAGTGAATCTACAAGCTTGGAAAGGCATGTGAACCAGAGTTTGAAACTCAGCCAAACAATTTGTTCTGGCTTTAATCAAGATGTCTGCTTTTAACTTCAAATATCATTTTTTAAAATCCCATATCAAAACTTCTAGTGTCACACTATGAAATCAATAAATGCTACCAGTCATTCAACTCAGAAATAGTTCAAAGCAGCCTGAGTGATAGCCATTATTTTATTTTAAAAATATTCATCAAAGCGATGCAGTTAATATGAAGGCAAAACAAAATTAACAGCAACAAAGAAATGTGTCAGTTACATTTTGAACTTGCAAAATCCCACGAATCCTGCTACTAGTTTTGCATACAAAGTTTCTCTTTCCATTCCTATATTGACACCTTTTAATATTTCCCTTTTTTGTTCTCATCATAACTAGTAACTTAGTTACACAAATGCTAGTTTTAATGTAGTCATTTGAGTCATCAAATATTTGATGCTATTTCACACCTTAAGAAAACGTTTACATTTTGGGGCCAGATCTCCTATGTACCTGTCCTGGTTCAACAATGCGCTTTAATTGTGTGTTGAAGCCTCATCAACTTCAGTGGCTCTATGTTTAAAACTAAGTATGTGACTATGGGCATTCCTGAGTAAGGATCGTGGAGTTTTATCCTATTCCATAAATATTTCAATAGAAAACCAATGGAAGTGTTCATGAGTGAAGTTCCAATGTAAATAAGAGTTTTGAGATCTTGTCCGTTTATTATAACAACCACTATCCAATTTTACTGTGTACTATAACGCTACTTAAATTTATGTAATAGGGATATTTGGAGTGTAAAGATTTTCACAAGTGATTATTTTTAAATACTTATTAACACGATTTCTAGAATCAGTAAGAAGAATTCATGCTATCTATTTTACAGTAGATAGATCTGGGTTTTGTTAGATTCAGATCACTGAAGTTTATTTTATAATTCTGAAGACAGGTAGCTAGCAGGGAGGGGCCCATCCATACGTAGCTTTGGGTGAAGCCATCTCACCTAGCATTAGATGTCTACAACACAGACACCCGATTTAGTCCCCCTGGGCTCTCCTCACAGTCAGTAGAGCAAGATCAGCACTTTCAGCGTGTCAACGCTCGGATTAGTTTTAGACATTGATTTTAGGAGGAAATTAATCATGTTATAAAGTGTCTTTTCTTGCTATTGACTATAAAAGTGTTTAGGGCTGAGATTAACTCACTCACAGCTTTTTCTTTTATTTGAGGTGCCCTCTCCTCCAGGGAGCTGGAGCTCCTTGGCCTCCAGCTGCTGCCCAGTGCAGGCCTCTCAAAGATCCTGTGTCCCATGGGCATAGCCCGGATGCCTCAGAGGGGTCTAAGATGCCATAGAGGCCTCTTCTTAGGTGACTGAATCCCTGCCAGATGCCAACTCAGATACAGGCGCTACCTCCAGGTCAGGTGGAGCCTATGTAGTGGGCCCATGAGAAAATGGAACATATTCAGAGCCTCGAAGGTTTAGGCTGAACAAAACCTGGGAACACGTTCTCCAGGAAAAAGATTCAGAGAAAACTATGGCAGCAGCAGCTCTTATCTTTTAAATTGAAAAGCTTGACATCAGACCTCAGCAGCTGGAGAGTTTAAGCAAAGAATATCCAATAGCTTGATTCCCAGTTCAAGGTCAGGACGTCCACTACACAGTATGTTTAAAAAAAAATTGAAGAAAACGATGTTACTAAGGCAAGTGAGGCCTTGATGTTCAGTTTTGCTCATAGAGAAGCAATGAGAAAAGGCAGAGTGAGACTAATTAGTCTGTTTTCTCCTCCTGTCTCCCCGTGCAGGGCAATACCACAACATGAATGTATCTTGCTGTTCCATTATCATACCTGCTCTGCTGAGGCTTTGCGGCTTCTCCCCTGGCAGGGATTCAGCGGCAGAGAGCGAGGCCTCCCTCGGTGAACCATCAGAGACCGGGCTCTTTCTGTTTCTCGTGTGTGCTGATGTGCCAGCAGCCAGCCAGCAGGTTGGTACAATTTGTGCAATTATCCACAGATTTATCTATTACACAATGGTGGTGTAAGCTGCTTTGTGGGTTGTGATTCCCTCTGCAACCCAGGGTCTGGCCAGTGCCGGAGGCTGCTAGCCTTGTGCTGGCCTTGTGCCGGTGGCCGGAGTCCCCCCGTAAGTCTCCTTGGCCACTGCTTTTGATGCCCAGTTACCGGTGCCCAGAGTGCCGGGCTCTGCCCCAGCTTCGGCACCACCCTTGGGCCTTCTGCAGCCAATCCGTAGCTCAATTTCAATTTGTGCTTGTCTAAGATGCACTTCTATCCCTCTCTGCCTTCTCCTCCTCCTCCGACAGACTTATCTTGAAGGGTTGGAGACACGTAGGGGTGCTTACTGACACAGTTCCTACGTCTTGGTCTGCAGACAGCAGCTTTCACCTTCTCGTGTCGGTTTCTCAACGAGTCTCTCATGAGATGCTGGATATCTCAGTCTTTGCACATTCTTAGAACAAGAACGGTAACACGTAATTCACATGTGTAAATCCACTTGTCTGATGTGAAAAAAGGAGATAGCCAAAGAAGAATTAGTTTGAAAGAGAAGTAATGAAAACACATCTATCTGAATACATTGTGCTGGGAAAATTTTCAAAATGGAGCATAAACAGCTTTCTCAGCACCAAGGTACCCTGCCTGGGACTCTCAACTTTTTCTTCTCATGTTTAACAGTTGATTAGTGCTGCCACCACCAGTTTCTCATCCTCTTGTCCTGATGCAGTCCCCCAGTGATAAGCACCAGCTCTAGCTCAACTGAGGTCATCCAGAAGTGGGACCCAAATGCTTGTGTACTAGTTGCATGGGAACCTGCTGAGAATGGATTACTGCCAAGGGAATGATACCATCACTAAGAAAAATGGGAACTTGTGTGTAGAATTATTTATTTACTATTTATCCATGGCTGTGGTTTGTGTTTTTTTTTTTTTTTTTTTAGTTGCAGCAGAGTGACTGCAGTATATGGTGTACTGTTATAACTTCGTTCTGTAAGGTTTCTCAAGAATGAGACATCTGAGGAACCTTAAGGCTCTGTGATGATCCTTAAGCCCCCGGAAGAAAACTAAAAGGAATGTTCAAATTCCAGATACAAGCTGATGATGGTATAGAGCTGGAGTCCTGGTGCTCAGACATAGGGCTGGGGTAGGGGTAGGGGTGGGGAAGTGAGGACTTTGAGCTGAGTTTCCAGAGTAGTCCTGTTCAGCCCAGAAAGTCTGTCTGTAACTGGTGTCCCAGCAGTGGCTGGTGAGCTCCGGGAGAGGCTGTCCTCTCAGGTCTGGCAAGCAGATTTACCTTCAGTTTCTCAGCAAGTGTCTGCCCTTTGTTTGACTGAACTTTTTTCTAACCACGAATTCTAACTGCTTTGTAGTTTTAATTCATTGTTCAATACTGCCGTTTTGGGGAATTTATGAACTCTTTGATGCTCTCTTCTCCTTACAAAAAGGATTTAAAAGCGGGACATTGTGTAACGGTGCGTGCACTTGGCACAGCAACTGGTAAATAAGATGTTTTTTGCTAGCTACATGATTTGTGGTAAGTTTCATCTTCCACCTTCCATATTGTATTTATTTCAGCATCTCTGTCCTTCTTGTCCATTATACTACCGTCGCCAGCAGCGTGGAAGCGAGCACCTTGTACACAAGGATCATGCGCGTTCCAGCTGCTTTCCTCACCCGAGGCTGGGGTGCGGGGCACCGGGAGTGCAGAAGCCGGGGAGAAGAAGGGGGAGGCTGGGCACAACGTGGGAGATCGGGGATGCCTCAGGTTTGGGTAAGGTGGAAAAGAACAGGCTGATCCGCACTTGCAACCTTAACGTTGCACCAGTCGCTGGAGTGTGTTGGCCGTGGCGAGGACAGTGTGTCTTTGCCAGCGGGTGGAGTAGAGCAGACCCTCAGGGAGGGCATGAGAGTCTACATGCACGAGTTCGTTGATGCTGAAGTATTACTGCAGGGAGAGTGGCTTACCTTGCGAAAGCTTGTCTGTGAGATGTAGTACAGAGAGTAAGACAGAAGTTTAATGTGAATGGACGAAACCTGGACAGTTTTTAGGTAGGTTTTGGATGGTTTGTAGGTACCTGCTAGCTGCAGCATGGGGGCAAAGTTGACTTTGCCTGTGCGGTGCAGTCGGATTGCTGTGGAAAGCTAATCAGAAGTGGGCTTCTGCAAGTGACTTCGAGCCTCCAGATCCGGCTGGTGGCTATCGGCCAGGGGGGAGCCAGGACAGAGCACCCCAGGCGGGAGAGGGGCCTCTGCAGCCCTTGGTGTGTGCCAGATGCTGAGGGCCGGGGCTGCGGCAGGAAACACAGGAGCGGCTCTGAGGGACGGGAGCCCCGGGCTGACCGTTGGGCAGGGCTCGGATGATGGCGGCGGGGCCGAGGGTTACGCGAGGGCAGCGGAGCGAAGCGGGTCTGAGGGGACGGCGCCGGCTCCGGGCGGGCAGCGCTGAGGCGGCGCCGCCGTCGGGGCGTGAGCGCGCGAGGGGCGGCGGCCGCCCTGCCTCGGGGCGGGGGCTTCGGCGGGAAGCGCTGAGGTGACTCAGGGCGGGCACGGCGCCGGGGGGCGGCCGGCGGGAAACACCGAGGTGCTGCAGAGAGGGGGCGGCACCGGGGGGGTTCAAAGGGAAACACTGAGGTACCTCGGGGAGAGGGCGGCGGCGTAGGAACCTTGAAGAACATCACATGGGCCAGCGGTGTGTTTGGGGCAGAAAATGCTGAGGTAACACGTCCCGGTACAGTGGGGGAGAGTGGCCTTCCAGCATGGCTGCAGGCTTGGGTTAACTGTGCTTGGGGACAGCGACGCTGAGGGTGTTAATCCCGTCCTAAATATTTCTCTCTCCTTCCTGCAGCACCTGACTGGGCAGGGGAGGAAATGGACAGGGAAGGAAATGGAGAGAAAAATCCTACGCCACAACACAGGTACCATTTGTTATTCTTGGTGTCAGAGACCTGAAAACGGTTCCTATCTTGTCCTTAAACAGCTTCTGCTTGTACAGTCCTCCCAGGGAGGACACACATGCCCCAATAAAATGCCATATTAAGCCATAGGGTGTGTGCTTTGCAACTTCCAAGCCCATCTCTGCATTAGCTCACACCTACAGTATCACACCGCACATGGGATTTTAACTTTGAACCAGTTGTTGCTGTGTTTGGCTTTGGTGAGCTGTTGCTATAGGGTGGACTTTTATGGAGAACATGAAATTTCTGATGCAGGGCCTGGTTGATGTTGGAGTATTATTGTGGAAGCCTTCATGCAGGCGTTCGTTGATGCTGGAGTATTACTGCAGGAAGAGTTGCTAACTGTGTGAAGGCTTGTTGGGGAGATGCAGTAGAGAGAGTGAGAGAGCAGTTCAATGTGAAAGGATGAAATCTGGAAAAGTTTGTACATACATTGCAGTTTAGTTTGAAAAGATGAAATCCGAATAGTTTGAAGGTAGATTTTGGACGGTTGTTAGTTGGGCAGTTGAACAGTTGACTTTTCCCGAGTGGTGCAATTGGATTGGTGTACAAAACTAATCAAAAGAGGACTTTTGCAAGTGACCCCAAGACTCAAGATCCAGCTGGCTACTTTAGGCTTTTTCACTCCGTCTAGCTGGGCTGACGAGGGCCGTGCATGGCTGCACTGCTACCAGACCCCAATGGAGTGAAGTGCTACAAGCTTAAAGCCCAGAAGATTCAAAAACAAAAGGTAAGGACTGTGGAATAGTACATCTGTAACACTAAATGCAGTCGAGCACATGTATACTCAGTGGAGGGCATGCCGGGAAGCACTGCTGCTGTGTGAAAAGACACTGGTGAAGTGGCTCCTACGGGGAGAGGGGGGTCTGTATGGGTCTTCCCAACCCTTCTGGGATACCGGAATCCGTTAGGTAATACAGATTTTCGGCATGGTAGCTCTGCCCTGTACATGTGGTTTGCTGAGGTCAGGGAGATTCACTATTCCTCTGGGCAGCACAGAACAGCCCCTGGAGCAGGGCACATCTCAGTGCATTGGTACCTATTAATTTTGATCTAATTTGCTGCATTTAGGATGGCAATTGTAGCATGGAGGAGGTGCCTCAGCCACAACTGAGTCACTGTTCATTGGCTAACACGTTTTCATGAACACTTTGTTGTTTTTCTTTTCGTACCTGCTAATGTGATATAGTGAAGGCTATTTGGTACTGTGCATAAAGCAAAATTACGTCTGGCGGGCAGCCCAGGAAGCCCTGCCACGTGTCCCGGCTGCTTGCAGCACTCACAGAGTGCTCCATTTCCCCAACTTTGCTGCTGCACATTTTTCTCTAGCCGCTCACAAACAACAGAGATCTTGTGGTCAAGAGCTTCCTGATGATTTGGCATAGAGATGTAAACAGATAAAGTTCATGAAGAGGGTTTCTTGTAGAGATGGACTGAGTATGCAATTCAATTTTTTCCCCCCAGCTAATTTCAAAGACGGATGTGCCAGACTCCTCCCTCCACAGGTGAAGTCAGCAAATTGGCAGGGACATTACAGAGACTTACTTTCAGGAAAAGGGGGAAAAATGATTTTTTTTTTTCTAATTCTAAGCACCATTACCCCTCACCTCTGAACCAAGAAAGACTTTACGTGGTGTCATAATTTAGCAAATTACTTCCTCAAAGGAAGGTCAAACATTTTACCATTCGATCAATAGGAAGCGACTTACAAATCATGTGTATTGATCATTGTAATCATTCAGAGGAATGTAGGGCAGACACTAAAATCACATGCACTTAGTCTTAATTGCCCACATTAAAGCAATTATGCCCCAAAACTGTCATTGTCTAATGCTATGCACACTACCCAGCATGGTAACTTTTAGCCATACATATTTAATCATAAATCAGCCTCTTAGGTCTGTTGCGCTAAAGACCTGTAATATTGCTGTAATTATGCAAATATAACTATGTCTTTTTTCATCAGTGTGGAAGATCATGTTGCTTTGGGTAGCCAAGTGGAGGAAAATAAGCCCCTATATTAATGCAGCTGGTATTTAATACGTGTATTTTACAGCTGTGCAATGTGTTCGTGACACAAGTACTTAAAGTGACCTGAAATTGCTAATGAACAGAGAGCCTTTGTAAAAGCAGTCACAGGTCAAGGACTTGCAGATAAAACTTGTTGAGCGGTACATTGATGGTAGGCTTGTGTCAGGAGAGTGCTATTTGTTCGAGGATGTTTATAAACATTATTTTCCACAGTATCATTTCAGCTAAAAGTGTCTCAGACAAATACCAATTTGGTAGCATTAAAACAAATGTTTTCTGATCTTGTAGACATAAGGTGGGTGCTTTTTTCCTTTTGTCAAGGAAGCCAATGTGTAGTCTCAGGAAAGTTTTGTTTTGGTTTCTTCTCACAGCCTCCACTGTGGGAACTGAAAGATTGGTCAGGAGTTTCTTCCTTCTGCCATTCCAGAAACCGTTTCTAAACAGATCTGGAAAAATGAACCATTCTTGGTATGTTATATACCTTGTATTTTGCAAACAAGAATGTTTGAAATTACAATTATTACCTAGCATGGGACAGCCAAATTTGCCCTTCACAGAGAATATGAGCTAAAGTCTCTTCAAGTTAATGACAGCTTTTCTCCTGCCTTCCAGGGCTGAGATCTAGACCACAAAATCGGTACAGCAGCCCCTTGGTCTGATGGGGTCAGCGTTAGGTTCTGGCCAGCCTCAGACAGTTCCCATGCAGCTCACGGAGGTCTTCAGAAACAGACACCTTCTAACGCAGCCCAGAACAGAACGGGCTGTGGAAAGGGAAAAATACACAAGACTGAATTGTAACACAAAGAGGCAGCAAAAGGAAGGAATGTCTCACTGCTTCACCTAGAGCCTGCTTTTAATTCCTGACTCCCCTCTGAAGGAGCATGGAGCGGGCTGCGCTCTGGCTTTGCGTGCAGAGGCACAAAGGGAAGGCGCGGAGAGGGAAGACAGGCTGCTGCAATTGTCAGGCACCTCCGTGCTACCATTTCCTGCTCCTCTGAGCTTTACTGGAGCCTGAAATACCACATCATTTCAGCGAGTGTTGATCGCTACATCGCTAGTTCTGCGAAATGTTCTTGTTGCACCTTCTCAGTCTTCAGCACAGTGGGCTGCTGACACGCAGGCCTGAGGGTACTTCTGCGAAGCCCCAAAAGGTAATGAGAGAAGCTGCCTTTTTGGCAGCGGGCTCCAGCTAAGGCACGTGGACCTTCACTGGGAGATGTGCGAGCTGCAGATCCCTCAACAAGCTTCAGAGCTGCAGGAACAGGGAACGGTGCGTGGAAACGAAGAGCTAAATTGATTCAATCCTGGGAAGATCTTTGACTCCAAATCTCAGGCAAATTTATTTTAACAAGTTTTTGAGAATGTCAACAATGTTTCTGATCTTCTGGGGGTCTTAACCTGTTCAAAGCAGCGATGTGTAGAGCATAAGATACCTTGTCAGTCACACGTATGCAAGTGGGTACTGAATCACAAGTAATTTAGTATGGGCTTTTAAAAGGGGGAAAGTATGTCATTTCTCTCAGAAGCCCTTAGCCCCAAAATAGTGATTCAAGCATTAAACACCGATCAGAGGAGAAAGCCCCAAGCTATTTCAGTGGAGGAAAAAGAACATAAAATTTGCATCAAATCTGATCAGAGCACTGATTAGGTTACAGGCTAGCCCTGGATACGGCCAGTTTGGGGCCACGTTGCCCGTCTCTCCCTGCGCAGCCGGGTGGTCAGGGGCTGCAGCGTGCCTGATCACTCAGGAATCCCAGTGCTTTCCGCGCTCGTTCGTTCTTTCAAGTAGCAATGAAGTTGTTTGGCTGGATCCTTTATGAAAGTTAAAATTGGTTTGTCATTTTCTTTTCACTTCTCACACCTTATCTAGTTTCTACATTCTTCCCACTTCAGTAGTCAAAGTGATTGAAAGCCGAAAACTGAGCAGATCTGTCCCTGCAGCAACTTTCCTCGCGTTTCTCATTTACCGTTTTATCAAACAGGCTCTTTGTCTCTGCAGTCCCCTGATGTTGCCTCTGTTACACGGAGATATTCTTCAGGTCATGGGGGTTAAAAGGGGGCTAAAAAGGAGATCATATTGGACTTGCTTTACACAGACATGTAGCATTAGACCCAACGCCCAATAGAGGAAAGATATACTACTCCTATTTGATGAGCAGCAGGCCAATAAATTCATTAATCATCATTTTATGCCTCATCAAACACTTCCCAAGTTCCTCCATGGGAGTTATACAAATTAGCCACTGAAAAGGCAGTAATTTTAGTTTAGCTAGGTAAGTGCTTTTTGATTGCCTTCCTGAACAATGCTTCCCTTGACAAGCTAATAAATCAGCCCTTTCTGAATCAGAAGTGCAGCAAGTGCGAACAATAACTCCACATAGTTTCTCCGCTGATTTCAGCTGGAAGGCCTAAGAGGATGATCTGGGATCAAAGTCTCTTACTTTATTGCAGAGCAAAAGCTTTCTTTATGAAGAAGAGCTACAGAGAAATGAGGGAAGGAGGGATTTTTTTAATCAATTAATGAGAGAAAAAGTCTTGAAACAAAAAGGAGGCCTAAGTCTCCGATTGCAGGGATGCCGGGAGGCCGGCGGGGTGGCAGGGCAGCCCGGGCAGGAGCGGGCCCTGCCGCAGGTGAGGCTGGAGGCATAAATCGAGGGGCTGCTCCTGCGGAGAGCTGCAGATTGCCAGGGCGAGCCAGAATAGAGACTGCATTTAATCTGCGACCAATTGATTCCTTGAGTGTTTCAGGTATTTGTAGTGTAGGTTTAGATTTGTTGGGTGGCTTTACACTGGGAAGCCTTGAGGCTGTGCTGTCTTATCTTTTTTTTTTCAAATTGCTGCCTTTGACAGTATCATTTTTTTTAACTTGGCCGTAAATCATTTCACTAATCAGCTGTCACCAGCCAACATGCATACATTGGCATTCAGCCGGAGAATTTGTTTTGGAAGGCCTTTAGCAACAAAAACTATGTTTGTATCAATAACCGTCTGTTAATGTCTCATGCATACGGATGTAGAACACGGGGAGGAACAAGGGGAGACAGCAGTAACGGAGAACAATTTGGTGGAGGGAAGGGGGGCAGAGCATTAATTGAGCCTCATACGGCGCAGCCTTCCCCCGCCCCGCCGCAGCTCAGGTGAGGCGGTTACCGGCGGCTCCGCCGAGCCGGGCTGCGCGGGGCTGTGCGTGGGGCCGGGACCCGAGCGGGGCCGGGGCGCGGAGCCCAGCGCCGCTCCGCCGCCGCGGAGTCCGAGGCTTCCCCCTCCCCGACTCTAGACCCGAGGTATTTTAAGTACAGCGTGTCTCTTCTCCTCTTCATTAACTTTCCCTCCACACATCACTGCATGCCTCTGAAAATAACTTGGCAAACTGGGAGCCGTTTATCTCTTTTATCTTGGGACCTGATCCAATTAAATAAGTGCACATTTACATTTGCATCCATCAGGCATGAGCGTGGAGAGCTCTGTGGTTTGCTTTAAGCAAATAAAAGCCAATTTCGCTGGAAAAGAGGTGTCCGGACCAAGACCCCTGGTCCCGGCCTCAGGGGTGAGCCGGGCCCGGGGGGCGCAGGGCAGCGCCGGCCGCGGGCAGGATGCGGCCCCGAGCCGGGCCCCTTGCCGGGATGGACGCGCAGCACCGCCGCGGCAGAAAGAGGTGGTTATTGCACAAGTGCCTGCATCAGCCCGAGCCGGGCTCCCGGCACGCTGCGAGTTCGCACATGCTCTAATTATAACAGATGAGTAACGCCGTGCGGAGGACATTTATTTTCTGGTAGTTGGAGGTGAAGAGATTTCTGGCTGAGGAGGCTGGCAGCGCCCGGCGGCGCAGCCCCGGGCCGGGAGCCGCTACGGCCGGCCCGGTGGGGCAGGGCCCTGGGGAGGTGCCGGGCGCACCCGCTCCGGCCTCCCGCCGGGCTCAACCGGCGAAGATTTCCCTGCCGGCAGACCTGCGAGGGGAGGCGAGAGGGGCCGGGGCAGCCCCCGGCCGCCTCCCCGCCGCGGGCGCCCCTGCGAATCAGCCGTGACAGTAACGCGGGGCGCTCCCGTTCAGTAACTGGTATTAAACAACCGCAGAGGGGCCGGGGGGACGGGCCGCGGGGAGCGGGATGCGAGGTGACCTGTCCGGGCCGTGGAGCCGCACCTTCTGCGCGGCTCTCCGCGCCCTTGGGACACCCGCTGCCTCCAGCCCCTTGCGGGAAGCAGCCCCGGAGCCCGGCGCAGCCCTCCCGGGGGACCCCGCGCCTCCGCGGCCGTGCAGGGAAACGCTTCTGCCTTTGGGGAGAAGCAGAAGCGCCCGTGTTAGGGCGACCCATGGACACCTCGTTAGGCGCTCCCGCGGAGGTAGCGCCGAGGGTGCTGGCTACAGCGGGGGCCACGTCGGGGCATCCGAGGGGGCATTAGGCCCGGGGGCTCCGGCCGCAGCCTGGCAGCGGGGGCAGGAGCTGGACGCGGCGCTTTGGGGCTGCCGGGGGGAAGGAGATGCCTGCGGAGGCTGTCGGGCAGGAAAGCGCAGCGCCCGCGCAGGAGCCCTCTCCCGCGGCCGCCCCGTCGGGCAGGGCTGGCACCTCGGCCAGGCGCGGCCCGTCCCTCGCTGGCCACGGGCGAGCCCTTTCCCCGGCAGCGAAAGGTCGCTGGGCCGGGCCGCGCCGCGCCGCCGGGTGGCCGCTTCCGCGCCCGCGGAGGCGCGGTGGAGGAATGCGGGGACAATGCGCCATCTGTCACCGCCGGGCCGCGCCGCGGCCGGGAGCGCCGCCGAGGGCGCTGATTTATGCTGAATGCGCCTTAGAAGATCTCGATGTAGACTTTGTCTTTCTCTGTCAGAGCCAAGTAAAAAGAAACAGCTGGCCTGAATTTTTAGCACCCATAATTAATTAAGAGCTTCATTCCTGGGATTTGATGATTCAATAAAGCAAGACCCTTATTCCCCTATGTGATTCCAGTGAATATCTACTCCACTCCAATCCTTTTGGGTCCCAAGATAGGCCAGATTAACACTCTTTTTCTGTGGGAGAGAGGGGAAAAAATGCCTCAAGATTGCATCTGAGGCGCACACAAAAGGTAAATTCAAAACTGCCACTTGTTCTCTGCAAAGGCTCCTTATTCTCCGCTATTGATGTATTTGTGCCAGGTTTTAAAGAAACCAGAGGGGGGGATGAGGAATTAACATATTGCTCATTTGGAAAAACAGCCGGTTCTGGTTTTGGTAACACTTGTTCCCTTGCCAGCCACAGATGTCCTTACTAATAATCTAGGCAGGTCACAGAAAGAGGGGAGCGGGGGGGCGGGCTCCCCTGGCACTCCCGTGCCGCTGCCAGGCTGCCCCGAGCCCCGGGCACGGCGGCTGCTGCCGGGGCGCTGGCCGCGGAGCCGGGCGCACCGCACCGCCGGCTGCGGGATACCCGCGGCTGGGGACCGGCGCTGTGCCCCGGGACGTGGGGCCGAGCTTTCTTTTCCTTTTTTTTTTTTTTTTAATTCGTATGGTGCCCCTCCGGAGTCTGGCAGAAGAGGGGGTTTGGGTTGAAGCTCCTGTACTTTTCCCTACTGCAAACCCCTGTGATATGTTTTAGTCGCCTCCTTTAAACTTGCTGACTGTGTGATTTCCCGTGCTCTCTTGGCGGAGGGGCTTTCAAGTAGTTCCTAGGCACGACAAGAGAAGATGCTGTTCCGATCCTCTTACCGGGGCGTGGGGGGGAGAAGCCCAATAAGCCAATTAGACGCGACCGCGCCGTCCCGGCCGCCGCGGAGGCTCCGCGCCGCGCGGGAGCCCCGTAGGTTAATCGGGACAATTGGAAAAGCAACACTCGCGGGGAGAGCAGCGGGGGGGATGTAAACACGGTCCGGGGTGTTGAGGGTCTAAATTAGGATTTGTTTTGTTTTTAAGCGTGAAAGAGGAAGCAGCAGGGCTGCGGGCTGCGCCAGGCTCCCCGCCCCTCCCGCCCTCCGTCTCTGCGGTTGAGAAGCGGGGCTGGAGGTACACGGGGGTCCCGCCGGAGCTCGGGGGCTGTGCCGGCTGCCAACTGCACCCCCAGCTCTGTCCGTTTTCCTCCGGGACGGGGGGGAATTTCCCGCGGATGGGACCGCTGGCTGCAGCCCCAGGCTCCTGGCCCCGCCCGGGTCTCGTCCTCCCGGGCGCGCCGGCGAGGCGATGGGGCCCACCGGGACGGGAACGTCCGGCCCCGGGGCACTTGGGGGGTTTCCCCGGGGAAGCCTCTTGCCTTCCCGGGGAGAGGGCGCCTGGCTCGGCCGGGCGTGGAGGGGGTGTCGCCCCGGCTCCCCGGCGGGAGCTGAGCTGTCTGCCCGACGGGCTGCGGCTTTCCGCCAGGAGCCTCCGCATGCCCCCTCCGGGGTCCCGCATCCCCGATCCGCGGCCGGCGCGGCCTGGAGACTGAGCTGTTCCTGCGGCCCCACGCGTGGTGCCGCCGGGACAGCCGGGCCAACACGCTTCTCGGCCGCGGTGGGGGTTTTGGGGGGGATGTGGGACTGTCACCTGCGGGAGGGGGCGGCCCGTGCGCCGCACCCCGCTGCCACCTGCGCCGCTCAACCCGCGCCGTCGGGGCGGGCGGTGGAGTGGGTCGCGGCCCCCCCCGCCCCATCGAGGGCCGCGGCGGGGACTGCCGCCCTGCGCTTGGGGCAGGGCGGGGGGAAAGGGGAGAGCTGTTTCCCGCGGGTGCGGAGCGGCGCCCCGCGGAGGCTGGGCCGTTCCCACCTGCGCCCGTGGGCAAGCACCTGCTCCCAGGCGCGCTGGTGGGAGCCCAGCCGCCAGCCCCGCTCTGCCCCCTCGCCAGACCCCAAACCACTCAGCCGCGGCGACGAAACCCTCCTGCCCCCAAACCTCCGCGGAAGCGGCGGCCCCGCGGGGCGGACCGCGGCTCTGCCCGGCGCTCCGGCAGGGGTCCGCTCCCGGCCTCTCCGGAGGCTGCTCCCGAGTAACCTACGGCAGCTTTAATTGGCAGCAGACGTTATTTTTATTTTAAGATATCCTCAAAAAAATTTTTGAACAACAAATTAACATGCCAGAGGCAAAAAAGGCGGACGCTGCCCCCTCCCCCCTGCTCTGTTATAAAAAAGAATCTGGGAAAATCGTCCTTATGTTAAAGACAGGCTGTACAGTACATCTCCCGTAGCAGGGGAAAAGGGTGAAGAACAAAATTGTTGTACGAAATCGATGGGGCTACAATAATAGTTATGGTTTAAAATAGGCGACAGGCTGCAACCTAAAGGAAACGGTTAATTCCCTTAGGAATTTATACATCAAACGAAAACCGTATTGAGATCGCTGATAGAGCTATTCAAAATAGCCCCGATTATAAGGAATAGGGCTTTTGAACGAGCGAAGCTCCTAAGCTGCTTTGCAAAATAGCTTTTTCAGAGATAGGAAGATCAGCTGGGGAAAGGTAGAGCGACAATTTTAAAAAAAAAAAAAATAATCCATGGCTAGATGAATAATTACATCCTATTTATTCTGAGACAGTCGTTCCACTGCGGGACCTGTTGTCTCCGGACCGCGGTCCGGCGGGGCTTTGTCGGCTGCCTGCAGCAAAGGGCGCTCGGAGTCCGCCGAGCTCAGCCGGAGGCGATGTCCGCCGGGAGCGAAGGTGCGGGAGGAGCCGGGCTGCAGCGGCCGCGGCGCTTCGCCGTCGGAGCCGCCGTCGGAGCTGCCCCTGCCCCTCACCGCGCGAACTTTCTCCCGTTTTGAACAAGGCAGGTGAGCCCAATAAAGCTCACTGCTGCGCGAAAAATACGCCTTCCTGCGGGTCTCCCCGACTGGAAAGAAAAGATCCAACCGAGGAATTCGAGCGTTTTTTAAAAATTCATTTATAATTTATAAAGTGACAAAATAACATACTATTATCCCAGGAATATTTGATTCTTTCACGTTCAGCTTGAAACAATTTTGATTTTAAACCAGATTACCTACAAAGATCGTATAACCAAGTGAACATGGACTGCATCTTTAAAACATAAAATACAATCTACTATTTTAAATCCCGTAAACTGTAAATATGCATGAATAAACCTGTTAGAGCTAATAAATGGCTCTGACAAAGTTGAAGAGATTACAAAATAATTATCTGGCTCATCAAGAAAAGAACCCAAACAAAACGGAGGGGTGTCTCGGCACCAGCTCCAGCGGTCCCAGCGATATTCCCATCACATTAACAGCGGTGATGCGCTCGCGTACAGCTGACACCCACGAAATCCGATTTGAACAGGGCAAAACCCGTCCCCAGAGCTGGGTGCTGGAACAGTTCCTCGCCGTTATTTGTTCGGAGGGGACCCGGGGCTGCTCGATCACCGCACGGGCGGGGACTGACTTTGGGGAGGCGGTTCGAGGTTCCGCACCGGGTTCCACACCGGGTGCCGCTGGGCAGCACCTCTCCCGCTCGGGGACCCGCTCTCCCCCTGGCTTGGGCTGCAGAGCGACGGAAGCGCGCCGAGAGACCTCAGGGCGCTCTCTGTCCCCCCCGCCCAGGGGACGTTTGGCGGCTGGCAGCGCCCCGGTGGCCCGTCCCCAGCCCCGGCGGCCGCCGCGCTCCGCCACCCGCCGCGGTGTCGCGGGCGCTGCGCGGAGCGGAGCGCGGCGTCCCCGCGGGGCTCCCCGCACCGCCGAGCGGGCGGCGGGAGCCAAACTCGGGCCGAGTGTGACACCTACCTGCCAGCGCCGGGAAGCACCGCGCCCGCGGCCGGCCCTGCGCGGGGCTGCGCGGCCGGCCGCCCAGACCGCGCCGTCCCGTGGGCCGAGGGCAGCGGTGCACAACGCCGGGGGTGGGGAGTGGGGGAAGGGGGCCGGGGCCGAGGCGTCCCCCGCCGTACCGAGCGCCTGTGCCTGTGCAATCCCCGTCCCCGGCCGCCGCCGCAGCACCTCTGCAGCAGCGACGCGGCTAAATCTGGCAGAAAATCGAACTCATTAGCAAAGTTCACCAGCTGATTGCTTTGCATAAAACACGACACTGATTGGAAGTAATTAGGTTAAAAGATGGGACTGCGCTTCGATTTGGTGTTTCTAACAAGTGCTTTTGTGCGCCGCCTGATGTAAGCCTTCACCTCCGGGAAGCGCGTCCCTCCCGCGCCCGGCCCCGTCCCGCCGCCGCCGCTCGCCTCTCCCCGGCCCCCGGGCGGCTCTCGCCGCCGGAGCCAGACCTTTTAGAAACCGTCAGTCACTCTGAAAAAGGCTTCAGGTACTACTGTAAGGTCCGAAACGGAGCCCCGCGTCTCTTTTAAAACGTGTATTTTTTTTCCGGAGCTATGCACGTATCTGCCCGTTGCAAAAAAAGAGTGGTTTTGGTTCTGTTAAAAATCTCTTTTAATTAAATATTTGCATTTTACAAAGGCGGCTGCAGTTTTTTGTATCTAATAAGTATAACCTATTTCCTTTTTTTTTTTTTTTTTTTGCATTATAGTTTAGCTCACACCCAAGGGAAAAAAAAAAACAATAGGCATAAAAAATTAAATTAAACTTGTATATATATATTTTAAAACTATGAAACAATTCGGAAAAAGACACAGAAATGTATATATTTATATTACGAAAACAACATTAATGCCTGTACAGGTGTCTTGATTTCATAATTTACTTCAAAGATACTGTATTATCAATTTAAATACAAAAAGCTACATTAAATATACAGAATAAGATTTCATACAAATCTTTCTTCTTTGTGTGTGTGAGAGAGAGCGTGTCACTCGTTTGCTTTTCACTTGGTTAAGACATTTCTGGGCGGTTTCCACCCAGCCATTTCCAATAGACTCTATAAACTTTTGAGGGGGGTGCTGGGAGGGAGGGGGGAGCTGGTCTTTTTCTGTTTGTTTTGTTTTGTTTTTCTTTTGGTAGTGGAAAAATAACTGCCAAAGCAATTTATTATTTCTCTCAATAAATTAAAAAAAAAATAATAAAAGAACAAAACCACAGTCCCGGGAGGGGGGAAGGAGGAGAAGCCGATATTAAATGTTGGACATACCTTTCTTCAGTTCGTAAGGTGAGTCTTTGCAAAGGTCTACTTGGGACTGGCTCCTGATCATTTTAGTGTCTTTAGCCAGGCTCTCGGCTCTGCTGAGGACAGTCTGGTTTAATCCATTGAAGTGGGCGCCGGGGGCGGCGGCGGCGGGGCCGCCGGCGGGGTGCCCGTGCAGGGCCCCGAAGGAGCCGTAGTTCGTGTAACCGGGGTAGAAGGGCGCCGTGTAGTAGAGCGGCCGCGGCAGGACCGCCCCGTTGGGGAAGGGGCACTGCGCCGCCGGCGAGCGCGGCCGCGGCGGCGAGCGCGACGGGCCGCCGCTGCCCAGCACGGCGGGGCCGGGGGGCGCCGCCTCGCCGCCGGCCTCCTTCGCCTTGTCCGCCGAGGTGGCGATCTCGGCCAGCGACCAGAGCTTGGGCTTGGCGAGGGCCGCCTGCTGCGGCGAGTGGATGACGGAGGCGCCGGTGGCGGCGGGCAGCAGCGGGTGCAGGTCGGCGGCGTGCGGCGGTCCGGCGGCGGCGGAGGGCGGGCGGTACGGCGGGGCTCCTCGCCGCCCGCCGGCGGCAGCCCGCGGCCCGCCGGGCACGGCCCCAGCGGGGAAGAGCCGGGCGCCTTGGGGGGCCGGGCGGCCCGTCGAGCCGCTCCTCCGCCGGCTCTTTGCAATCCGAGTCGCTGAGGCCGCCCTCGGCCTCCCGGGGGCCGGGGGACTCCTGGAGGCGCTCGCAGCCCGGCGCTGCCTTGGGATCCGCCGCTCCTGGGGGGGGGGGGAAAGGAGAGGGGTGGGGGGCAGCTCTCGGGCTCGCCCTGCGCCCCCAAACCCGCCCACCCACTTCGCCGCCCCCCTGCGGCCCCGCCGCCGCCAGGCCCGCAGCGCTGCCCGGCGGCTCCCCCCGCCCCGGCTGCCCGCTCGGGGGGACAGGCCGCCCCGCCGCCGCCGCACCGGGCCGGGGGCAGCCCCGAGGGCGCGGTCGCCCGGCCGAGCCCGCTGCCCTACCTGTGTCCGGCGTCCCGGGGTCCCCCTTCTCCTCCAGTTTCTGGGGCTCGTCCTCGTCGTTTTTCTCCAGGTCGATGTTCTCCTCTTCCTCCTCGTCCTCGCTGCGGTTCCGCGGGGTCCAGGTCATTTTGTTCTCTTTTTTGAGCCGCCGCCGCGCGTTGGCGAACCAGGTGGAGACCTGGGTGAGGGTCATTTTGGTGATGATGGCCAGCATGATCTTCTCGCCCTTGGTGGGGTAGGGGTTTTTCCGGTGCTCGTTGAGCCAGGCCTTGAGGGTGGCCGTGGCGTCCCGCGTCGCGTTCTTGCGGTATGCGGGGTCCCCGTAGGGGTAGGAGCCGAGCGGCGCCGCGTACGGGTGGTACCCCAGGGAGCCGGCCATGCCCGGCGTGTGGTCGTAGGGCGAGCCCTGGGGAGAGAGGGGAGAGCGGCCCGGCGGGGCGAGGTCAGGCGGCCGCGGGGCGGCAATGACACGGCAAGGGCAGCGCCAGGGCCTGCCCGCGGCCCCTGCCCGCGCCCCGCCGCCTCTCCCCCGGCGCCGGGCCCTGCCCGGCTTCTCCCCCGGCTCCTTCCCGGGAGAACGGGCGGAAGGGCCTGGGGGCTCGCCGGGGCCGGGAGGCTCCGGCCGCAGGAGGCCACCGGCCGCCTGCAACAATCCAGCGCCTCTCCCCCAAATGCAGGCGCGGAAAAGCAAGTGGGCAGCGCGGCGAGGGGGCGGACAACGGCGGGGGGACTCTTCCCTTCCCCCCGGGCTGCGATCGCGGCGGGCAACCTGCCGGGCCCAGGCGGCCGGGCTGGGCCGCTCCTCTGTCAGGCCAGGGGCGGGAGGAGGGAAAAAATAAAGGGAAGAAGAGAAAAGAGAAGAGAAGAAAAGAGAAGGAAAGCGAAGAAAAAAGAAGAAAGAGAAAAGAAAGAAAGAAAAAGGAAAGAAGAAACTGTGAAACTCTGCCTAGAGCCTAAACAGAGGGGAGACGCTGAGCAGAACTCCCCGGGTTTGGGGGGACTGCGGGGCGCTGGCGGCGGCCGCGGCTCTGCGGCGGGGATGCCCCGCGCCCGGGCCGGCCCCGCGGTGCCCCGCAGGCGCGCACGGCGGCGCAATGCCCTGTCTTCCCCTTCCCTTCCCCGCGCAGCGCCCGCGGAGCGGCTCGCGGCCATGGGATTAGAGCTCTGCAATATTTAAGCAGCCTAATTATCGCCGTGCGGGGGAAAGTTGCCGGGGTTTATCGCCCGGATTTCTCCCGTCGCCGGCCGCTGCTGGGTTCATTCCCTTTTCAGTCACAACAAGCTAATTGTTGCGGAATTACGACTGCTGCTTTGTAAAAAAAAATATTTTTTTTTTTAATTTTTTTTTTTTTGAGGGAATGAATTCGGTCCCCGCCTGCCCCGGCCCCGTTTCGCCCGGGCCGTGCTGGCGGCTCCCCCCGCGCCCGGCCCTGCCCGCCGCTGCCGCCAGCAACAGTGTGCGGCAGCACACGGCAGCGATGCGGGAAAGTTGGGCGGCGAGGCGGGGAGCCGCGCTCCCTTTTGTCCCGATATCTCACAAATAAAATCGGAACAAAAAGCAGGCCCGGGAGGGGGGGCAGGCGCCCGCGGGATGCCGCCGTGCCCGGCGCGGTGCCGGCTGCCCGGGGCTGCTCTTACCACGTAGGAAGTGAAGGCGGCGGCGGCGGCGGCGGCCGGGTCGGTGCCGTACTGAAGGTGGGAGTTGTAACCCGGGGAAGGGGCGGTAAAGGCGGTAGATCCGGCATAAGGGGAAAAAGCGGAGCCCGAAGAAGATCTCCCAAGTTCATCGGTCCGGGGTCCGGAGATCACGCTGGTGCTGTACGCCGGGCAGGAGTAGAGAGCCAAGGACGCTGACGGCTGGTACAAGTAACCCTGAGGATACGACATGGCCAGGCGCACACATATACCCGGGAGCCCAAGGCGCCGGGAGGGAGCCGCCGCGCTGCCGGGCTGGGGCCGCTGCGGCTGAGGCTTCGCGGGAGCCTCTCCGCCCTCGCCAGCTGGGCAGCGGCGGCACCTTGCTCTGTGCCGGGGTTGCTGCTCCGCGCTCGCCTGCAGCCTGGCACCGCTTCCTCCTTTTTCTCCCCCCCTCGCTTCCCCCTCTCTTTTTTTTTTCCTTCCCCCCCCTCCTCGCTCTCGCTCTCTCTCTCTCCCCCCCTTGCACTGGGGGGCTTTTTTTTTTCCCCTTCCTCCTCGCTCTCGCTTTCCGAAGGGTCCTGCCAAGATGCTAAGTTGGAAATTGCAGCTCCTGACGCCTTCTGCGCGGCCCGGCGAGGCTCCTCCTTCGCGGGGTGTTGTCAGTGGAAGGACTGGCAGGACCCCGCTGGGCTGCCGCGGCCGGGCCCAACCAGCGGGAGGGCTCCGCGCTTCCCTCGGCCCTCCCCAGCGCGCAGAGGCTCAAGTGCGCCGGCTCCTGGATTGCAGTCACCTCCGAGCCATTTAAGATCAGCTCCAACTTTCTGCATGTGCTAAATACCGTGCGGAGCCGCGCTGCGCCGGAATGCAAGCCAATCAGTATATGAAAAAAAAAATAGATATTTAATAAGATTTATTAGCCGCCCGGCTCCCCCTCTGCGCAGCCACCCCTCCTCTTGCTCTCTGCCCCCTGCCCCTCCCTCCCCTAAATCACTGGAGGTGGAATATACGGGGGTGTGTGGTGGTAGTAGTTTTGCTTTTCTAAACAAAAAAAGGCGATTTTCGGCGGGGAAGCGCCGCGCCGCAGCCCGGGCCGGTCCCGCAGCGCTGGGATGCGCTGCCGGTCGCGCCGTCGGGGCGGGGGCCGCGCCGGGGCCGCCCCGTCGCCGGACCTGTTGCGGTGGCTGTGGAGCGGAGCTGCGGCGGGGGGGGTCCCAGCGAGGAGTGGGGTTTGCCTTCGCGGAGGGCTCGGGGGGACGTGAGCGGGGCGGGAGGGGTTGAGTCTTTCCCAGCGCCGGTCCCGGGAGAAGGGGAATCCGGAGGGGGAGCGGTGGGGCGGAGGTGGGTCTGCAGAAATCGCTCAGAACGAGGGTTTGCCCGCGGATCTAAAGAATACACCAGGTATCCTCCCCCTCCCCGACTCATAAAAGGGTCGAGGCGAAAGCAGATTAAAACCATATGAACCGGGATAAATCCCCGCCGATCAGGAGATGTAATCTCCTTTGATTCCGCCAGATACATTTCCCAACAGGAACACATCCCGGCTTATTCCCTTCTCGCTTGTTTCCCTCGCGGCTGAGGCAAGGAGGCAAGGCGCTGCTCCCGCGGCCACAGACCCTGCCCTGCGCCGCGGCCCCGCGCCCCCGGCCACCCGGGACCCGCCGGGCCTTTCCCGGGACACACCACACACCATTTAATTAGCTTTATCTTTTGGTGGTTTTTTGTTTGTTTTTTTTTTGTTTTTTTGGTTTTTTTTTAATCTTGTAAATTTTGCATCGCCCGGCCCTAATTCCTGTCGCCGCTGGCCCCAGCGAGCCGGACGCGGAGACACGAGGAGGGAGGGTGTGTTTTAAAACAGGCGGGCCGGGGCAGGAGCTCCCCGGGTCGCCGAGCAGGCGACACCGACGCCGCCCCGCTCCGTCCCGCCCTCCCTCCGGGGTCTGTGCCGGCGGCAGCGGCCACAGCCCCCCAGCCAAACGGCAGGGCACAGGCTGAGCCTTCCCGAGCAGCCCCACTGCGGGGCCGGGGACGGCGGGCCAGGCGGGGGGCGGTGGGGCCTCGGTGGGAAGGGAGGGGGCGGGCAGGGAGCGCTCTCCCCGGTGTCTTCGGGGGGGTTCACGGCAGGGCCTGGGGCGGCCGGGCGGGCGCGGCCCGCACTACACTACCCAGCAGGCCGTGGCCTCGCTAGTCCCGCCCCCGCCCCTCCCGGCACACGATTGGCTGTGCTCCCGCCGGCAGTGGGTCCTCCCTTTCTTCCATTGGCCTGGGGAACTGTCCCTCAGTGTGGGGAGGAGGGGGTGTGGAGGGGCGGTGGCGGCACGCGGCGCGGTTGCTGGGGAGTCCGGAAGCGGCGCTGACAGGACGGCGCGCGGAGGCGCTGCGGGCCGAGGCAGCCGCCTCCCAGCCCAGCCCGGCCGGGCTCAGCTCAGCTCAGCTCAGCTCAGCCTGGCCCGGCTGCGGGTCGGGCCAGCCCCGGCCGGCGAGGTGAGGAAGCGGGGCGGCAGCGTCTCCCACCGCGCGGCGGGGCGTCGGGGTCGCGGGGCCCTGTGGCGGCGCTGCCCCGCCGCGCTGGGGCGCCCCCTGCTGGGCGGGCCTCGGCGCTGCCGTGCGCGCGGCGGCTGTGCCGGCTGCCCGGGCCCTGCGGCCAGCGGGCGGGCGGGCGCTCCCGGGGAGGCGGCGGTGCCGGAACCGCCGTCGGCCGCGGTCCCGGGGCCGGTGTCCCCCCGCGCCGTGCCGGAGGGCGCTGCCGCGCCGTCCGCGCCGGGCCCCGCAGTAAGGCGGCGATCGCGGGAGCGGCGTACGGAAGCCTGGCGAGGCGAGGTGGGTCTCGGCACCCTCCTCGGTGCCGCTGTCGAGCAGCGCTTTGTCTGGCGTTTCCCCCGTTTCTCTTCTTTTTCTCTCTCTCTTTTTTTTTTTTTCCCCCTTTAAAATATATATATATATATAAAAAAAATTATTTATTTATTTTTCCGTGGAAGCGTACGGTGTTTTCTCTCTTTAAAACCCATGTGGGTTCTGCCCCCGGTAGCCGGGCAGGGTCTAACACCGGATCGCACACTCTCTTACATGCTCAATCCACACAGGTGTGCACTTTCATCAGTTTTCAGCTGCACGGTGTCACTGATATTTGTCCCTGGGTTAATTTTAGCTATCGCTCTAAAGCACCGCATTTCTTTTTCCACTCAAAAGTGCTTCTGTCATAATCCTCTGACAATACCCCTTGTTCCAGGAGTGAGATATCATCTGGTAAAGTTTTATATATTTAATATTCATTTTATCTGTGAGTAGCATGAGTAACTGCTTTTCCTTGCCCATTTCTTTGTAGGGAGAAGCAGAAGTTTTAACCGTCTTCCCATGGCATCTGACTTTTTTGAGGAGGAGGTAAGGTTAATGTCATGTAAAATTACCCTCTTTATTTCTGATGTTCTACTACTCTTGCTTCTGTAGGCGTACATTTTGGAAACTGTGGTGAGTTCATGCATACTTTCATGCATTGCAACATAATACCAGAGCTGATTAATAAATGGTAGCGATAGGACTCTTACGTCGTCAGGACTGTAAGTGTCTATCAAACCGACATTCTCACTACATTATGCCACTGTTATATTCTTTGCAGTTTTAAAAGAACTGTAGATAATTCTTCAAGATATTGAAACATTTAGTTTATAGTTCTATTGCTGTGGTTGTCACCTTCACTTTGTATCACATTTGAGACTCATTTCTTAAGGATGTCTCTATTTTCTGCTTTATTTGCACATTGATAGCTCTACTGGATGACTAGTCACAGCAACTTTTTCCTCCGACGGAAGCATATTAAAATGTGAAAGCCTAAAACTAATCTGCTTAGCAGGTCTTTTCAGCTCTTTGATAAAGGGAAATAAGTTTGTTTCAAGACTCTTGTTTATGTAGTTCTATCAGTTCTGTTAACAAATGTGGGACTTGAGGATATGTTTGCTTCCTTTCGTTTTTACTGAAGGTACATACGTTTGAAGATACGGATAAGTTCTTGGTATCAGGTGTTTGCTTTGCAGCTGCCAGTGAAATGATGTAAGTGCAAGCTGATATTAAAATTCTGTACTTTATACATTTTGTCATAATTTCTGGGAAGCTAAACTGTTAATGCAATAGAAGAAACATTTACCGTTCAATTCTTACTTAGCGATGGGTAGGATTTACAGGCTGGCTGTGCCCTCTTCGCTTTATTTAAATTAAGGCTTGTGAATTTAAATTTGGCTTGTATAAATAAATAATTAAGGTCACTATTTTTATAGCCTTCAGTCTGATGGGCTGGTCCTGCAAAGCTGTTTAAAGTGGTCTTTGCTTGCCTTAGTAGTCGGACTCCAGTAGGGGTTTTGACATGAGGGGAACTTGGATTTGAGATGACTGCACAAAATGTGGTGACTCAAAATGTAGCAATATTTGAACTTGCATATTTGTTTTTCTACACTGGTTTCATTTGCATAATTTCATTTAGGGTGTGCAAACATATGCGGTACAGTGTAAAATAGCTTAACAAATTAGTGCATGAACATATAATAGGGATCAGCTGTGAATATTTTCTTTCTGGGAGGGGGAAGAGGGGTAGCGTGATCTTGAAAATAACAGCAAACTATGCTTTAAAAGTACAGCCACCGGTAGTCTCTAACTGTAAGTGGTTCAGTTGCAGGTGGCTTGTACTGGATGGAGTTAAACTTGGGTATCTTGGATATGATACACCTTAATTTAATTACTTTAATAGCTACTTTCTCTTGAAACTTTAAAATCTAACGATCCTGCTTTTATTGCAGTCTTTAAAGATCTAATCGTTCTTGTATGTGTCTGAGATGTAAAACTTAGTGCAAGGAGAGGCAACAGATTGGTTCCGTCATACGATTTTGTTGGGTTTTTTTGAGAGTACTTAAAAGATTATGATGGATAATGCTGTCTTGCCAAAGAATGCCGACACAGGTGTTCATCATTATCTTAATTAAGATCCTGAGAAAATGTCATCTTTCGGCATGAATTATGAGGGGAGATGCATTAGGAGATCATTTCAACTTTTTTTTTTTCTTTTTACAGGGGTAGATGAGAAGGAGGCTGTTTGCTCAAAACCTTTTTGATATTTCTTTATCAGAATACCTGACCTTAGACACTTAGTGAATAATTTGTTTCTCCAATTTGTGAAAATATTACCAGGAGATCTGTACGTGATGTTAAAAGGAATCCTCTTTAAAAACAAACAAACAAAAATAATAATGAAAAAAAAATCCCCCTCCCAGATACTCTGTTCTGTTTAAAGCTGTTTCCATAAACAAAATACTAAGACTCAGATGGTAGTGGAAATTGCTGCTGGAAATATCTGCTAAGAGATGTTTTATACAGTGTATTTAAAAGTATTAAGAACTCATAACAGAACAAAATAAATATATGGGAATATTTATCTTTTTAATTAAGCATGAAGAGGAAAAAAATCTCCCTTTCTCATCTTTGCACTACCGTGGAAGTAAAACTAATTAGTGAGCAAAAAGGAGGGAGGGGCTTGTGTTTTTCTATGGTAAATCAGTGCGTTATTAGCTGAGCAAGAGCTAAAAGAACGCATCTAAAATACTGGCCGAAGCATCGGCAGTAAAACTTAGGGGTGCTTTCCTGCAGATACTTTCTGGTGTGCGTGTTGCTGCTGGCTTCCCTGCGACGAAGTGCTGGGCGTTACAGGGTCAGCACTTGCAGTGGAAGTGCCGGTGTTTGGTGGCTCTCAGCCTGGGTAAATGAGCGTGGGAAGAGTTCTGCAAGACACCCTTCGCTTCTCTGTTGTTTCTTCTGCCTGCACTTACTTTGCCGAAGACTCTACTTGTTAGCACTCTCTGTGTTTGCGGTGTGAGACCGAGGTGTAAACTCGTGAACACCTAGAATAACTCTTCTTTTCTGTGTCTGGCAATGGGGTATTAGGTAGCTTAGACAGACTTTTGTCTTGTTTTCTCAGCAAGCCTTTTTATGTAAAACCACTTTTTGTCTGCTAAAAGAAACCTGATTGTCAGTTTCAGTCCTTTTTTAAATTGCATCAGCAGACCTGTTTAGTACGTGGAATAAAACCATACACAGAAGTGCAGCTGGCAAGCCTTGTAAGCACATAGTTATTGTACTGAACATGTAACTCCAATGATCTTGACAGTATCATGGGAGAACCTGAAACTGTATTTCAGTTTCCTTGAAGTTTCCTGTAATTAACTCAAATGGCGCGATTTGCTTGAATTTGTTGGTGTAATATGGACTAAGTTAAGAATGTCTTTAGGGTTTATTTTGCTTACATTTCCACGGGCATATGCAAAAAGTAGACTCTCCTAATGGTTGACTTTAGTGGAAAAAATGAAAAACTGCTTTCTTTCATGTCTAAACAAGTTTTTTTCACTTAAAGCAAGCCACATCTACTGTTAGTTGGCTCCTTATTGTGAAAGAGGAGCACCTCAGCAGGGAGGATGGCTGTGGCTCCCCGTGCCGTTTTATGGGACGTGCGTGTGCCTGTAGCTTTCCATGCGGTGGCGAATTCCCTTTCGACCGCAGATGCTGCAGCGTGGTGGGAGCTCCTGTAGCTGGAATCTGGCCTCCAGTGTGTCTGTGAGAGGTGGGTGACTTTTAATAGCAGTGTTGTGTTCAGAAGGGTTTGTATTTTATCTGCCTTACTTACATATCTTTGCAGTCCTTGTGACCGGTACTTGTGAGAGCTCGGCATTACCTCTCTGAGGAGAAACGTAAAGCCGGGTAGCCTTTCTAGCCTTACACCCAAACAATTCTTTTGAACAGTTCACAATTTCTGATTTCTATTAATATTAGAGCTTTTTCATTTCTGTTTCTTCATGTGGAGAATGCAGATGTGAATGATTCTTGAAGCTGTTTTCTGCAGATTAAAGTGAATGAATGTATTTGTAGAGCCAGAATCTCCTCCCCCCTGCTATAAATCATTGAGGGGAAAAAATCAAGCCAGTTGGTCTGTTCAAGGTGAATATGGATCATAGTAATGGAGACTTTACTGTACTAACAAACTTGTGACCTACCACTCTCCTAATCTTCCCAAAGGAGATGCATCTTCCTGATCTCTTCCCCCCCCCCCCCCAACAGTGTGAAAACTAGCTTTTTCTTTTCATAAGCACATCTTTTTCACAGTATTTCTCAGCTTTTCTATCACAGATCGAGAACCCAGTGTTTACCTCTGAAATATTCTCTGCTGGCATCTACAGAAGTTTTCATGCTCTTCAGATTTAATTTTGTATAAAATAATGCATGGTGTAATATGTAGGTCCTCTGTTTTCAATTAAGCTGTATTAGGTAACTATGCTCTTCTTTCATGTCCCGTAGCAAAGTATCAATATCCAGATGGCAGTGTGCTGGGATGAAATAGCTACAGGCTTGGCTGCTACTGTAAAGCCGAGAACTAACATTTTAGCCTGTGTGATAAATAAAACTGAGGTTGCAATTCTTGGCGTATTGGAGTTGCACTAAATAGTGCTACAGTGCGGTTTATTACTGGTTTCATTGGATAATATGCAGCTATAAAACCTGCTTGAAGCTTTTATTAAGAATACTCTGTCATTATAAAAAGGTGCCTACAACTTCTTTATGATACTGACAGTGCAAGAATTACTTTGTTTGTGCTGACTTGCCAGCTGTTGTCTAGGGAGGACCTTACCCTCTCCCGGCTTCTGTAGGCGTTAGGTTGTGTGGGTGTCTCTTGGGAAGAGGACAGCTCTGTAGAGATTAGGTTTCAAAAGTTATTTTAAGGTATTTTTTACTCTTCATTTTTTCTTAAGTTTATTTCAGTATTTAATTTCTTGCTTCAGTTAAAATTCAGCTGATATTCTCTGTGGTATAAACTGTGCTACTGTGTCCCTGAGTAAAACTTAAACTGAGGTCACCCAGATAGCTGTCTGAGAGGAGGCTGCAGAATGGCTGAGAGACTTTTATACTGGCTGAGGTGGTGGGAAGACTTGGTAGCAGGGAAGGGACTAGCAGTCTTGAATCCTGGGCTTGTTTGCTCGTTCAGTTTCTGGCACATCGTACAACCTGGATTTGTTCGTGTAACCTCTGTGCCTCTGTTTGCCTGACAGGAACCGTTTGCTTTTCTCAGAAATGCTCAGATTTAAATTGGTGTCCGTACTCATATAACTTATTAGACTGTTGTACTTTTGAGCAAAAGCCAGTTATTAATGCTATTACTGATTCATTAGCTAAATGCCATTAAATTTCCATATTCCACAGATCATTGATTTCCATAGGCACCTGTTTATGGTGCGCGTCTTAGAAAATGCAGAATTGAACACCATCCAGCGGGATGTGGTAATAAGGTAGTGTCTGTAGGATTTAACAAGCGTGCTAGATCAGTGGGTGAAGAAACCCTTGCGTTGCTCAGTCTGTAATCCTTGTTTGTAAGAGAAACTTGCTATCTTAATTAGTGACAAATACTCTCTTTTTGTTCCATTTCCCCATTGTCCATATGTCCATTTTTTGCCTTTACAGTATGCAGCCAAGAGAAGAAGCAGTGAGGTCCATGATGAGGAATACGAATCCATCCCATCCTGTACCCGCCTGAGTACAGGAAGAGACCTCATACAAAGCCAGAATGTGTCTGGGCTTGCAGCTCCTTTTAAACCATATTAAGTCCTATTCAGAGTTAATGGTAAGTAATTTGTTTGGTGTATGTTATGATTCATTAAGTAAGGCATTACAGTAGTGGCACTTTCCTTTGTGGCACTGGGTTCTGTCTCTAACAGAATGCAGAATTAATGTTTCCAGATACATCAGCTTTAGTCTTGTTTCTGTTAAGAAAATCATGTGGTGCAGATGACAAGCATTGTAATAAGTACGCTCTTTTTTCTTTTTTTATCCTCTCCAGATGAGCTCAGTGAGATTGGTCTAAGCAATGCTGAAGAAGGGAAGAACAGAGTTGGAAGGCAGGAGATATTTCAAAGAAGGATTCTTCTTTCCGTAACACCCAAACATGAAGACTTTATAAACCTCACTAGGTAGAGTATTGATAATAGTGTAATATCAGTAATATTACATGATGTAGCTAGGCACTGCTTTATTGTTCGGTGATCATGTGGAGCTGCATTAGATAAATGAACGTATACTAGTGGCTTAAGTGAGCATTATGAGTGAGAGCAATAGATCGAGAAGGTGGGTACTAGAGAAAATACTACTAGGTTTTTTTAAGCCAGTGTCTTTTCCTTTTTCAACTCTTTCTGTAACTTGTAGTTCTTTTTGTTTCTTGAGAAAGATGGAATGAAGAAAAATACCTTTTCATTCAAGAAATTGAAGCTAGTTCAACTTCTTAACCAGAAAGACTTCACAGTCCTCTTGGCTGTTACAGCATCTCAATACCTTGTCCAGCAGAAAATAGCACTCGTAGTGCTGACCCATGAACTCTCTGTAAACATCTGTAGTGCTGCAGCACACGCTGCTCTTTCTTCTTAGGGCTTCCCTCGTCTGGGAGCTGTTGTGAAATGTCTGCTGTGGCACAGCCCTCTGTGACCTCTTGCATCTAAGGATGGAATTTGCTAGTGTCTTTCTGTCTGGAACTTGTGGGAGCTCCCTCTTGAGCCCAATAGTTCTCAAATATTGCAAGAAAAGATCTGACAGTGTTGTCTGGGGGATGTGACTGACTTAATAATAATTAACATTTATTAAATGCCTTACAATGGAGGGGAAGAGTCATTGCCTTCATTTTTACAAATAGGAGAACTGGCATGTAGGAAGAACGCATGTCTTCTATCTTCTGTGATTCTTGACCCACCTAATTAGGTGATTGTCACAAGAAATAACAACCTGGCTCAGGGGAACGGCACTGGGGAAAGACGGCCGACATGTTCAGTACGGCACACCACTTCTCCCTCCTGGAATGACTTAACGCAGTAAGCAGGGTCTTCCCTCTGTGAGTGTCGGCTGGCCAGTGAGGGGATTTAAAAAAGGGCTGATGGGGCTGTCTCTCTATTGGATAGCTTCATTCTAGATCTCATCCAAGGAAAAAGTGAGGTACTGCAACTCATTTCTAGGAGCTACTCTTGTTTTTAGCAATTACTCACCCTCTGCCTCCTCCCACTTCCTTTCACAATAGAGTGGCCTTTCCCCAAGATAAGTTGATTCACTTCACGGCTGGTATTTGCACTTTTCCTGCACTTAGTTAGCCTCTAAGGCAGTAACTGTTTCTTCTAGACTAAGACTTTAGTTTCTTTTTTTTTGGATAGTTTATTTTGCTAAGAAAGAACCTGTCCAGCTGCTACAAACAATAGTGGGTTTGATGTGTAGCAGTAAAGAGTTAGAGATGTGTGTTTTCCATGTAGAAGATAAAGAGACTTAAAGCCTACTTTAAAGGAAGGCAAACCTTGGAGAGGTTTACTTAGATGTACAATATGCCCTATTCTTTCATTTTTAAAAACAGTATTAAGGGATTTTTTTTTTTCAAGAAAAGAGAAAATTTCATCTTTTTGATTGCACTTTTTTCTTAGTCTCACAGTTGTAGATAAATATTCAGAAATATGAGTTGGTAAGGTTAATGTGATTAGAACGAATATGTGATAACAGACTCTGTGCGTTAAAGGTTAAGAGCTCAAATTATAGACTCCTGAGTGAAACACTCCATGAGCATTTGCGAATTTTGTTTGTGCAAGGAGTGCAGGCTTAGGCCCACGGTTGCAGTTGCACAACAATTTCATCCGTCTGCTGCTTTTTTGTCTTGACTGATCTGCACAGAAGTGTCTCGAACACTGTAGTGACAGGGTGAAAATGTAGTCTGGGGTGAGGTGGGGGGGACAAATGAGGAAATAATTTCAGTCCAAGCATTAGTGTTACTCTATAAAAATAGATTAGTTTTACACAAATGATTCACATTTACAAAGATCAGTTTATAGCATTTTGACTGCACAGTAGTTAATTCTTTATGTATAAATTGATCCTTTATACAAATGTAATTCCATATACAACAGTTAATCTCTTTGAGTGCAAGTTGAAAATATATTATCAATTAATTTATGTAGGTTATGACTTTCTTTTCCCTGTACTCTGCAGTGGTTACCTACACTAAAGTTGAGTCAGTGTGTGCTTAATGAAAATTAGATGTGAAATGTAATATGTAGAGGACAAAGAAGCATTGAAATCCTTATTGCTCTTAAAAAGACAAAGGTACCTCAGACAATTCGCCTTTCTTAATCTCTTGAGAATTTGATGTGTAATTCTGTTATGAGCAATTTGGAGTGAATGAAATTGAAATATATTTAGAAGTAGTGTTAATACCAGATATTATTCACCTTTTGTGAAGTCTAGTTTTGTTTTAAAACGCTTTGCATTTCGAGAGGCTAATTTATAGACAGTCTTCCATTGAGAGAGAAAAACGTCTTGCACTTTTGTGGAGAGACAAACCTAGCTGTTACATCTGAAATTTGCTAATGTTGCAACCATTTAAATAAAGTGTTTGTTTATATAACAGCAGTGGCATTTCTCCTCCTCTTCCTTGCGGTTTTGTCCAACTAGATGTTATGAGTGGCAGTTGCAGTGACTGCTAAGTGTTTAAATGATGACACCATTATGTGAAGTGATTTTGAAATGAGAGATTCCAGCCAAGAATTACATCTGCTCTCATCTCCTTCAAATCATACTCTCTGGCTGTGCAGATTATGATTGATTTGTTTGTGACAGATTGCAGGAAACAGTCATTGATTTTTCAATATTTTACCTTAAAATTATTTACAGTTGTAACCAAGGGGAGGTATTTCCATGGGCTGTCAGCCCCTGAAAGACTGGGATAATATTCCCTGCTCCCTGACAAGACAAATTACCCGTAATGAGTGCAGTAGCTGAAGGGTATACTTTTATTTTAAAATATGTCAATAACCCCAGTGACTAAACGAATATTGATTCAGCATAATGAAGCCTGAGTAATGTGAAAATGAGCTCTTCAAGGAGCATGGTAAAGACTTTCTTTTTAGCTTGTAGCAAGAAGCTTTTCATTCTTTACTGTTAGGTAGTTGAAATGTGCAGTCTTAAACAAGTCATCCTTAAACAGTAGTAATATGCAGAATAATGTAACAAAAGAACTCGAGGTTTTCTTCTGCTTGTTTGGGGTTTTTTTCTTCTTTCTTTTTCCCCCAAGTTCTTTTTCTTCAATGCATCTCAGCAGATCAGACGTTTAAAGAGAAAAATGCAAGTTATCCAGGGCAGAGATAGAATTACTATCGGTGTTAATGTCTTTTGCAATAATATTCTGCAGCCAGCCTAATGGCATTTTTAAAGTGGATTCTGCATATACGGGCATGGAAATGTATCTAAATAAACTGTAGATTTAATTTCATATTATTGACTTCTTGGACATATTGATGTGTGTTCTATGTGATCGGTCTAATATTCTTGTCCTTTAACAATTTAGAGTAGCTGGTTTATGAGAACCTAGATATACTGTGTTATAAAACTTAGTTACCGTAGTGCACATTTTTCTTTCTGGTGCCTTGTAACACTGCATGTTTCTTACCAAATGAGAATTTTCAAGCAGTAATTCATTTAAATTACAGTAATTTATGCAGTGCCATAGGTGTGGTGTGCAAAAGCATCTAATAGATTAATACGGATGTACTTCAATTGTTCAGGGTAAGGATTAGATTAAATACCATGTTGAGGCACAATTTTTTTAACATTAAAAATATCGAACGCTAAAAAAAATTATCATCTGAAAGGATCAATTTGTCATTTGTATTCGAGAGCATTGTGCAACATTGGGAAGGCTCTGCAAAAGCACTGGATGTAAATAGCTGTGTAATCCAGACATACACAAAAAGGTATTTTCTTGGGGTGTTTGTATGTAATGTGTCAATTACGAAATAATGTCATAGCCAGAAGCATTTAGTGAGCATGTTTGGGCACGAAGAGGACTTTCTTTATTTTCTGAGGACTGACTTCAATTGCATCGAAGTAGCTTGTGAAAATCTTCAGAAGGATGTTTTCCTATCAGCACACAGGTGATTTTTCCAAATGTCATTCCTTTAGCACAGCTAGAAAGTATTTCAGGAGGCACTTGAGAACCTGCGGTATTGAGAGTTAAATGGCAACTCTGGAATGTGAGAGATGTTCCTGTTTTTAATTTGCTAATTTTCAGAAGAATGTGATGTGAAGTACATTTGAGAGGGTTACAACTGTAAATAGTTGTAGTTTGAGATGGCTTGTGCGTAACACCTGGGATTCGCAAAGTATTGGAGAACCATTGACGGTGAGGGACTAATAACCTCCAATACATAGCAGTGACAACAGGAGAATTTGGGGCTCTTGGAAATTAAGCTTCGACTGGTAACATTTAACTGCTCAGTGGTATTTTACACATCCCAAGTTCTCTGCCTGTTCTCTTTGTTTCTGTACCTCTTGTTTCTTTGGCCGACAACAGGAGATGGGAAGGGAAGGTCCTCTCTCGATAGCTTTCCCACAGCAGCGAGGAAGAGGGAGACTGTTCAGGGCTGAGTGCCAGTTCTGATGCAGACTGAAGGGCGAATAAATGTTTGTTTTAACTACATCTCCTTTTCCTGGATAACACTGCATGAGCTCAGTGGTACTAAACTGAACAAAAGCAGATACTGCTGGAGGTACTGCTGACAGCTAAACCGAAGTGGGCTCTGCTTGCAAGCCCTTGGCTTGTTTTGTTTGCAAGACAGGTAACATCTCTTGCTTTGCTACCTTTTCCAAAGATGAGTTTGCTTATTAAATACCTGCCTGCCTGGCATTCTCGTTCAGGCCTGAACTATGTGCTTGGCACTAACGGCAAACGGTGCGTTGTCGGCTGCAGGAAGCTGACAAATGGCTTGCAAGCACTGTGGGTGATACCGCAGATTTCTGGTAATGGTCCCTTGGAAGCTCTTTTAAGTTTATTCACACATCTCCTTTTAGTGTTAGAACTGCTACAATTGCTAGTCCACTTTCAGGTGACTATGGAGGAGAAAAAAAATCCCAAAACAAATAACAACCCCAAATCATTCATCAGTTAAAAGTTCTTGTGGCATTTGGGGTCTCCTAGGAGCAGAACATAAACCCAATTGCTATTCAGTTAGGTAAAAGTAAAAAACACTGGGAAATGAAGGTCATGGGTAACAATAGAGTGATCTCCTTTGTAGCGGAGAGGAGGCTGTTGGTAAATCATGAAGGGCTAATATTTAGGGGTCGTATGTTCCTAGGCACTTGGACTTGCAAATTTTGACCCATTTCAGTTCATTTTAGGCCTGACATGAAGACAGTATCTCAGTATGTTCTTGTAGTGGGAAGGTGGTGCAGTGTTAATGGTGTGGGTGTTTTTGTGTAACAGTGCAGATCTCTATACCTATTTCATTGCCAGATTCCACTATGAATAAGCTGGCAACCAAAACCAATGGTTGATTTAAAAAAAAAAAATTTTTTTTTCCTTTTTTCCTATTTATTCCACCTCCGTGTTCGCTGCTCTACAGATAAACTATGAACTTGTTTTAGTTGATGGAAGGGGTGTGAGAGGGGGGAGGGCATGTGCATGTAGGTGGTGGAAACGGTTCTTACTGGCTAAGCCTTTTTTCCCTCCTCAATTTGTTTGTTTGAAATCTAAGAACGAATATGTAATGGAACCTGAATCAAAGCAGTCCGTAAGTGGGCAGACAGCACTATGCAGAATTTGCTAATCTAAATGGCATGGTTAGTTGAAACCAATACTTTGTGCCCTAAGCTACACATGTTGAAGTTGTTGTTTCTTTTTGGTTTAATTTATGAAAAAATAATTGCTTTTATCAAAACTAGTTCCATATATGCAGAATATTTACATTTTCTCGGCATGACCGTACTATGTACTAAAAGCTTTCACTAACTTGAGTGACGGTAGTATTGCAGAGTCCTTAGTACGGCGGCATATGGTGTATGGTGAACTGTTAGAGGGAGATAACCCTAAAAAAAATACGAGGAGGATCCAAGACACTTTGAGAGTCTTGCCTAACTGCAATGGTTAAAAAGGCATGGCTGACTTAATGCATGAGTGTTGAAATCTGCGTCTGGAATTATGGAAACAAGTTGAGAAACATGAACTGAATTGATTGTTGATTATTTTCCTTTGTAAATGCTGGGAAAAGATGTATTATGCTTTGCTGTGGCCTTTAAGGAGTATCTACAGTGTCCTTTTTTTGTTTTGTTAACTTATCTTTTAATATGAAGTGTCATTCCCAAAATGAAGTAATGTCCTTGGGCTGGTGGCAACAGCTGGAGTTGCAGAATTCATAAATAATTCAAAGAGGGATAAAGGGTAGGGGATTTTTTTTGTCATTTGAATCTTTATTATGTGCACACATTTCATTTTAGATATGGCATCATTTGAATTCATTCGGTATGATGATTGCACTGACCTGTCATATTTATTTTGATGTCCCTTCGAAGGACCATATGCTCTGTCCTCGGCATGAAAAAGGATGCAAGTTGCTAACCAAAAAGGCAGCTACGTTCCTGTAGGGATGAAGACCCTCTCTTCCCGTTGTCGCACCTGTAGATGTGCAGCTGCAACGCAGTAGAAGAAAGTGTAGTTGTTACGTCGGTGCAGTGACTAAATGGCAGCGCAGTCTAGCGAAAGGTGGAAGAAAGGGCAAAACCCTCTTGCATCAAGGTATTGTATGGCATTAAAACCTCAGCTGTCACTGAGGGCCAGTTGGTGTGAGGGACCTGGCATGTGGAAGATGGAAAAGATTAAAGCCAGCTAGAAATCTGCCAAGGTGGAGGTGTGCCATGGTAGCTTTAATGTGGGAATAAAATTAATTACTTTGCGTGTTGGAAGGGGGTTGCTGTGCACACAGCCTTCCGGGGATGCATGGGAGTTAATCTGGTTGTGCAAGGCTCAGGGCTTTGACCAATCCGTGCTCTCCTTCCTCTTAGAGCAGCTGCTTGCGTAGCCAAACAAAATCTTGGATAATGGTTTTTGGGAAAACGTGCAGTTGTAGTTTTCCTCTTTGCTAATTCTGTTGTAACCGTTGCAGCTGGTCCTTCACTTGTTCATGGACACATACCACTGAAATAAGTGGTATATTCTCCAGAAGTTACAGAGAAATTTACCAGTTTCAAGTTTGACCGTGTCCCATAACTAATGAACTGCATGGTAATGAGTAATGTCTGATTCCTACCAGCTAATGCACTGGCAGTATTAGCAGTTCATAGTTGGTGGATAACAGGACCCTGTTAACGTTACCTTTGTATGCACTATTAACATGATAGGATGCAACCACTACAATATTTTCATGGTATAAGGTGTAATTGCAGCAGTGAGTGTGATTTGTGTAACGTAGATGGTCCATTGTGCTCATGCCAGTGGCAGAAGGAAGCCAATTAAGTGCAGGTTAGTGAAATACAATAACTAGAAGCTGTGAATGTGAATGATAACTGTATGCAAAATTGTTTCTTTTCTAGATCCTGCCATCAATGACTGTGCCTCCCTGAAATCTTATCAGTTACTGCCAAGATGAGAAGGATAACAGGAAGGAGGAGCGCTTAAGTGGTTTTAATGACAGTTAATTTCATCTATTTATCAAATGACAGGTTGTTTTTTCCTCAAAACTCGATTGTCATGACAAGATGCTTTTGGAAGTCATCTTTGTAAAATAAAACTGACAATTTTTAGGCTACAAAGAGCTATTGTATCTTTCTATACAATGTTGTCATTATGGTAAACCGCTGGAAAGTCTTTATTTTTGAAGTAATTTAACTTGCATACTTCATTCATTTATTTGAATGTCTGTTGAATGCCATGTGAAAAGTTTCTTGCCAGAGTTCTTTTATTCAATGGAATAGTTATTCTTACAATGCTCAATTTATTATTGTCTAAATTACTGTTGCCTTAGCCTCCTGCAAAAATGTTTCTTTTTAGTAATTCTTAAACAAATAAGGAATGAATGAGGTTTTGTCCCCTTCGTGTTTTGATCGGCATATTTTTTCCTTTCAGTGAAAGCGCCTTCAGTTTTCAGAATGACACTATTACAAAGAAAGGTACTTTTCTTTTTTTTTCTTTTTTTTTTTTTCCAACAGAAAATATCTTTTGTGCAATGATTTTTTTTTTTTTTTTTTTTTTTTAAAATATGTACACTGCCAAGACGCAAGTACTGGAAGGAGAGACAGAAGCTGTTGGGAATGTCATGTTATGCCAAATTAAGAATTATTAGCTCTTACTTTCTCTGCAATCTCTTTGACTAGAACTCGACCTATTGCGCCTGGCTTATGCTTTGACTCTAGTGGAACTAATGTGTGCTTGGAGTAGCATTTTAGAGTAACTTCAGATTCATGTTTTTTTCACAAGTCTGCTTTAAACTGCTGGGATTAACTTCAGAGAAGGCAAGAGATGCAGCCTCCTTTGTCAGCAGCTGTGCTGGTTAAAGAAGGAGGCTTCATGCACACTTGCTCGTTCCCTCTCTCCTGGAGGTTATTGCCCCTGCTAGGGAAGCAAACCCAACTGTTTCCCAGACTTATTTCACACACCCAGACTTATTTCAGCCAAAGTGAATCGTGTTATCAAGTATTAGTTAACTGGCACGCTGGGTCATTTTGACGAAAGGGTAGGGAATGCACAGACCAGCTGCACAGACGGCGTAGCTGGGAGGGTGGTGTGTTGACAAGAGGTGTGGGAGGAGCTGCTGGTCTTTTCAGCAGGTGCAGTTACATCTCTAAGATGTGGTAAAAATTGGACGTGTTAGAAAGCTGTGCAGTTCTGTCATGTATAATACTCACATTTCAGGGATGTACTGGAAAATATAAAATAAACTTGTGCTCTTTGACTTACTCCTTGTGTGTGCCAGTGTGAGTGGAGAGAGATGGTGTGAGTGTGTGTAGGTGACAGGATGCCTATTTCAGGAAAATTTATCTGGTCAAGGTGCGTGAATGGTATGAATGTTTCACAGAATCACAGAATGGCTGGGGTTGGAAGGAACCTCTGGAGATCATCTAGTCCAACCCCCCTGCCAGAGCAGGGTCACCCAGCGCAGGCTGTACAGGACTGCGTCCAGGCGGGTTTTGAGTATCTCCAGAGAAGGAGACTCCACACCCTCCCTGGGCAGCCTGTGCCAGGGCTCCGTCACCCTCGCAGTAAAGAAGTTTTTCCTCGTGTTCAGACACAACTCCCTGTGTTCCAGTTTGTGCCCGTTGCCCCTTGTCCTGTCACTGGGCAGCACTGAAAAGAGTCTGGCCCCGTCCTCTTGACACCTGGCCTCGAGATATTTGTAAGCATTCCTGAGATCCCTTCTCAGTCTTCTCTTCCTCAGGCCAAACAGCCCCAGCTTCCTCAGCCTTTCCCCATAGGAGAGATGCTTCAGTCCCTTAATCATCCTCGTAGCCCTCCACTATCTAGAGAACACACTGTTGTGCTTTACTCATCCTCAACCCAACCAACACATGCCTCAGGAGAACTGTTTTTGACACATGGTGCCCTGAGCTGCCTTTAGAGAAGAGGGAAGAACACCCCCAGCAGCAGAGGCCACCCCATCCACTGCCCCTTCTCTGTCTGATGTTGCATCAGTAGATGCTGGAGTCTGGTGAGGCATGCAAGCTCTTGATGTTCCCTGTGCCAGAATTAGAATGGAGCAGGTGATCTCTAGTACTGGAAGGTTTGCTGTGTGAAAACAGTGCACTAAACGGCTCCTTCAACGCTGACCCTTCGTGCGAGAAGGCTGTGGAGTCCCACAGATGGCTTGGGCGTACAAAGAACAAGAGGCTTTCTGATCTGTCAGAAACCTGACAGCAGCAACACTGGGGCACTGCTAGATGAAAAGAGTTGGTTCAGTCACAGAAGGAACTGAACCTCTGTCTCAGCTAGCGTTGCATCCAGTATCTTCTAACTCGTCCTATGCTAAAGAACGAAGTATGCTCTGGCCTCTCATGTGCCGTATGTAAGGGAGGAAAAGAATGTACTACGTCTGGAAAAGAGATGGTGTATAAGGGATAGGTGCTGCTTTGCAGGCAAAGAACTGCCACCCCTGGCTGCTTTACCCTCTGCCGCACTACTATACCACAGTGCCTTCAGACTGGAGCCTGCGTCTGCTGTTCCCGAAACTGTGGGTCTGAAAAATTGTGGCATGAAGAAATGAGGCATGGAGGGTCTTAGGGCTAAGGCTTACAAAGAGATTTGGGAATGTGCACAAACTTAGAAGTTGCTAATATTTTAAAATTATATGTAAAAAAGAAGTAGATATGATATGACAGAGTGTGAAACTTACAGCTTTTCTGCCAAGTTTTGAGTTAGCTTGGCTATGTACTGCTATACGTTGACAAAATGTTGGACTCCTCAGTCAAACTCTTTCTTACCCTGTCAGCCCATACTTGCAGTGTAGGGCTTGGTGTGTGCATAGTTCAAGGAGGCAAAGCGCCAGCCGCATAGTTTCCAAAATCCTCAACTTGCCCCCGATCCAATCTCTGCAGCTCTCCGGTGAAGGCGGGTGCGGCTCCGGGTGTGAGAGCTGTGCCGGCAGCCTGGGGTCAAGCCACGGCTGCGCTCTCAGCATCCGTGCCGTGTTCAGAAGTGATGTGCCTCCTCCAAAGGACTGTCAGACGTCTCCCCTGACCATGGACTAAGGGGAAACGAGCCGCCACAGCTCTCTGAGACAGCCCATAATTCATATAATTCTTTTATCTGAATATGGACTATCGTAGTACTGAGGTTACAATATTTAATGAAATGCTTGTGATTGCCTAATAATCTTTTTGCCTGCTTAAGTGGTAATGCATAGTTAAACCAGTATTGCAAAATAACATATGTCTTATGTAGAGCGCTATCATGGATATGTTATGCCGATGAGTAAAATTTTATGTCCAAGCACTTAAAATGATCAAATACTATAGTTAAGACTGTCATACTGTTTATGTAGCGCTAAAAAGAAAACAAAATACAATTTCAGAGCAGACAGATTTTTTTCTTATAAATACTCCAAATAATAGGTTGGTTTCAACTAGACTTCCTGGCTCTTCGGTGATTGCTGCATTCTGTAGGAATCTGTCAGGATCCCACGCATAATCATGTGTTTATTATTATAAACACATGATTTCTATGTATGTTGTCCACAAATATGTTGGACAAAACATAGTTTACCTTCTTAACTGGTACTGTACGGTTACTTTCTAACTCCGTTAACTTCAGTTCAAACTGGGTTGAATAAAATGTGCATTCCTGAAAATAGTCTTTACATCTGTAATGTGACAGTTGATTTTATATGACTGTTTTCATACTCCAGACATAGCAAAACATTTTCGAGGCAATATGTGTTGACAATACACAGAGATAAAAATCAGTTAATGACAAACTCTGAGGTGCAAACTTGTAGTAAGAGCAAGGAATCATTAGAAATGATGAGAAAGGGAATAGTAGATTTTCTGTCTTTTGAATGAAGATGAAATGTTTTTATAGAGGTATATGCTTGAACAAATGCCTGGGTGGGGTAGAGGAATTCCTCGTGGGCTTCTGTGGCTTTGCTACACCTGGGGTCAGATTGGGTCATCTTAGACGGCCTTTTGGCTTGGAAGGGATGAAGGCATCTCGGTGTAACAAATACTTCACAGCATAGCAGCTCCCACTGAAAAGCTACTCAAAGTTACTTACACTGCTCTTTAAAAAAAGATCTGGGGAGGGGCATCACTTAACAACTGATTTGGCAAGGTTCCTGTCTCCTAACATCGTGCCCTTTTCAAAGATCCTCTTTCACCTGACTGCTTGGTTCTGCAGAGTGTTACGTTTCATTGGCTTTAGGTGGGTTTCTTTCATTCATCCGTTCTCCCCCCTCACCAAATTAATCAAACAGCACAGGAACCTTTTTTTCCAGAGCAAATGTCTTCTACAAAGTGTAGACTTCCACAAAGTGTAATGTTGCCTTGCTGCTAGACATAATTATTAGGTTTAAAATAATCTGACAGCATCCTGCTGTGTATAAATTAGCTTTGTTCTCTACTAAGATTAGTTAGCTGGCACCCATTCACTAGCACGTTACAAAAAAATGATCGCAAGTTGATCGCATCCGGTTATCCGCCTTTTTTCTTTTTAATGGGCTTTTTGTTGCTGTGCTGTCACCAAGGTTGAAATAAACGTGTGCAAGTCACACGTTTCCAAGTTCTCTGCAGCCTGGGGAGATGATGTTGGCTCTCCTGTACCATGAAAAGACTTGGGGGCATAAGCGTTTGGAGAAGGGGAGAGGTTGTCTGCGCTTAGATTTCTGAGTCCTGTGCACCTTTGGTTTTGGCTAACCGGGATGTTTTCCGCTCTATGGCAAGCAGTATGTTACCACTGAAGTCCAAAATGCCAGGTATAATTAGCTCATGTGTTTAAATAGGTGTTGTTATTTTTTAACTTGTATGTACTAGCCTGTTTTCATGCAGAAGTACATATTTTACCTGGGAAGAATGCGAGTGAATCAGAAAAGGCAGAAAAATTATTTAAAGTTGTGTGGTAGTCTTTTAGATTTTAAAAATAACCATGAGGTCTTTATTTCTTTGTTTACGATTGATTAGGGTTAGAGTTTTAAAAGCTTAATGCTGACTATAAGTGCTTTACAGTCAGTCACTGAGAATTATGGGCTTGGCATGACTCACATTTTTGTTCGTCAGTATATCCATTATTGTTAGATGCTGAGTAGTCAGTGCACATAGATGACTGATTTTTTGGGGTATTTTACACTTTTACATGGTCAGAAAAATACTTTGTTAAAGCAGCTGCTGGGTGAACGGAGTAATTAAAGAACTGCACCTCTTTTATTGAAGTTGACACATGCTGCACATTCCTTAAAACCCAGTATGTGAGGAGAATGTTTCCAGGATTTATTGAAGTCAGACACCTAGAGATACTGGGGAGCTTTTAATAGTAGTAAAGATAACTTCAAGTTTTACACTGTTCTATAAATCTGTCTTTAAGAAGAGAGCTATTATTGCAATACATTGCTCATGTTCTTCATATTTTGTGTGTGTGTATGTTTTATGTATGCACACACCCCCCTACACACAAATGCTTCAGACCTGAGCACTTTTATTTGACAGTGATTGTATATTCTATTTAGTATTTATTTGGGAAAAAAATGATGTTGTAATGCTGACTGAGAATCTTAATTTGCTTGGTGCCAAAAGAAATCTGCAGTTTATTGATTTTTTTTTTTTAAATTTTTTAAAAATGAAACACAATGCTTAGTTTGAATTGCAGCTCTTAGTGTGTGAGTGTCTTGGTGTGGCAAGTAAGGAATCTTACTTAAACTGAGGCTTGGTTTCGTTTTAACTAGTATGATGAGTGCAATGTCCCGCATGCGTAATGCTTTGCAAGTTGTGGAAAAATAGACTTGCAATTACAACTCATAGTGACCAAACATGTTCTAAACGAATGTCCTCAAAAATTCTATTGAACAGATACAATTACCAATATTGTAATTTTTAGTGATATGATCTTCTTTTTCTTTTCCTTTCCTTTCTTTTTCCAGTGTACCGGAACAATTTTATGTCCGTTTGAGCACATTCAGTTAGTCTGCCTTTCCTGTTAACAGTTCATGTCTTTAAAGCATCTTTGATATTCCTTTTTTAAAGCTATAATTATGCATTTCAGGCAGAGTTAACAAACATGCAAGTTTGAAGATCAGAACATTTTTTAACCTCACTTTACATGTAGTTTGTTTACACGGCCCGTGATACGGAGAACTCTGCCAAGTATGCTCCGCTCCCGTGGGTTTCAGTGAGAACTGAGCGCTCCGAGCTGCACGCAGCTTAGCACACAGCGTTACCAGTGTCCGCGCTTGGTGTAGATACAGGCACAAAGTACTTTCCTGAAAGAGGGGGCAGTCTTGGAATATATCAGAGGGACAGGTTCTTCTTTTGAGTGACCCCAGAGCCCGACCATCGCTGTCGGGAACAGCCCCACCTCTTTCAAACCCGAGCGGTGCCAAGTGCAGGGAGGCTGAGCGGGTTCATGGCCCCGCAGTGAGCGGTGATGGCAGCGGTGCCCGGAGGCAGCCCGAGGATGCGCGGGCTGCAGGAACCAGGCAAGGTACTGAAAATGTGCTGTTTCTTCTTTTGTGAATGCTTCCAGCTCAAAGTGCTGCCATCCATTACCCTGCTAAGAGAGAAAGTCTCAATACAGTATCACAATGGCTGGAGAGGCCTTTTTCAAAGTCATCTTTTTAAAACTCACAGACAACTTTCACCTGGGAAGCCTGTGGTGTCAGTGTACGTTAGTAAGACTTTTTTGCCTCCTGAAATGCTTTGTCAGTGTTGAAGTCTTAGTAGTGCACTCCGGACTGGCTGTCTACCTCCTGGTTATGCATCATCCACGTTTTGTATGATTTCAGAGTGGAATGTTGCCCTTGTTGGATTATTTGGCTAAAACTGTCATACTTTCACCTGTATATTTTGGGATGTTTAAACCTTTAAACCTTAAGTACTTTTCAAGCAATATGTTTGACTTACTATTACAGCACACTCTAAAATAAAATACACTCTTAAAATACATGCTGAAAGAACATTACTTATCAGCTATGAATAAAAATGTGGAAGAAATATTTTCAAAATTTTAGGCTTTTTGCCAATTCTTCCCAGTTGATTTTGCATAATTTTTAATGTGGGATGTGGAAAACACAAAGTTAGTTTCCCTTACTGGGATACATAAGGTGCTGTTGTGTATCAGAGTTCTAAATTTCTAGGATTGTATAAACTGAAACTACGCTTTAATGTTAGCATCTTGTTACACGTGCAGTAGAAGTTAGTTTTATGCCTGAATGTCTGTGTGAGCAGGCTAGGTATTTTTAACTGTCTCTGTATTCCAACAAACGCATCTTACGGGCAAATCTTTTCACATTGGGTTCTGCAAGTTGAAGAAAAAAGATTGGTTTCTAAACTACTTGTGTGTTTTAATATCGCGAGTCAATTCCCATGTGTTAAAAGTGTAAACTACTAACTAATCCATAGCAGTTTACACAGGAGAAAGTCATTTAATTAACACTTTTAATTTCAGCTGTGAAAGAAGGTGAAAATGAGGTCTGAAGAATGGAGAGAGGCTTTGTTTTTCATTGCTGAAGACTCACTATACTGTAAGCCTGCTGATGCTCGTGTGCGTGGACCATCTCCTGCCTGCTAATTAGGCCTCCCCAACGTGCTCTCTAGAAAGGCACTGGAGAAGTTTTTTCAAAAAAACCACCACGCCGTCATAAATAAGGAAACTGTACGGTATGTAACTATCATACATCGCTCATTTGGCAGCCTATAATTTAATAGAACAACAATGATCAGACTAGTATATCAGTTAATTTTCAAAACATTTTATTCCACACAAATTAGCTCAGGTCCTGGAGGGCAAAATGACAAGAGGTTACTCGTACACTATGTATTTAATTAATTGAAAAATGCTCAAATTGCTTTTACAGTTGTTATTAAAAAGTAGAATCAGTGTTGCCAGTGCTCAACCATAATTAGAACCCCAGGGAATTAAATATTTAGCATTAGTAATGTAACAGCACTTAGGACACAAATTTCTATTTTTGTAATGAAAGCAATACAGTGTAAGTGCAAATGGCTGAAACGACAGCTGTGACAAGCGAACCGGCCTGGGATATTTCAATAAGACACCTCGTCGGACAGCAAGTCTTACCGCATTACTCGTTTGTAAGAGATCTGCGAGTTTAAATCCCAATAGCCAGGCATTACACCCAGTATTTAGATTTGTAATTGCTCACAGGATGAACGGTCGGGCAAATGTCATGCTGTCAGCGGGGGAAGCGTGCGGTGCTTTCCCAAACAACGCGGTGGAGGTGCGTGCTTCTGTCAGCGCGGGCAGGGGCTGGGGGAGACAGGTCCTGAGGCTGCGGAGGGAGGAAAAGAGATCTTGTTTGTTTTAAGTTTAATTACGTTTTAAGCATAAGTGCTTTCAGTGATACAACATGAAAAGTCAGATATTGGGCTCTAATGAGCTGTAGTGGTAGATGGCTGGAGACCCTGAGGGATTCATTCACTAAATTAACTGGATAAAAGTACTTGGTTTGGGTATGGTAGGATGGCTGAGCTGTGCTCAAAAACTCCTTTTCAGAGCTGTCTCTCATTCCTGTTTTCATTCTAAACAGGCTGTGTAGTGACTTCCACAGCCGCCTGCTACAACTGTTAGCTTGTCAGAAGGTATTACATTACTAGCTAATAAGTAATAAAGCATATTTGACTTCATTTCTCTTCTGTTTTTTTTCCTGGGATGACAGGGGAAGGAGGAGAGCTTGAAGCCAGTTGTGTGTCGTTTGAATAAAAAATGCTGTATTTGGGCAAGGCATGCTTTTGCCTTTTTAAAGCACTGATTTGTTTTCTAGAAATAGGACAATCAGGCAGGAGAGATGGAACACTTGTTTTTGAAGACACTATCGTTCCAGTCGGCACCTGCTCGCAGGATAGATTTTGTGTTCGAGCTGAACACGTAGCGAGCACATCATGTCCAGACGGCACTGGACCAGGACTGCCTGTTTCTTGACAGAAGCAGGTAAGGCCCAGCAGCATCACGCTGCATCCAGCGCAGGTGGAAATGCCCCAGCTGCCGCTCTCCTGCTTTGCAACCACTTGTTTCTGCTGCAGGCCACTCTGCAGAGAAAGTTTATTTTAACTCGGGGGTGGGGGGGAGGATTTGCTTCACACCAAAACTTGGCAAACAGTGTCAAAGCCTGTCAGAGTATCTCTGGTTTGGAAATTTAAAAGGGTCTTTGTCCTGAGACATTCAAATCATAATGACAGAAGAAACGGCCCGTGGCTGCGCGGGGGCAGGGGCGAAGCTGCCCCAGCCCAGGTGCTGGCGCCTCTGCCATCAGCCCAGCCCAGCCGCTGAGCCCCCCAGCTGCACACGCTTAGCACTGACTGCACCTGCCCCGCACCCTGGGGTGTAAAATGGCACCCGCCAGCTCACCTCAGCTCCTGCTCCTCTGCTTGCTGGGGGGGAAGCCTGCAAGGAAAGGGCTTCCCTTGGTTGTTTTAAAAATGCAGCTCTCTTTCTTCAGCTTGGCTCTCAGAAGTAGTTTTGACTTGTTAGCTGAAGGTTCGCCTCGGTGTCTGGTTTTAGTTGGAGTTGCTGAACTTCGGTGAAGCGACGAGCAGTCGTTGATGGAGCTGTGTAACAGGGAGTGGTGGTGACCTGGTGGGTACCTGGCTGCAGTCACCAAAACCTGTGTGAGTTGTTCAGGTAAGTGCAAAATGATTGTGAACAAGGTTAGAGCTACAAATAAACACCTCTCCCTTGTTGGTGACCTGCTGGGGCACACCAATGGTACCAAAGGATCAGGAGCTTCAGTTTTGTGTGTTTCCTGAGCAGCTAGTGCTTGTGAGAAAATTAGCTTTTCTCTAACAGGTTTATGAATTTGGGCTCAAAGTGTAGAAGGAGCAGCCCTCGTGCACACCGAAGCCTTGTGGGGCTCTCGGAGGTTCCCAGGGTGCTTGCATCCCAGTGCCCAGCTTGCTTCAGCTCTCTGAGCTTTTCCCTGTTTACCAGAGATTTGCAGTTAGAAACCCCTCGTGCTCCGTAATTCACGTGCGATGCGCGGAACTGGTGTACCCAAGGGTTTGATGTAACTGTGAATTACTGCTGGGTGTAAATAATTCTCATCAGCTTTTACTTTCATAAATAAAATCGTGGTGTTTCCCCCCATCCCCTTTCCTTTGATGCAAGTAGATGGCACAGGAATACTGCTGGGGTCTTGCTGGTAGCCCTGACTCGCAGCAGGACGAGCTGCACCTGGACTGGGCTTTTTGTCCTGGCATCTAAAAGCTGCGCCGAGCCTCTTGTGTGGATGAGCAAGCAGCTGCACTGACGTGATAGTGGTGCCATTGCTGACTATCGTGTCGGTGGTCTGGGATCTAAGTTGTCTCTATTCTGGCCTAGGACAAGTTATTTATTTTTTTTAAGTCTGTTTCTACAAAGCTGTTCTCTCCTAAGGTTTTGGGGGCTTGGATCTTGTCTGTCATTGCTAGGATCAATTCCTGTAAGTCCTGCAGCAGTCGGTCTCTCTCTGAGGATGGGGGAAGGAGGGGGGCTGTGGGCTTTAGTTGCCTGGAGATTGGCAGCTGTAAAGGCGTTTTTCCCTTCTGCTTTATTTTTGTTCTTTGGCATCTCTTCTTCCAATCTCTGTACCCACTGTGCCCAGTGCTGTAAAACACACAAAGGCAGTCTCTGACCCTTGCTGGTTTCTCATCCTTTAAGTTGAGGATAAAATGCCCTTTTCTGCTCCAAAATCCACCAGCATCATCTCTTCGGAAGCACGTCACAAGCTACTCCATCAGCAGCTTCTACCTTAAAATATAGACTAAAAATTATAAGCTTTAGAGAAGGTTAATTCTAGTCAAAGGACATTCAAAGTGACTTTTAAGGCTCCCCATAACCTTGGCTGCTGCCCGGTGAGTACGGTAGTGTGCTGTGAGCTCTCTGGCTGTGGTAGGAAGAAGGTAGGCAGGCAGAGCTGAAACAAAAGTTTTCCCCGGGACCTGCCAGTCCATCCTCGCCAGGTCTAACAGCCTCTGGTGCCTATGGCACGATTTAGTTCTAGCACACTTCATTATATTTCACCAATTAAGATGATATTTTTTCAGAGAACAAAAATAAATAAAAATACTCAAAGTATGTTTTTCAATATGAACTCGGACTAACACTGCTTCCCCTTTTTAAAGCAGGTGTGTATCCCAGACTGCGTGGTATCAGTCGTAGCTAAGATTTTCAGAGGTTCCTAACTAACCAAACCAAACATCACCGCATTGTACTGATGGATGTTTCTGTTGCTTAAACAAGTGTGAACCTAGTGTGAAAAATGAGACTTAAATTGCAAAAATATCGGGGCACTGCTGGAAGTTTTCCTGCAGCCCTGATTGAATGACTCTTCAATCGCGTGTGGGTTTTACCAAGGTGTTGTACGGAATGGCGTTCCAGTGATGCCCTTCAGCTCCATAGGTAATGGAGCAGTTCTTTCGACACTGTGCTAGAAGAAAGCAAAAGAGCTGAAAGCAAAGTATGGTTGTGTACAGGAGTCTCTTCCTTGTTGTTTCTCCTTAAATTGTGGTTTCTGCTGGTACTGACTCTTTCCTTTCAATTATTGTCCAGCATGAAAAGGAAGCAGCTTGACAGAAGAGGTTTTCTACTTTTTATGTTCTCAACTGCTCGTTGAGGTAGGGTTAATTTCTTTCCTCCGTCCCTTTTAGATATTGTCTCTTATTTTCCTAATGGCTTAAACTCCTAAAACTATGCCATGAAAAAAACAGCTTTGCTCTTTGTGACTTGCTGCCTGTATCCCCTATTGTATTTGTATTATTGAAATTATATTTTATACACATACACACACACTTGCAGTATTTTAGATCTCCTCTGAATATCTCCTAGGGCTTGTGTTGTGTGGTTTCCTTTTTTTTTTTTTTTTTAATAACCTTATCCTTAGGTAGTTGCTAGTGTTATTAGAGCCACCCTGCCATTGAAGGGTAATGTGAAGTTTCAAGTCATCCTCAAGCTATTTCCAGTCTTTAGGGCCCGATTCTGCAGCTGCTGCCGGGTGTCCTGGTTGCAGCGATGGGCCTGTCAGCATAATAGGGATGCCAGCTCATCTAACTGTGCTTGCAGGATTGGACCCATGGGGAGAGGGCTTTCCTACTGCTTTATAATAAATAGGGAAGCTGGATCACAAAAATACATTCAAAAACTTGCATCTAACTGCTCGGAGAACTCTGAAATTGGGTCCCTGCTGTGTCGTGTTGCTGATCTACATGTTTCCAGGCAGTTGGAAAAGTTAAACTGCCTTAGCAGCCTGGGCCATATTGAACAAGCGTGGGGCAGGTTTTTGGTCTCGGCTCTCGGTTGTGGGGGTGGAAGCAGGGTTGCGAGGCTCTTAATGTTACACTTGCACCGTGTGTGTGACGATGAAATGAATTGGTTAATGAGTGCCTAAGCATCTGTTCAGCCTCTGGTAGATGCTTTGCCAAGGTTCAAGTTCCCTGAGGAGGATTAGCCACCTGGTCCAGTTTTCATGATATACTGACAAAGGGGACACCCACCTTTCGTTTCACTGCAGAGGATGGCCGAATGCTGGAATATTGTTTAGCCAAATGCACAGGGTCCCTGGGAGGTCTGTGAGTTTGATCTGTTTTTGTAATTTAACGATTACTTTCATAATTGTTACAATTTAGATTACAATAGAGCCTGCAATCGCTGTGTATTTTTCTAGGAAGAGTGACATCTACTCACTCAACTCGTCTCGTGGTCTTGCCAAATAGACTTATTTATTTTCCTTTTTTCTTAAGTGACACACAGCTTTTTGCACACAATTATCTCTCTTGCTGTATAATATATAAAAACAATATACACCATAGGGCAACAAGAAATGATGATAAAAAGAGGTTTTAAGAGAAAAATGAGCATTTCATAGCCTGATCTTACAATTAGGCTTTCCAAAGTGTCTAGATTTCGCTGCATGGGCAGCATTATGAGTTGATGAAAGGCCTGTGCTAAAAGGCTTAAATTTATGTGATGGTAGTATCGCTTTACGATGAGCATGATTTAGTAGGGGTTTGACCCATCAGACACGTTGTAGCAAAGGAACTTAGTATGCTTGAAAGACAGAAACATTACACATTTGTTGCTGAACTTTGAAATAGCTGGAATCATGCAACCAACCTGAATTAAGAAAATTCAAATGGGTGAAGTCTCAGCTAACTGAGAGGAGGAGGGCCTGGCTGGGCTTTTGCCTCTGGGTTACCTGCTGAAGCCACGCAGAACCGCTTTCTGATGTTGGTTTGGTTTTAGGGGGGAAGGAAGGAGGTGTGTGTCTTACCCCGCGGCTTGGTGGATAGGTGTTTGTGGTATGAGCCCTAGGCTGAGCTCTGTGGCAGAGTGAGCCTGGCTCCTGCTGCAGCCCGGCGCAGGCATGCTGAGGTATGTGAAGGAGAAAAGGCTGAAGCAGGAGGCCAGGATGGGATACCTCCAGCTGGGCTGTGTTTGCGTTTGAGACCCTGCTGCTGCAGGACCCCGTGCCTCAGGTGCAGCCCTTGGGCAGGCAGATCTGCCCTGTGCTGGGGATGCTGCAGGTGCCACCATGGAGGAGGGTGACGGCTGAGGCAGGGCGGTGCTACAGGAGGAGCTGCACCTCCTTGCCCCTGGCCTTTGTGCAACCGCTGTGGGTGTAGCCTGTCAGCAGAGAGACATGTGAGTACGTGGAGGAATTTCAGAGCCCTGTCTGCTGGATTTGGCGGTGGTTTAGGTGCCCACAGGGGAGAGGAGACAATAAGACTGTTTGTTGGGCTGATGATCCAGCTAAGTGTTCAGCTCTGAGCAGCTCACAGCTACGCCAGCTGGGTACCCTGACTTTGGTACGGCTGCAGATCGAGGCCCCTCTGAAGCTGAGAGGTGGGAGGATGCGGTCAGGGTCTGCTTATCTGAGGTATTTAAAAACACCGGCGTGCGCAGTGTCCTCAGTCTGTGTTTCAGCACAGTACTGGAAATGCACAGAAAGAAGCCCCCCTTCCTACTTCATAGCCCAATAGCTTGTAAATAAAGGATGTAAAACAATTTTGGTTTTGTCTCCCATTTTGGCTTTTGCCAAATTAATTTTACAGCCTCAATTTTACATCTGCAATCAGATGACCTCCCTCAACAGCGCTGCCTGCTCTGTTTTCACTTATTTGCTGCGCTTGGATATCCCTAATGCCACTAAGTGTGCTGGTGCAGCCTGCCATTTTAGACAGCCTGCATGCAAAGGACTTGTTTACAACCCATGTTGCCAAATCAGACGTTGCCTTTCCTTGACTAGCTAATGCTGTTTGTAGTTGTGGGTTTTGGTCCCACGTTTTATTTGGCCTTACGTAGTCAGTGTTGTTTACACAGAAGAAAAGGTGATGTTTTCTGGCAGCGCACAGGGGGACCTTCCAGTTGGGTTGGACACCAACAGTGCAGGATGTTCTGCAGTTCTTGGATCTTGTTTCTGAACTTTTTTGCCATCTAATAGTGAATATTTTTTTAAAGTAAAGTAATGATGGAATCGATAATCTGCAGAATGTGACCAGCAGAATGTCCAAGACCACCATGGTAGAAAACTCGCATTATTGTAAGTCTCACAGTCGCTCTTATTGCACTGTTTCCTCTCCTTACAGTCCCCAAACAAGAATTACCTTTGCAGGAGCATGCATGTGGGAGCACAGGCGATGTATATTTCCCCAGCAAAGACTGCTTTGGTGCAAGCGTCCTTGTGGCCTGAGAACAACTGGTGTGACAAAACTATGATGAAAAGGTCACAGTACATAATGCGCAGTGACCATTTTTAAGTTTAAAAAAAAAAAAACAAACCAAAACCAAAACAACAACCGACCGAACAAGTAGCATCACATAAATTATTTTCCCTTCTTTTCCTTCCCAGCTAAAAGATTTTTTGGAAAAAGCATCTGAGAAATTCTTTCAGGTTTCTAAAATCTTGTGCAAGACCAAACATCTGAAGCTGCAACCTTTTAGCTGGGTGTAACAGGACCCATGCCGCTCGGTGGGGCTTAGTGCTGCAGCTGGGTCCCTCAGATTCTTGAGATCGGTTTACCATGGTTGGTTTTGTCTGGCAGATCGTAGCAGTCTCCCAGTATGTCTTTTACATGCTGCAAAACCATTCATAGTTCATTTGATATTCACCAGCATCAGCTCAAGTCCACTTTGTAAGTAGTTCTGAATTTCTGCGTGTATTTTAAATATATTGGGCTTGCCAGGAGCGAGAATAAGCAACGTTGGGTGTGGTGTTTTCCTTCTGATTTTTGTCACTTTTTCTTCTGGTTTGCTTGTTCTAGCCTATCACAAGTAGATTTCTTCTGTGCTTTCAGACTGAAGTGTAAGTCGGAACTGGCCTTTCCTAGGTAATGGATGGTTTAATGAAACTGGATGAATGAAAATGTTTTCAATTAAATATGGCAAGATAGTAAATAAAAATTGTTTGAAAGAATCTTGCTTGACTGCATGCACACAATCACGGAGGCACTTAACAGACGAGCTTTTTCACTTAAGGCTCTGTGGATTTGCTTTGCTTCTCTAATCAATTTTGTTATCGACAAGTGTGTCCCACCTCCCAGCACGTGAACCTCTCTGCTCGTGGTAAGTGCTGGAGTGGGTGCGCTGGGGAAGCTAATAGGATCCTTGTTGGCACTCCTAACTCCCTTCCACTGGCTGTGCCTGCCTCGTCATGTTTGTAAGTGCACAAAGGGGAAAAAAAAAATCCTATCTTGTTAAAGACTGAGCTTGTCTGCTGGAAAAATGCCCATTTGCAGGTGAGAAATTGTCTGTCTCGGTTAGGACAAGGGAACTAATTGTTTGGTCCTGTCTGGTTTTAAGCGCTCTGAGCAATCTGGGCTCTACCACTTCCTCTGGGAGATTACGTTGCTTAATACATCGGAGTACCAGGAAGTTGGTTTCTTGCCCTGGGTATTCAATTTAAAATTTTCTTTAACCTCATTACTGGAGCTGGCAAGAAAAACAAAATATTTTTCAGAATCGGGCTTTGCTGCTTTCTCAGGATCTGCTAAGCATGCGCGTCTCCAAGGGAAATGTCTGCGGATGGCAACCAGGTTACAATGGTTCTGATGGAGCTTTCTCCAGTTTCCTACAGAGCCTTCATCGGTTTGGCCTTCGAGAGTCCTGACTGGTTTCTGTAGGGTGTTATAACATGTATGACACATTTACACATAATTACTTTGACCTTTCTGCAAATTCTAAGGCTACTAAAACTTTGTCATGGAAGAAAGTATGTAAAAACGTGAATATTTCTAAAATCTGAGTAATTAGGAGGAGATGGGGATTGTGTGCGTGAGAGGTTCTGTGTCTGAAATGCCTGGCGACTCTAGCACCAGCCCTCGTGTGACCGAGGTAGAGATGAGGAATGGTCTCGCACCAAAGCTCGTGACTTGGAGACAGAATACATGAGTTTTGCTCTTCCTTACACAGATTTATTTTGTGACCCTGTACAAATTGCTTAAGTCTTTCTGCCCACAGTCCATAAAAGAAGGATGGTGTTTCCCTATCTCGCAGCAGTGCTGGACACTTAATTCATTAGCGCTTATAAAGTATTCTCAAGTCTTTTAGAGGAAAATGCTGCGTGTCCGTGAAGTCTTAATGTTGATTCATGTACAGCTTCTGAGGCCTGGGCTTTTACTCCCCAGAGCTGAGATAAAGACCGTGACTGACAAGTTCATTTTTATCGTGGACCTAAATCTCCTCTGGGCTATCCCAGGACTTGCAGAAAAGAAATTCCCGAAGAATATTGAAAATAAATATTTGAAATGTTTCTATTTTATGATGAATTGCGCATGTATGTTTACTTTAAAAAGATATATAAAAACTTCCCCATGCTTTTTAAAAGTGTCTTGACCCCACCTGCTGGGCCCTGTGCTGATTTCGAAGGGAGCTGATGAAGATGCTGAGAAAAGAGGGTTTTTTCCATCCACGTTTTATCTTCCTATGTTTTCTGGCTTAATTTAGAATTGTTAGGAGATATTAGTTATTCAGATAAACGTTACCATATTCAGCAAGGTGAGGCATGTCATTTTCCATTGGCATCATGTCATAGGCCAGTGTAATATGTCAGAAGTATTTTATTGCAATGGCTTCATCACGTAAATGAGACGAGACGGGTTGCAAATCAAATTTACCACACCTACCTTTAACATATACTAAACAAGCTAACGGCATAGATCGGGCACTGGCTGATGCAGAGTGTTACTGCAGTGGCAGAGATCCGGGCTCAAATGTTGGGATGGGTTATGAGGGACAAGCAGTTTCATAGTTACATCTTCCCATGCACATTTTAATATCCTTTAACTTCGATTAGAATTCAGTTTCAGCTCAAAAAGATGAATACTGGAACACGCAGCCTGCTGCAGATTTGGACGAGATGGAGTGGAGGCAGAAGTACGTTTGATAACTGTCTCTTGTTGCCTTTTGCTTTGTTAGGGCTGCAGCTTCTCATCTTTAGCCACACAAAGTATGACAAACCTGCCCTCTGCCAGCCTCTCTGCTTCAATCTACGCTTCTGGGAGGAGGTCCTCATGTCTACCAGTAATGCCTTGGGAGAGAATAAGTCTTAACCATTATCAAACTAATTTTAAATTTTGAAAGTAAAAATTAAGAACCTTTAGCTTCCCATGGAAATCAATAGCTACTCGCTAGAAGTCAAGGTACGCAGGGAAAATGTGCCCTCTGCTTGAAACGCTAAACTGCTTTTGTTTGTTGCATGATGAGCTTGGGTACCTCTATGTAAAGATGTTGTTCAGTCATGCTTATTTGGAAGACTTGCTGTTGAGGAATAGCAATGAAGCCAAGGTAATTCATCCCCCAATTATACATATTAGCAATTATTTCAGCAACCTAGTTTAATCTTAATTTACAGTAAAGCTTCATATATAATTATGATAATTAAGTTATCTGGTAATTGTAGGTTGAAATAAGCTTGTAACAGAAATGTTACAAACTTTTGGGTGGCTGAGATTGCTATTAAATTTTTTTGGGGTGGAAAAGGAGATCATTTGTGCAAGAATGAAAAATGCACAGATTAGCAGGTTAGTCTCGATAGAAATTATAAATTCAAGACAAAGAAAATGGAAATGCTATCTATAAATTGAAAATACTCATTTCTAAACACTGAGATGTTTCTCTAAAATAAAAAAAATAAGTCTATGTCCTGAAAAATATGATAATCTGAGGCTGTTGTGTTTGCAGTATTTAGAGGAGGAAAAAAATACTCAGAACAATACTGAGAAAGCTTAGATTAGGGGAGAAAGGGAGAAGGTGGAGAGAGGGAGGGGGTCAAAAGAAGAGGGGTGATTACATGACCACTAGGAAAATATGTTCTCAGGGTGCAAAATTCTTTCTCCTGGCAGAACTGCTGAAGCTGGGAAGAATGTTTCTACAGGAGACGACTGCACAGCCTTCCTTAAACTTGGCCGTGGGCTTCCTTTGTAATGCGATCCCATGGCTTTGGAAATCTCACGGTAGTGTTGCTGTCTTGATGTAGAATCGCAGACAATGATGCTATGAAGAATCAGATAAAAAGTGACACGCTTTATTTGCTGCTTGCTTCAAGAGAGAAGAGTATTTCAGCCACCAGGTACTAGCACAAGGACGGCTGGTGGTTGGCTGCAGCATGTTTCCCCTCTGTCTCCTACCGAGTGAATACCAGTGGCTGGCGACCTCGGCAGCTTTTCACTGCAGGAAGGCTTTAAAATATCCATTTTCCCTTAATACTACAGATATTAACAGACTTCTCTTGTACATGCTACGCTACATTTGTAAGATCTTCGCAAGCATGCGCATATGGTGTTGTCCGTGCAGATTGTAAGTTCGTAAAGTTGTTTTGGCATTTCAGTAGTTTGCTGTGTCTTTATAAACTAGTCAAATGCAGGGGAATTGTTCAGCTTCCCCTCTTTAATGCTCATTGGTAAAAAGAAACTCCCAGCTCTATATTTCTACAGGTTTTTTGTTGAAAACCTCTTTTTTTTATAAGACCACCTGCTTTTCTTCTCTCACAGTTTCTTGTACCACAACTTGAGTCATTAATCAGTATGTCCCAAATACCTTGTTACTAATTTTGTGTTGAATCTCTAATCCAAGTAGAAAGGGTATTTTAAACTGTGATATCATTCAGAGGGTATTAGCTACAAATGGAGAAGGGACCTTTTCCGAGACCTCCATTCAAAAAATACTGTTGTCATCATTCCTAACTGTAACCTGCAGATCAGCAGCGGGTTGCCATATTTGTTTGCAATGTGCTAGACAGAAAAATACCTACTTGTTTTGTCAAGAAACATTAGCAATCAGCAGAGCATTTCCAGAGAGCCCTAGGCACTATGGGGACACAGGAGAGTTGATCTGATTTGGGTCCTGACCAGATTGCCAGGTATCCGGGGACTCTGGAGAAAGCTACGAAGCCCAGAAACTCTGCCTGGATAAACATTTCTGGTGGAGAAAAAGAAAGACCAGCTGGAGAACCCCAAGTGTCAGCAAGTTGCTCATTGGGCTACAAAGAGTGGTTTTGGTCAAGACATGAAAGGTATTTGATGGCTCCGGAGGGATTGAGAGCTGTCAGTGGTCTGCTCCCCAAAGCGCTTTGGATATTGGATTATGCTATTACTAGTTGTGCGTTGTTTGTCATTGTCCTGAGTAACTCCAATACAGCGTAGCTGTAGGATATCAAGCGTGGGGAAGAGAACAACGGGCGAGTCTGTCGGCTCTCCTTGCCTTAACAGGGTTTAAGTAGTTGGCATGGTTGTCAAACACACAACAGAGGAGGATTTTTATCCCCCCTTTGTGTTAGGGGAAGGAGGTGAGGGTGTACGCCCCGGGATGGGCTGTGAGCTGTGGGATGGCGCAGGGAGGGGTAGGCAGAGCACTGCAGATCTCGGAGGGGTGGCGGTGGGACGGAGGAGGCGTGTGTGAGAAGGGGGAAGGAGAGGTCCCTGTGGCAAGGCTCTGAAGTTAAGCATAGGGCTGTGGTGAGAGGGGAATCAGGGTGTGTTTAGTTCCCTTGAGAAAATGCTTTTATTTTTATAATGTTTCTTTTGTTTGACAAGTCAGGTCATGTATGCTGATACTCAGGTGTAAAAAGCTTGCGTGTTTGTGTTGATCTTGGAAGTCTCCGGGCTGTGAGAGTGGAGGCAAACGGCAGCCTGGCTCAAAAAACGGACCCCTGTTTTAATTTTTATGCCGTCTGTCTCTCCATTGTTTTTCCTCTTCCTCAAATAGGTGTTTTCTCCTTATTCCTGTCTCACTCCACTCTGCACGATTGGACATGTTTTTTTAGAATATCTATTTAAAAAAAAAGTGGTTTTAATTTGTATTTATTTATTCTTGGTAAGCATGATGTGTTGAGAAATGGAAAGCTGCAGCAGTATATAAAATGCCCAGACCTGCACCACTTCTTTATCCTTGTGTCACCAACAATAGGGAAATAAGCATTTTGGGAGGCGTAAGAGAATGAAAAATCACTTCAGCTTCTCCCCAGGCCGCAGTCTCACCCGCGTGCTGTTGGCAGCATCCCGTTCAGACGGGTTTCCTTTGACATTGGAAGCTATTCTGAACCTTGATGGGAAGGGGAGACAAGTTTTGTAATTAGCCAGTGGGCTCCCCTCTATTAATAGTTTGTACTCGACCACCTTTCATTCAACACTGATGTTGCATTTAATATAGTGTAGCTTGTTTTCTGTGAATTAATCACGTGGAACTGGGACAGCAGCCTCCCGTCCGGGGGCAGGAGTCAGGGCTTGACCCCGCGGCTGCCTTGCTGGAGAAGCAGCTGCAGGTGAGGACCTGAGCGCAGTGCAGCGGCCAGCGGGCAAGAACAAATGCTTAGTTTTAAAGCCGGGTCCTGTAGCACTGTTGGTTTTCATCAGGCTACAGGATGGTTAATGAAAATAGAGAGTGAGCTCCTAACACACCACCTCTTGGAGACAGTAACACGGACAGACTGTATCTGGCTACAGTCTGTTATGAATGAGGCCCCAGGAATTTTATGACTTGCAGTTCAAGAAAACGCTCAATGTAAACTTTAATTAGTCTGGATGGGTTTGTTACTAGAGATAACAGGAAAAGATAGGTCCTTGCGATGTTGTATTTGTTCTTGGGGGTAGGTGGGTGTTAAACTTTGAAGATGCTCCTTTTTGTTTGACTTCAGCTTGAATGTTTAGCTCAATTTGTTTTTGAGGAACTAGAGTGTTTGGAAGCTTAGGGTGGATAGAGAGTGATAGACTACAGCTGGTAATAATAGTAGAGCCTTTTATGCTGTCAATTTAACAGTTGTAAAACAATTAGGGAGAATTATGTTAATAGCAGGCTTTGTTCACACTTTCCTTGCCTAATTTTCCTTTTCTTTTTTTGTGACATGCCTTTCCTACTGTGCTCCGAGAGCACATAAACAGTAGAGCTCTGTGTGTTTGTATTGTGCGTGGTCAGTGTTATTCAGTAAACCATGGCTGGATGTAGATCTTCTAAAATTTTCACAAATCAATTTTCCAGTGCTTTGGGTATTGCATTTTAATGTGGCTCCTTCTAAACAAACAAAATCATTGGGGAAGCTGAGACAGGATAAGGAGTGATTTGTATGGGAAATGGTGGCTGATTTGCTCGGACTGTTGCAGCTGTTTCCTTCTGCAATATGAACAAAACCCCTTCAAATCAATCGGATCCATGTTGGCTGAGCCCTGCTACCCACGCAGAGGGGCAGCCGAGCTTTTCTCCCTCTGGTGGGAAAGCAGTCGTGCCAAGGCCTGCTGACCCACAATGAGATGTTGCTTTGTCTCTTGCCCAGCTCTTCCTGGTTCGAAACCATGGTAAGGATCTATTAGTACTGAGACTAATCTGGATGGATGTCTCTTACGGATAATGCGGCCCATGTTAAGGGCATCTCTTGCTCTTCTGCCATATCATGTTGTAGAGCGGTTTGCCTGCATCTCTCTTCCTTCTGGAGCCCCCGGCACCTTGTCGCTTAGTGAGACAGCATCACCCTCCTTGAGACTCTTCCTTGTATTGATGCCACGTGAAGGTCTTGGCACTGCACAGGAATGGTGATCTAAAATGAAGGAAGTAAATACTTTTCTCTCTTTTCTCTTCAAAATGCAGAATGATTACATTGAAATTAAGAGCATCATAGTTTTTTTCCCCTCAGTCCCACGGGAGGGAAGAGCTCTGAAAACCTGCATGCTGGATTCCTCCCTACTCCCAAAATAATGCATATGCATAGGTGGTCCTTTAAGAAAGAAGGATTACCAAACTCCATTTACCTTGACAGCTGTCACTCGGCACTTGTAGTTGTCATGGCAGTGTGTAGTTTTTCATGAATTACCAGCACCAGGGTTGTTTTTTCTTTATCAGTCATCAGCCCGTCAGCTGGGCCATTCATAACGGCTTCTGGCAGCTCATCGGGGAGATCAGTGCCATTGAATCGTGCCCTACCAACTCGCCCACCTCATTGTGCGACACTGTTTACTGCCGAGCCTTTTTCTGTAAATATTACAAGCAGTGCGCTAACAGGAGGGATGTGTGGGAATGAAATGGCTTAAGCTTGTAACAGTTAGCTGGGATGGCAGGTCTGCCTTGACTGATAATTCGCGAGTCCTCGTGTTCCGGTTACTTCGCTAAGTAACATGTAGACATCCCACTTTGAAGTCTTGTGTATGATAGTTAATTAGACAACATTTAATTTGGCTTAACATTTGTGTCAGTTTTGTGGAAGTGAGCCTCCATAATTAGGGAATACAGATCAGGTTTCTGTCAGACTTATAACCTCTCACTCTAATTTAATGCTCACTCCTCCGGTGCCGTGTCACACTGGGTGCGCAGGAGTTTTTTTCCCCCTGTCTTTTCCGCTTGACTAGTAAGAAAGTTGCCCGTATTACACAACTGACAGCAAATGGGATCGTTCATGGAGATGTAAGGGCATATGATTTGCTAGTATTTAACAGTGAACTCGCCCATCAAAACAGATTACATGATCGGAATCGGTGTAAATAATGCAATGCCGTGCATTTACACAAGCCTGGAGTTTAGTTAAAACCCCGTGCATCGAAGGTGCCTGATGCAGGTTTCTGATGTTTTTCAGCAGAAACGCACATGCAAACCAGACTATGGAATTAACAGCGTGTCATTAGGAAGGCATTTTCTGGTACGTTTGAATAGGTCCTTAAGAAAAGCATGCTTTCTGTTTGAAAATACTTCTGGCCAGGATGATTAAAAATAAGATGCTCTTTATTGCAGATTGCTAGGTGTGACATCAAGTCCGTACGCAGAGGCCTGTTCCACTTAATATTCTTGTCATCCAGAACAAAAAAGATGGTCTAGGGTTTGGCATTTAGAAAATTAGTGTATATATATTACCTGCTGCAGTCTCCCTGATGATGCTTTCACCAGTTAGTTCCAAGGTTACAGTCAAACACAGAGATGTAGCTCTTGCCTGATTTTCTGTGGTGAGGCCAAGACATTTCTTTAAAGATAAAAGATCCAAATGTTGCACAATTTTAATCGATATTTTCCTTTCTTGCCTGTGCAAAGGCAGATTTTGGGCGGATGCCCGTTGTTACTGTATGCAAGCAGAGTGTCTGTCAGGCATCATGCTCCTTTGAACCTGATGTATGTAGTTTGTCACTAATTAGAGAGGAAACGGGTACCGTTTCTCCAGCTTGCCCCGGTTACTGCCTATGAGCGAGTAGCTGGCGATGCTCTGTGGTGAAGTGCTGTGCACCAGGGTGCTCTGAGGCCACCTGGACTGAGAGCTCAGCCAAGGACCCCACTCGAGCAGCTATTTGCTGCTGGTCAGACCATGGGGAGTGTTCAGCAGAGAGAGCTTTTAACTAACTGACATAAGGTCGTGTCGTCTCCCCCCCCCCCCCCCCCTTTCTCTGCTGTGAAATTTTCTTAAACATTCCTGCTTTTTTGACTTTTTTTCACTTGAGAGTGAGGAAAGATGGAAAATTTTTGGTAGCAACCCAGTGCTAGTTTGTCCTTGATTCCTGATAAAGCTTTTCCTTCAGAGCAGTCGTTCCTCACTGTCTTTACCTTGACATTTTGGTTCCAGAGCTGGAGAAGGACTTCTGTGGCCAGGAGCTTGCCAATTTGGAGTTTACTATGTCAGTTAATTAGTAAAAGGCAATAGTTCTTCTGACAAGCTTTTATTTACTCATACCCTTACTCTGTCACAGCTACAACATTGCTATTGCACATCACAGCCCAGGGAGACCTTGCTCTCCAGTATCTGTGGTGGTGGGGTGCAGAAACAATTTCTGTGGGCCTGTTCCTGAAGAGTCGAGCTGGTCCTGCACTTTGTGGGTTGCTTTTCTGAATGCATCAGAAGTGTTTGGGCATCTACAGCATCCCGAGGAAATACCGGATGGGTCTAATCTGGGTTTATACTGATTTTGTGGGTCGAGATATGACTAATTGCCAGCTGTACTGTGAAAATACGTAGCAGATCAATGGTACCCAGTGTTCAGATTGTAATCAACACAGCTGCTTTCTGACCAGTAACCATGATGCTGCCCAGCGCATATATAGGAACAAACATATTACCTTGTGAATTTGCTACTATGAAAGGGGAACTCGCTCGTATTGTGGTGAAGCTCCCTTAGGATGTTTTGTGCGTATTTGAGGTTAATCTGCTGTTCCCAAAGATCTGAACTTTTCTCAAATGCAGATGTCGATTTTGGTCTCTGAGTGAACAGTGATCATCGTGGCTTTACTGGGATGCATGACTGACCAGTGTAAATTTGCTACACAGATTTATTAAGTGAAACTCTAGACTTATATGTGGTCATTCTTGTCTCTTCTGTAAATCCTTGAAACCGTGCTTTGGATGGAAATCAACATTATGTCATTTTAGTCACACAACATTTCCCTTTTGTAGTAAATTATGTCCTGTGTCATTTGGAAAGTCATACTCTACCAATTTTTGAAAAAAAAGTAATGCCAAGTTATTTTATTCAAAGGCCGGAAGTAGAAACAATTAGAGTAATAATTGCAATGAAATAATTTCTCTTTATAATCAAATGTTGGAGAACAGAGTTGCACAGCATACATCTGTAGATTGCATTAAAAAAAAGGTGGTATTTTCTCACACGTCCAGCAATAAATGTTCACGGGCTGAAGAGATACACGCTGTATGCTCTGGATGAGAATCCACCCAACGCTGAAACCTGGAATTTACTGGGAGATGAAACATCAAATATGTGGGAAAGGAAGGAGTTTAGTAACTGCCCTGAGCGTGAATTACTTGGATGTGTAACGCGTTGTATTTTGTATGTAAACACAATGCTAATAAGATGAGTTTAACTGTAGTGCCAATACCACTCTGACATCCCTCCTAGACAGGGAAACTCGTTTCCCTGATGGATTAGAGCTGTATAGCTCAGCGCGGGGCTGTGAGCAGCAGCCCGCACCAGGTGTTTCGGAGGGAGGGAGAAAGCCCTGCAATGCTCCGACTTGGGAGCGTAGTCTGAGTCTTGTGGTAGTAGTGAGCGCATTCAAAAAATTCCTCCTCTTGCTGAGACTTGCTTGTTTATTTGATACAGAAAGCGTGCAGGTTTCTTTTTTTTTTTTCTTTTTTTCTTTTTCTTTTTTTTTAAGGATTTCTCTGTGGAAATAGATGAATGTTGCTGTAATAATTTTGTTTTGCAGAATCCTTTCCCTGAGAAAGATCCTGTACAAGCTTTGAAACTTTATAGTCTCCGGCATTGAACATGCTTAGGATCCCTTATGTATCAAATATAGTTCACGGCAAAGCTAAAGAAGGCAGTGTCCTATTGAAAGGCCCTTTATGTCTTGTCTTTTCTTTGTTCAACAGGGAACAAAGTTTGTCATCCTGAGACACCAGACCTTTGACGAGGCTCAGGTAACCTCTGACAGTGCGCACGGTGCTAACAAAGAGTCCCTGTCAGCCTTTGTAGAAGATGTTGAGGCTTCAGTCAGCGTTGACTTTCCAGAAGACGAGGAGCGTGTTGGTGAAGTGCTAGACTGTGGTTCTTTGCATCTATCGGTTACTGGAGGAACAGAAGCAGCTCAGCATGAAGATGAAAAGATGACAGCAGCAGCAGCATCCCAGAAGTTGTGATCACACAGGCAGATGAGGTGGGTGATAGACAATACTTGATATAAAATTCCTTTTTATCTTATCTGATTTGTATTTTTGGCTGTGATCAGAAATACAGCTTGTTGTTTCTAATTAATTCTTTAATTTTCTTTTATTTATATTTTGAATTTAGCAAAATTCTGCTTCATGTTGGAAACGTTCTCCATCTAACCCAAAATGCATTAAAAAGGCTATTCGCTTTAATCAGCGAGATTTTTAATCTTATTATATGCTTCTCAAAAATGAATATTTCTTTGTATTGTACAGTACATATTTACATAAATTAGTGTTATCCTTGGTTATTTTGCCAACCATAATTTATATGCTTTTTAGTGTTATCATAAAATAAAATCTTGCCTCTGATATTCTGGGACCATTTTTAGCATCATAGCAAATTACCTTGGGAGGAACTATTACACAGTCAGTGAACTTGAGTTTAAAAAAAAAAAAAACCCAAACAACCTAAAATGTGTATCGAATGCTCCGCTTCCACTGATGAATCAATCCACTCTTTCACTTTTACTATATCTTACAAGTCAGCCTTTGCAGGCTTCTGAAAACTGCAAATTTGTAAAAATTGCATGTAAAATTCGCCTGAAAAGTAGAATATTTTTAATGTTTAGTTCTTTGAACAAATTCTTGCCTCATTTAATTATTTTTTAACTGTTAAGATTAGTTTCTCACCCTACCAGGTTTGTTTGTTTATATATCGTTTCTACAGAAGGTTCATTTCAAATATTGTGTTCAGAAATGTTGACAAAACATTTGCCAAGAATTTCTTTGAAGTAATATTGCGTGTACCTAATCTTACAAGGTACTGCTCAGCGGAGCTCGTGTCTCTGGGACAGATGGAGGCCCTACGTCCAAATGAATTGCATAAGCTCCGTTTCACCACCATAAACTTGACATATAAAAATATAATGAAAAAACCTGCTACACCTTCCTCCCTTCAGATAACTTCCCTTGCTTTTCTGTATAATTTTTATGGGTGCTTGGGGCAAGAAGTAACTTTGCTGTTATTGACCAGTTCTCTGTACCTTGTGGTATTGGGTTACCTACAGATGGGAGGAGAGAGAGACTTGTGATTGACTCACATTCCCAAGATGCTTCTCCGAGGTTAGCATCACATGGAAGGCTGCCGATCCTTATCTGAAGAGCCATTTAAGTTTATGGGTCCCCTGAGAGAATTGGTGACGATATCTCCAATGATAAAGTTATCGGGCTCTGGGCAATTACCTTGTTTGACCAAGTCAGTGAAAGTTTGTTGCTTTCCCTAGTACCTGATGGCAGCTGAGTCTCGAATGAAAGATTGGTTTGAGTGGGGTCCAGTTGGTGATGGCTGATTAAGGGAAGCAACTGGCGTACCTGGTGAAGTTCCTAACATGCTGAATTTGGGGTTTTGCTGGAGTCCAGGTACAGCTAGAGCACTTGTCGCAGTGGTAGGTGTAAGTCTTGGCGTTTATTGGTGCATTGATCAAAATGGAGACTGAATTCAAGGGTTATCCCTAGAGATGTAGCAGCTTGTATTGCCTCACGCTGGTCACCTGAAGTCCCTCAGGGCTCCTGGTGACTGTTGGATGCACGGATAGTAAGAACAAGAAAGTAAGTCTGTAGACTGTAAGACAACAAAAGCCGAGGGAAAATGATGCTGGACAGTTGCCAGAGACATATGCAGCTGGGAGACAGCAGCACTTTCCCTTGCTTTTAATAAAAGCGAGCAGTTCTTGTTCCCCAGAGATTTTCTCTGGGGAAACCAAGGGCTGTGTACCCTGTGGTGTCTGACTGGCTGAGGAGCTTACTGCGAAGGTGCATCATGTTGTCAGGGGCTGCGAAATTCCTTGTCTAGCACTACTTTTTCCTCTTCACGTGTACTGATAGGCAGGATGTTGCAGTCCAAATCATCAGCATTCCTAGTTAATAGGTATGGATATTTACTGTAACGTGCTTTCAAAGTGTCTGTCTCCCTCATTCTGGGCGCAAAGCAGTGTTTTTCTTTGTCAAGCATTTATGCACTTAGTACATGTTAACAGTTACTGATGTAGCGTATATGTCAGGAATTACACATGCAAGCAGGCATCTCCAAACGGTAAGTCTCTCAGTGTGGGTGGTTAGTACACAACATATGGGCACCAGAAATAGTGTCTGAGCCAGGGAATGATGTTGCATTGTACATGCAGCACAGGGATATAACCTTTGGGGGCAGTCACTTGGGTAAATTGTGTTGTACGTAACACAGGATTGTCTATGCAGTTTTGTCTGTCAAGCGCAGCCATGATGTAGCTGAGAAATTCTGCCGTGTTTTGGGGGGGATGCACATCTTGCAAACTTCTATTAGAATGGATTCAAATGCTGATGGTGACAATTGCTTTCTTCCTAAACCGGCCTGCAAAATAAGTAAGTCTGACATTGGTGTTGGATTTTAAAAGGGGCTGGAAATCATTCTCTTGTGTGCAAAAAATGTCTTCCCTACTTGTGTAGCAGTTAGTAATTCTTTGCTTGAATGGGTCTGTAGAAGTAGATGAATGTCTGCTTTTGAAAGCGCTGCCTTTACTCTTTGAATTGAATTTACACCTTATGTTGGTCGTGCAAGTTTTCTGTCTTTCTATCTTAGGGCATCTTCATGTCCCCACCTGTTCCTGTGGCTCTGCAGCTCAGTGTGGGACAGAAAAAAGTCAGCCCTAAGTACAGGCTGCAGAAACAAAAGCTCAAAGGGTAAATGAAAAAGGGGGTCCGTAACCGTTGGCCTGACGCGTGGTGTGGATATAGCCGTGCCAGCTTCTGCTAAGGCCGTGCCTGAGCAGCTGTAGAACTGGATGGGTAGCGCGTGGTGAGCCCTGCACTACTGCAGTTGCGTACCTCAGGGCACCTCATCTAGGGGGCCTGAATGGACTTGAGATAGGTCTGTTGAAGACATGTTGCTGGTGGTGTAGAGGCCCTGTAAGGAAAGGGGATACAGCCTGCACCTGATTTCTCTTTATTATTAATGTTCTTTTACTTACATAGATATCGATATTGCAGTAACTCATCTAGGAGTATTAGTTATGGGCTAGGGACATGGCCTGTGGAGAAGTGTGCATCTAAGACAGATGATTCTGCCCCTGAAAAACATGCAGTCTAAATAGGAGTCAACATACTGATACGGTGAATTTTTTTTTATGTGGCCTCTAGCAGTATTTAAAGACTGCAAAGATCCTTGATATCTTATCATTTTGGCTCTTATTATTCTGGAACTCTGTGGTTACACATATTTCAGAATCTTCTTTTCATGTTTCCCTACATCTTTATAACTGTTGGACAAGTTAGTACGTGAGATGCCTCCTTTTATGTGTGATAGATGTTGTAGATTTTTCAAGGGAGGGAGTAATTAAATTACTGTTTCAAAGGAGTTCTCCACCACACTAATAACTTATCTGTAGGCTTATTAAAGTAGTTGTTTGTACTCTAAAATGACTAAATAACTGTTGTCTAATCTCAAAATTACAATAAATCATAATTCCTCAGGGATGGGGGCAACTATGATTTCTGGATGTGTCTAACTGCTGATCTGAGTTTTAAATACTGTACTTGCATGTACCTGGAGGAGGGCACAGGAAAATAATTACAGTTCCTGCTATTGCGCATTCTGCGTGTTCGTGCTGTGGGTATGTTCCCGTTGTACCATCAGCCGGTGCTCGAGCAGCAACTTCAGTTAAAGGGTGCTGGATGGAGACAAACAGCAGCGATAGCTACCTAGAAGATTTTGTTAGCTTTTTGAAGTTAAAGTCCCTTGTTTCACCTGTACTACAGAGGAGACTTTGCAGCACTTAGAACCTCTGCAAGGAGGGAGTCTTTCCTCCCCCCCAATTTGCACCTGAAGGAGGGAGGACGACTGGCCTGCGGTCAAGCTCTGCCGGTAGCAGACCTGGCATTAAACGCTGCAGCCTCGGTGCAGTCTGCTGCTCATTAGGTCCCTCCACATAAGTCCTTAGAGGCGTAACTGCTATGATAAAGGCAGGCGAATACGTATGACACTGTGGCATGGTGTGTGCATTGGGACGGGAGGCGCTCAGCCTTTACGAGACCTCTCTCTGCTTCCAGGGGTAAGACCTGTGTAGTGAGGGGGAAGAGGAGAGGCGAATACAACAGGTTTCAGTCCTGCAGCTCAAATATGTGTGTGTCTGCTAAAATTTTTCCTTCTAATGGAGTCCAGCCTTTCTTTTTCATACTGTTGGATCAATGAAATGCTCCTAAAATAAGCTCCAATGACTGGTTTTTATTACAGCCTTAAGGAACAATTTAATTTTGCCTTGGAAATTCATCTGATAGGACCATTGCTCCTGGGATCACCAAGACGACTTTTACCTTCCCTTCTACAAATGACTATTCCTGATCCTTGGTGACTGGCAACTGTGTGTATACTGTGTGCATGTCCTAGAGGAGCTGGAAACAGGGTAGCTGGCCCAGGCAGAATCAAGTATTTCTTGCAAAATTACAGGCTTTACGGTAGATTTAATTACACCATCTGTTAATGAGTCTACATTTTGGGAGATGGTTGGGAAAAAAGGTCTCCAGGTTAAAACCATTTTGTGAACAACTGCTTAGAGTGACATGCTCCTTAGCCTTGGAAAAACTGTGTTTTGGGATGAAACAAGGGAAACTTTTGAATGACAGCAATGAGTATCCTATCCACACTGAATCAAAGGCATAGGAAATGGAGCAAAATGCACCTCCTCTGCTCTCCCCTGATGCTGGATATGTGTGCACTGAGGGACGCTGGCACCTGAAGGAATGTGACCGAAGAAAAGGGGATGATTTTGTGCCCCTTTAGCAGAGCATATGGTGTGCCTTTTCCCCATTGCTCGCTATGTTGTCATCACTTGTTTAAGGCTATGTTTGAACTCGAAGTGCCTTGTGGGCCAGATGTGCTAACTCTCTCGTCTCTAATGACACTACTTAAACGCAGTTTGCACTTTTTGTGCTGGCAATTCTCTATCCCAAAGCAGTAAGGTCATTGGGGGAACCCAGCGGTGTTAGTTTTGGAAGAGGACTGAGGCATAATAGTGAGTTATAACTGAGAATCAGGGCAGCCCCCTACTCCCAGATCCTTCCTTTGTTGTTTTACTTATCCTTACAGAAAATAGACCTACAAATCTCTTGGGATTGACTTTTTCTAAAGGAACAAAGAAACTTTGGTGCATGGTGCCCGTGTGAGTTCCCTGGCAGGTGTGTGCTCAACTCCCCTAAACTGCCTCGCGGATGCTGACGTTACACAGTCGTGCTCCTCAAAGTGAGAAAGACCAAGGGCTACGAAATCAGCCAGGCCACTCCATGTGCAGGCAAATAGCGTACCCTTCCCATGCCGGGGAATATCTTTCAGTATTCAAGGTATCGCTCCTAGGAGACTAACTTTCCGTGTGTATAAGATTTCATCATCAGCACTGACACTTGGTTTTATTGAAATTAGCCATTTTCCATTGAATTAAAGTGGTATAATGAATTAAAAATTAATAGTTTTATTTGAAATTTTTTCCTACATTTCAGTGACTTGAAACTGAGCCCCATAAAACCGATTTCTGATTCTATTTCAGTTAACTGTATTTATCTTGCTGATGTATGTGGTATGGATTACCATACCATATTTTAACATGCCCTAACAACATATCAGCAGATATGTAAAAAAGTGAGTTAATAACATAAATGTCTGCTATCATGCTGCTTTGTAAAACCATTCTTAATTTAATCCATACACTAAGTGTGCTTTCCAGTTACAAAAATTTATGATAAGTATCAGGCAGAAGTGAAACCATGATACAGAATTGTGACTGATGTAAAACAGACACACGAAATGAGTAGCATTAGGACACTTACTTTGAAGTTTGTTAAAACCAGTAAAGTGATATCCACTTTAAGTGAAACCTGCTGTTACAGATACCTACTGGATTTTGGGAACATTTCACTTTTGAACTTACTCCTTGCACTCTGCTTTAGCATTTCATATGTTGTGTAGTTTGGTTTTTTTAATGTGGTAGGGAAAAGTAAAATAGCTGACCTACTCAGATACCTTATTATCTTTGCTCACAGACAGTCGAGTATATTCAGTATCTGGGAACATTTCTTCAAATACCTTTGAGAAATTAGCTTGCTGTAACAGTGTAAAGTTGAAACAAATAGGGGTTTGCTCCCATTCAATATAGTACCATTGCCAAATGTGAATAATGGAAGAAATAGTCATTTAAGAAGGGATTTGAGAATGACAAAGCAAATGAGAGCGGTTAGGTTGGTCACTCTGAGTAAACTTTTTAGCATCTTGTTGACATTGTTGGCAATAATTTGAACCATAGGGATCGATTGCAGGCTTTGGGAACCTTTCCAGTTAAATGGGCAGGTGGCAGGAGACAGGTGTCTCCTCCAATTCGTGCCCATTTATTAATGGAGAATGGCCAAAGTCCTGGCTCCCTGAGCACAGCCGAGATCCCCCTGAGAAACAGGTCAGCATTCCAATATCTAATATTTATCCAGGTAATAAATATGTTGCGTGAAGACTTACTCCTATTTGAATTTTAACAGTGATGCATGAAATAGGGCTGTGAATTATGGGACTGTCATTAAACAGAATGCTCTTTGGACACTGGCACTGTGTTTATATGTATATTCTGAACAGGGAATTATATATGTTTAATAGAACTGAATGTACCAGAATTCTCCCTTACTTGTAAAAGCAATAACATGGCCATCTGAAATGGACTAAAAAAGCTCATTTTTGGAGGGGTCAAAGTGGGCCACATTCTCCACGATCTGTTAATCACCCAGACAATATATGCATACTGGTCTTCTGACAAAAAGAGTGACTATTAGAGTCTGTATGTCTAGTTATTATGTATGTTTCCATGTAAAACGATAGACCAAAAACTCAGGCTGATGACTTTGCTCATAAGAAAGCCCGTTTTAATGATGTGTGTTGTCTGAGAGATATGCGTTAGTGTGTTAATGGTATGTGTTCTGAATCAAGACAAATAACATTTTCCCCGTCATAAACTTCCGGAGTTGTTCAGGTTTTCTCCTACAAGGGATTTTTTTTTTAACGTTGATTTCATGAACTGAAGTGACTGTCTTTGGGCCAGCCACGTGACTTCTGGGAGGACTGTACTGAATGGATGCCGGTGGGTGGAGTGGCTTCTGTTTGCCAATACAGCGGTGCCTGAGCTTTGCAGGTCTGTGAGCGCTTGGATGTTACAGGAACTGGAACCTCCTACTTCAGCTAATACACAGAAACAGCTTGGTGGTCTACGAGCTGGGTTATTATTTTGACAATTTACCATACTAGCCATGATTCCTAGATATTTCTGTGGCGTTGATCAGAGCTATGGTGTCACGGGTAAAAATGAGAACAAAACAAAAGCAGTATAGGATGCTGGGATGAGTACTACAAAATTAAAATTAAATTCTCTTAAAGTGAAGAATGCATCTGCTTCAACTGTGCCCGTGAACATGTGAGAACTCTGTTCCCAAGACCGCAAGCTGGGATTGCATGTACTCCTCTGCACTCGAGTATTTGTACTAGCATTAGCTATACTCCGAAGTGATGCTACGTGACATGGAAGGGTCAGAGTCTGCAAGGCTCCTCGCCTTGCTCCCTGCATGGAAACAATTAAATAAAGTGGGAAAAACGTCATACCTCACAACTGGAACTATGTCTGTGCACACTCACTGTGTTGTCGTAAAGGTAACAAGGAATTAAAATATATAAATTACGCTTAATTGTCCAAGGAACGACTCGTGAACTGAGCATGTTCACTCTTGTCCGAAGAGCAGAAGGTTTAGCAGCCCTAATTGTATCTTAGTGTCTGAGCAAGAGGGAATCGGAGCTGACAGAGTTTTCAGTAGCTCCTGTGAGTTTTCTCCTTGTTTCCCTCAATCAAGAGGGACGTTTGTACAAAACCAATGCCATATAATCTACAGGTCCATTCCATGCGTCTGTATTTCTGAAAGACATAATTAGCCATGTATAGACAACTTGGAGAAAAGTACTTTGCAAAATGAATTAATTCAGAGGGCAATTTAGAGAAACAGTGTCTAACTCAGTGTCAGTGGATAAGGAGAATGAATTTCTTGAGTTGTTTATAAACTTACCGTATATAATTTTGTTCAGTCCAGTAGGGCGTGTGGATGCAATTATCTTCTGTGTGGTGGCTTGTGTGTGTTCTCTTCTACCATATTATCCAGCGTGCGGTGATCTAGTCCAGTGAATCTGGGACAGGTGACTTGGGAATAAGCTAAATCCGACTTGGTGCTGCAGCTCGAATTGCTTTTTGTGTAGTGATGTTTATTTTTTGAGGACAGTTGGCTGGAAGGAAATGGGCAAATCGTAACTGACAGAGTGGAAGATAGTTTGCTGGGCTCTGACTGACGTGGGATTTGATCCCTTTCTGACAAGAACAGCACCCCATTCAGTTTGCTTTAGATCACACATTTCTTCTCAGAACCCGTTGTCAGAAAGCCGCTGAATAACTTTCTCAAGAGGAGTGTATGACACGGAGCGCGGTAGCAGGGACAAAGGCAGCTATCCGTTTTACTACTGCTTTGTTGAGATGCCTGACTTAAAATTGTATGTCATTTCCCACGTAAGAATGGAGACTGAGGGCCAAACCTGCTTTAGCTGCTTTGCCTAGAGAAAGCCAAAATCGGGGATGAATTTGGTGTTATCTCTTGCCCTGAAAGCCTTTGTTTGCAGAAGTGGAATCGCTGATGGGCACAGGGTCAGGCTGAGACCCAGAACCGCTTTGGCTGTTCTGGACAGGATCCCCTTGTTGCCTTGATCAGTTACACGTACCTCATGTGAACGTGAGCGTTCAGGACGCTTTCCTTCTGTTGCCTCAACTAGCTTAATTAATATTTCCCTTGTGTTGATTGATTTTGACTATTCCTTCTATTTGGCTGACATCACTCATTGTGGCTTCCTGAAGGCATCTTGGTAAAACTTCTTGTTCCGTATTATGAAAAATATTAAATGCACAATATTCTTCCTAATACCTTTTCACCCTGAGCGTTGTTTACTGAACTGACACAACACTATTGATGGTCAAACTGGAAAAGGATGTTTATATCTCATAATGCCTCCTTTCACCTGTACACTGTCAGTTTTCTCTCTGGAGACCTCCTTGGACTCTTCCAGCTTATGTTTGTATGTTAGACTTCCACAGATAGCCAGGAGATCAGGCTAGAATGCTACTGTCTTTAAGCTGCTTTTGTATTTTTCATCGTTGTTTGTAGCTCAATAAAAATTGAAAAATAAATTAGCTGTAGCTTTAGAGGTATGTCAGAGTTGATGAACTTCATTGTTTTCAAGAGGCGGTTCAGTGGTGAAGAGAAAATGGAGTCTGCATCCTGATAAGGCTTTTTTTCTTAGAGAATAGCAATAATGGTGTCTTCAGAAGTTGTGCTTCAGAGTGGTATTTCAGCGGCCAAAGCAGAGGTGCTGGAGAGGTGACAAACACTGAAAAACTGAAGTCTGGCTATGATGAACTGCTCTATGGGTGGCGTGAGGATGACTCGGCATAGGCCCTGTGGGAGGTCCTTTGCTCCAAGACAGCCAGTTGAGGTGAAATGCACATTTCTTTTTTTAAACTTTGGGATTTATTAGTGTGCTGGGCAGGCATTTTCTTTCTTCCCTGCTCTTTGTTTTCTTTTTTTTTAAAAAAACCAAACACAAACAAACCACCCAAAACCAATAGAAATCAAAAGCTTGTAACTTTTTAAAAAATAAAACCCACCGTCTTTTTGTTGGTTTCTTGTCCTAAAAATGTGGCTTATGTTTTTCCTTTTCTCCTCTGTCCAGACCACGTTCTTGGTTTGGGGAAGCAGATCGATCTGGCAGCGTAATACATTCTGACTAATTTTTCTGGCATCTCTATGATCATGATTTCCTAATGTTATCCTTGACTTGTTGTCAGTGACAGAAATTCGAAGGCAGCTTGTTCTTCAAAGTGTTCTACATGCAAAAAATATTTTTTTTCTTTTTTAATCTCTAAAGCTCTCATTAAGGTTAGACTCTTAAAAAGGATTTGACTGTATGCAAGGCTGTATATAAAAGACCTTCCCTCTTGCTTATCTGTTCCTCAGCATTTTTCACGTGTGGTGTTTGGGATTTTGATCCCAAAAAGATTAGATTGGATTAATATTTTGTTTTCCTTTCAACCATGTAAATATTGAGGGTTTTGTTTCAGTTTTGCCACTCATTCCTATTAAAATACAGAAGGACTTAATAGAATCTTAGAAAATAACCTTAAGATTTTCCCCCCCTCCCCTGCAAAAGGTTAACTAAATATGGCCCCAGTTCTGCAAAGGATTACTCATGTTTAATTTTACATACCGTGCGTTGACTTTCAATGGCGTACTGCGTAAAATAGCCTCGCTCAGTCTTTCGAGATCACGGTCTAAATGACCGTACAACATGATGCTCCATACCATTAAACTAAAAGCCGTTTTGCCAGAGAGTGTTTTCTCATGCCTCTGGTTATGTGGATCTCTGTCACTTACAAATCTTTCTCTTTTTCTAAGGTCAGCTGATGACACTGCCTTTATGTTTCACCTGCAGGAAAGTTGGCACCTCTTTTTCCATCACTGAGTTTCTACCAGATTGTTATCCTTTTGACTAATAACAGCAAAAAAACCCCAAAAACAAACCCAAAAGATTATAGCATGCACCCCAATATTAGGATTTAGGAGGAAGAAAATAGGTAGGAAAAAAAAAATCAATGCTGACGTTGGGTTTTTCATCTTGAATTAAAAAGAAAAATGTAATATTAAGAAAGCATTGAAGAATGGCTTTTTTAAATGTTGCTTTGCTGCTTCTTGGTAGATAACAGTAATTCTAAGAAAACTTGTATTCTGGATCATAAAGGTAGATTGGTACATCATACATAAATAGATCTAGAAAAAAAAAAAAAACCCAAACCAACCAAACAGTGTTGGCAGAGGCAACTGAATTAACTAGGAAGAAATAAATTCATTGCATATTTGCATTCACCCCAAGCCTTGTTTTAAAATTTGGTTCAAAATGGCAATAAAATTTTCTTTCAAAGAGAGCTTCTCATTTGCCAAATTTGAATGCTAAAGCAGTAAACAGTAAACTTGTCAGATTGCTTTAAATGTAATTTGGGAAGCAAGTAGAGAATAGCAGTGCCATAAACTCCATCCCCTGGTTCCCTCGGGATAACCGTCCTTGTTTGAACAGTGAGAGAACAGATACAAATACGCATGCAGATGCCCTGACATTCCTAAAGGAGTAGAGTTGTTTTCAGCAATGTGAGCGGACATTACTATTGCCAGGGATTCAGTTTTTGTCCCCATCTACTATGGCTTTTTTCGGTCTTCTGGGACAACATAGCAGGAGCGTGAATGGCTCTGGCTGTGCAAGCGTGGCACGCTTGCAGTGCCTTGTGTGAGAAAATGTAGAGATGCACAAAACCACCAATGAAGCGGGAAGCTGCCTCTGGAGCCAGAAGCTGCAATGATGCAACCACTGCATCTGGTTTCACAACAGTTTAAGTCCAAGTATCCCAGCGTACCATGGTCCTCCACCCTCAGTTACCCATTCCTGTCCCCTTGCTCAGAGTGACGTTGGTGCTCTGGCCAGCAGTGAGCTCTAAGCTGATGGTGAACTGAAGCCAAACCATGAAAGGAATGGCTCTTCAGTTGCTCATAACATTCGATATTTGCTGTTATTCTGTACTAGAAACCTATTGCATTACTGTTGTTCTGTGCTAATGTGTACGGAAGTATAGGATTTTTGTCGGTGAGGAATATATGAAAATATGTGAGAGTCAATGCCACTAGGGCTTTGCTTTCTGTGTAAGTGTTTGGGATGCTTCTAGCACACGTGGAGTAAGCTCTGGGTTGTGTGGTCAGGAGGTACCTGGAAACAGCATTATTAGAAGGTAACAATCTTCACAGGTTCCCTTTCAGCACAAGGACTGATGCCACTGCAGTGGTCACATCATTTTAGGGCCATCCCTGCACACGTGGGAAGAGTTAGGCACTTCACGAAGGTACAAAATCCAGAAGCGATGAGGAGGCGTCTTACTCTGCTTCACAAGGAAGTTCCTGTACCTTTCTGAGTCCAGAGCCCTGATCCGTCTCCTGAAGTTGGGCACCTCTGAGCTTTCTGTCACCGGACTGAGCAGGAATTGCTGCTGTTCTGGCTAAGCTGGACAGTGTATTTTAAGAGCTCAGAGTTAAGGCTGGTTGGTTGGGGGTTTTTTGGTGTCCGCCCCCTGCACACAAGGTGGTGATCGCTGTTCTTAACTGGGCATGGGTCTTCTAAAAGTGTCGGGCATTGGTTCCCGTTGAACAGGAGTGCCTTTAGCCCGGTGCTGGGTGGTTTGGAAAGTGCTAAACCACAGTGCAGACTGTAAGGATAAGGGAATAGTCACATAAACGCCTTGACAGCTTATGCTGTGCTCGGTCATTAGGATTCTGAACATTTTGGTACAATTCTGTAATTTGTACAATTTACATTGAAACCCTCTTTGAGAGACTGCACAGAGATATACCCTTATTTCCGATTGCATTCTCCTTCCCTTGTGTGGGGACATTCTGATAATATCATTTTTTCCAGCATGCTTTTTTTGCAGCTGGCCCTTTAATTTTGGCAAAATCTGTGCCCTGCAGCCCTAAAATCTCCTCCCCCCCCCCCCCCCCCCGCCCTGAGATTGCAGCATTTTGCTTTCCCAGATGGTTAGCGGCTGTTACATTTTCTTTTGCCTTTTATTGTTTCTTTTTAAGAAATAAGCATACTTTAAGGTTGCTGTCAGAAATGAGCTAGCTTTATACTGATGTAGCGCCGGGCGAGGAGTGTTGAGGGAGGGACTGTACTTGAAACTTGTTTAATGTTACACTGAGTAACATGGACTTTTTTTTTTTTAAGTGGAACTTGGGTTCCAGCGGTTGTCTGTGTTTAGCAAAAATATGTACAAATTATCTGCTTCCTTGCTGTGCATGCTGTATATGTAATCCAAGTACTTTTCACTAAGGAATATCCACTTATGAAAAAGCACCTGAGGGCTTATTGTGAAGAGAGCAACTTCAGAAAAACATATTGTACTGTAATGGTGGACTATTGTACCAAGTGGTGGACTTGGCAGTGCTGGGTTAATGGTTGGACTTGATGATCTTAAAGGTCTTTTCCAACCTAAACGATTCTATGATTCTATAAATTCACATTTCTGTCTTGATCCAAATTGATTTGCAAGTGTAGACAAGCCTTTGGAGCTACTTACTAAACTCTGTTTATAAAGTAGCTATGGCATCTGGAAGAAAATAACACACTTGGAGACAAGTGGTGTATTCCAAAGAGGCCTAACTATTTTTTTTTTTCTACTTGACTTTTACAAAAAACTCGTCTTTATGTGCCTGACTGGACAAGACTTTAAAATTGGTGAAATGATAGTGACACATCCAGAATGAAAAGCCTTTCCCGTTGCACTGCAGCGCTGAAGACTCTCTACTGCCCCCCAAATATTCTCTAAGTTTATAGAACTGTGTCTTACAGACTCAAAATAAATACGTTTCATTCCAGTCTAGCAGTGCCTGTTCGAACCCTGGTTTATGAAATCAATCAGCTGAAGCAGGGATACCTGATGGTAGTGACAGAGCCACTTTGGACAGCTGACAGAGATCATTATTAAAAAAGGTACAAGAAAAAATGAGATTCAAAGACTCAAAATCATTTACTATGTAAGCCTCAGTTTGCTTTCCCCACAGTGCAACTCGGAATAAATTTGATTAGAGGCAGAATGGCTGGAGAGGGCTCTTACACAAGGTTGTAATACCAGGTGCAATCAGGCTTCTAATAGCCTAAGGGATGGCTGTGTTTTGAAAGCTAATTTGGATTAATGCAAGGTCTGAATTTAAAGTAGGGCTAGGTATTTCTGAATAACTGTATTCTTATTCCAGAATAAAAGTGTCCACACGTGAAGTTATTCAGAAACAGCTATTTTGGCATAAGCTATTTGTATCTGAGCCTTAAATCTCTGCCTGTAGGCTGCTAATGGAGAAACAAAGAATAGTATCAGCTAAGAGGATCTCTCACGAAATCTCTTCCTTCCAAAACCTGCAAAAAACTTCCTAAAATGTAACATTTTAATTTAACTGTGTATATCCTCATTTTATTTTTTCTCAAAGGGAAAGAAGTCTTTTTAATTAAGAACAGGATTAGCCCATACGGCTTAAATGATAACTTCCATGTGCTCATCGTTTTGTTTTTAATCAAGGCTAACAAGTCTTTCATTTTCAAATCTTGTATGTAATATTGACTTCTAAGCATTTTCGGTTTTAGAGTAAAAATACAGAAGTGTAGTTAAAGAGAAAGGGCTGACAGTACTCCACTGATAGAAATGGGCAAAGATTTTTGCGGTGAAGCTCTAGAAGAAACAAACTGGGACGTGTCCCCGTCTTTGTTTTCTGCCAGCATGTGAATCCCCGAACGCGGGAAATTCGCTGCAGGTTTGCAGCTCAGGACTTCGCACTCCTTGCGAGGTGTCAGAGTGCAGCGTGTGTGTGAGGGGCGTCCTGACCTGCCTTTGTAGATGTGGCTTTTGGAAGTTACCTCTGCTTGGTGTAAGTTGCAAGAGATTCTCACGTGCAACTCGAGGGCAGTTGTTGTCATCGCTGCTGAATGTAATGCCTCTTACTTCAGCGCGACCTTCACTACTCGGAGCTACAGCATTGACAGGATCAAGCTTTGTTTCTTTCTTTCTGTTTGCATGTAGCATTTAAAATTCTTAATAGGGCTGATGTCTTGTATTCAAGTTGAACTAGGGCAGGTCTGCACAACCTAAGATCAAACCACAAATCTACAGCTGCTGTGCAGAAATGTTTGATAGCATTTGTAGATAGAGAGGCAGCAAGACATTTGATTATTTTTTTCCATAGGAATTCAACTTATATCCATTGAAAAATATAGTTACTACACAGTAGCAGGCTTCAGAATCGAGTATCAGGGTAACCTGTGTGTTTCCGCTCAGGATAAACACCAGAAGGGTTTAGAAGGCACGTTGTAATATAGCCAGTATAACGAGCTATTGTACTACTGATATTGCAGTTCAGTTTGATGGAAGTCTATTACCGAGTACCCAAATAGGTTCTTGGATGTGTTTGGCAGCGTGTTGCGCAGGCGTGCAGTGATGCATCCATGTGGAGCCCCCTTGAAACCAAACCACCTCTGGAAGGAGTTAGTGACCTGCTGCATCCTCTGAGTTACAGGACTCGGTCTTTTATTCAGGAATGTGTTTGGGTTGGGACTGGGACTCACACCCAGCCCTTGGTTGTGTCTTGCAGCTATAACACCTGCTTTTCAGCTGTGCCAGCTGGTGCGTATGCCAGATTTATTACCCATGTATTTTCATTTTCTTTAGAAAATATATAAATGTGCTTTATAAGTTGCCAATAAATTAAATATTCTGTATACATCTTGGCTGTTATCCCTAGTCCTGCTAAAAGTAACTGTATATCCTGAAAGAATTAAGATGGCAGTATCATTACCTTGAAGACCACCTCCTTCTTTTGCTAAAATAGCAGCAAAAAATGCAGTACAATGCACAGAATAATTCCAAAAGCATGTGTAGTCAGCGTGGCTACGTTTGTGATACCTGAGAGTTAGCATGTTCTAAAATGCGAGAGTGCAAGGCAGGACTATATGGCACACAATTCCCTGAATGTATCTATGAACTGATTCTATAAGTGGAAATAAGTTTCTTTGTGAGCTTAAAGTTTTAATTCTTGCCCTTTTTAAGATTCTATCGGTATCATAAGATTAGGTTGTTTGTTGAGGGTAGAGTATGATAGTTATTTTTGCTTTACCAAAAGGCAATTACATAGGTTGGTTCCAGTCCCTTGCTAAATAGCTTTTTCTTGTGGCATTAATTTTAATGTTTAAATAGCGTGTGCGTTTTCTTACGGCTGCATAAAGATATGTATAAGTAGAAGGCTACTTTGGTTGGGAAGATCCAATGCTCAGCGAAGCCTTTCGCATATATAGAATACTGAATATCTAAACCATTATTTAGCATCAGAATCAGTTATGGTTGTCTGACTGATGGACAATCTTTTCCTGACCCAGTCTCTTTGCAAGTGACCTATACTGTCTAGACAGTTGCATATTATTTATACATTCATTTCAGATTTATAGTTATTTTAACTAAAGTTGAGGGTGTTAGTTTGCCAGTGACTTCATATCCATATCAGCACTTGAAACAGGCTGCAACAAAACCACACTTAAAACTAACAACACAGTCCCTGTCCATCGCTGTCCATTGTTTGCTGGTTTGCCCTTCACCACTCCTCTTCACATCCCTCCCTTTCCCCCTCCCCAACCAAAAAAAGGGGGGGGGGGGGGGGGAAGGGGAGGGGGGGCGTCTAACACACAAGAAAGATTGTGTAAAATCTGCTAATTTCAAAGAGTGGAGATCAATTCTGGTTGATCCCACTGGGTGATTGGGGAATTGCTAAAACAAGATTTGCATCCAGTTTTCAAGTCTAAAATGCTAGGACTGAAATAAAAACTGCTCTGCAGAGCTATTTCCTAAAGGGTGCATAGAAAGGAGGTCACGTTAAACCGGCGCTGCACGCACCGCATGTGAGAGGCTGTTCCTCAAAGGCAACCTGCAAGAGCCCTTCTTAATGCAAGACTTTCTTTCCAGAATCATGCTCTTGACCCCTTTAGGGGTAAGGCAAGAAAGAACATGAAATAACCCGGTGCTGCTCCAGTTAAATACAGTTCTTGACGCTTGCAGCCGCTAGCTGTGTCCTCGCCACTGCTGATGGTATGCGTGTCCATTATTTTGAAGATTAGGATGAGACGACGTGTGAAATTCACATCTACTTTTAGACTGTTGACTCATTTATGAAGAGTTTGTCAACTGTACTCTTCTAGGCAATGTGATCTTTTAATTTTTTTTAGGTATATAGAAATAGAAGCAGACATACACATCTATGTGTGGCAACAGATGGATTATCAGATGATATCGGAGAATATATACTGGCTTGTTTTGAGATGAAGGTTATGCTGGCATAATTTAGAGCTGGGGGGAGCCATAAATCTTCACAACCTCCTCCTTTTGCAAATGGCTGATTGTTTTTTAGAAAGGGCATTAGGAATCTGAGAATATTTGTCTCCAGCATGTTCCCAACATCTTTTTATGCATGAATAATCACCGTAACAGTTATAAAGGCGTTGTTATCAAATGGCATTGACAAGCAAGATGGGCGAGGCAGAAAGAGGCATGTAAGAGAGGCTCCAAAAGTCAAAGGAAAGAGAGGGCATGCCAGGAGGTTCACGGAAACACGGCAAGGTGGGTAGAGCACAGGGGTGCTTGGGCAGAAGAGCTTGGGATCCAGGAAGAAGAAAGGAAGGGAGTGTGAGAGAGGAGTAGAGAAGACCAGGGGCTCAGCCTACAGAAGAAAGGGAGAAATGTGGTGTTCACCAGCCTCTGGGGAACATGTCAACAGGAGATGAAAATTTATTTTACTGACCATTTTAGAAAGGGTTTTCAAAATCGGTCTCTTCCCCCATGCTTGAATTTTGTTGTTTCATACGAAAACAACTTATGAAATCGAAGAAACATTCAAAAAGGCATTATCAGTTACTGCGCACAATCCATTCCAGGTCTTGTAACCCAAGTAGTGTCCTACTCAAGCATATCTGAAGACTTTGTCATACAAATGCCTTGATTTTCATGTCTTTTACAAAAAGACTTCCCTCTAATTCCTGGTAATTTCACTGAGATCATCATCCTTAACTCTGGCCTTTATGTATTTGTAGAGAGTACAAGCAGATGATAGACTTTCAAATAAAAGTATGGTCCCTGTGGTGTTGCTCAGAATTAAGGTAATAGATCAGAGGAAGGTAGTCAAAGTTAGAGATCGGTAAAATTAATTAGTGCTAGTTACGGACTACCTTTGTTACAAATTTTAAAATGAGTAAGGTAAGGAAATATCAAATTAACCACTCGCTGAAAAAAAGGCTTGGATTTTAAAAATCGTAATCCTAAAAAATACACGTTCTCTAGGTAATAGGAAGAAAACGTTTGGACATTTTCTGCGCTTGTTACTTTGAGTCCCAGAATCTTTCCTTTTAGCTAATACAGTATAAGATTAATTCTCTCGCAGCACATTGCCTGGAGTTCAGTGCACATGTTTACTGATGTGTACAGCTCTCAAATAAGTTTAGTGCTTCTTTCACCCACTGTTAGGAAGTATATTTAAAAGAAATTGCCTTTTATAGATTTAAATTACAAAAGTACTGATATCATGCAAAAAGTAGTTCAACTCATGCAAGCATACAAATGTGTAAATCTTAGGGAAAAAGATACCCAGGGCTAATATGAATGTAAATAGGATTAGCTGCTTGCATTAGTGTCTGAAATACAATTTAAAATGCTTACTGCCTGGTTATTCTTACATATATATATCTCTATATGCATATGTGTCTATATAAATATTTTTATATGTACATATATATGTGTATGTATGTTTTTTTTCCCCCAAAATATACCTTACTAGTACTTGAAAAAAATTGGTTTTTTCTAGACAGGAAGACCTTTTGTCATGAAGATTACTTAATGACAGCTGTGTTAGTGATGGAATCTAACGTATTATTAGATACAGAAGGTTTATATTTGTTGTTACATGAAATATTAACACAAAATGAGGACAGATTTCCATCCTTCCCATATCTTCCCAAATGCAATAGTAATTTTAGACCCAGTCTTCTCACTGAATCGTGAACAATGACAGCCACCAGATTCTCTGTAAGCCCATGAAAAGAACAATTTTCAGTTAATGGTACTGCTAAAGCTGCATAAATCAATGTACGAGGCATTTCATTAGAGATTTCAGTCCCTTATGTCGTGGCTTCTGCAGCAAAGCAAGTCCTTTAAGCAGCCTTAGTGGTAGTATGGTTTTAATAGTATGGAATTTACAGTATAGAATTTATAGTTTTAGTACTATAGTATAGTTTTAGTATAGTACTTATAGAATTTATAGTTTTAGTAGTATAGAATTTAGTTTTGTTATTACTTTACGTTAAACTGGTAGAAGTATGCGGGTTATAACCTATTTTTTTAGGCTTCTTATCTGACATACTCTTGAACTTGAAATAGGGCAGATGCCTAAGGAACAGGGCAGATTTTGTTTCTCAAAATGTTTAATCTTCCTGCCGTTCCTGCTTGCTAATAGAAATGGTGATCCTTTTTCTAGAAATAACCACATATACCTGTGAATTGTTTAGTTTAAGTGACAGCTAAAAAGCGATAATGTCATTTTCTCTCCTGTGTGTAATAACTATGTTAGAATGATGCCATAATAATTGTACGTGAGCTTGTATAGAAGAAAGAGTCCTAATTAAGGTATCTGTGTGCCCTGTCAAACTCGGCAAACAGTTGTCGAAAGACACAACGTTGCATACCTGGAGTGTGATGTCAGAGTGATAATTGCTCAAGCAGAAAAGTTTGTATTTGCTAAAATACCAGCTTTATAAAACTGCGCCATTGTGTAGGGGGGGCCTGCGAAGAGTGGTGCTGTGGCTTCTGTTTTGACAGTCTGTATTGCTATAGGCTGTGTGTAGAACGCAGGAAATCACAATTAATTATACTGAGCAAAGAGTTTGGCAAAAAAATACACCCCCCCAGTTTTCAGTTAGACGTGTTTAACGTTTTTATGTAAAACATTCCAATTTCTTTGTTTGGTAAGAACATTTTTCATTTACAAAGACTTTTTGTTTATGTATAAAATTAACCTCCAGGCCCTCCACAATGTTCAGTTTTCCAAATCACAGCAAAGCTTTGTTTTACACTGAAATATTTTTTTTTCCTTCAGTCAAAAAATCAAATACGCACATAACCCCCCAAAATCTGTTTCGGCTGACCATCCCCAATCTTTTTTTTTTTGAGCATTCAGTGAAACAAACCAAAACGTTGTTTTGCAGCTCTAAGCAGAGGGTTGCGCTTGAGTTGATCCCCCAGGGCAAGCCTGTACATTAACTGTGCGTCCCACGCAGTCTGAGGCAGCGGTCCCCAGTCCTGTGGGGCCATCGGCTCTTGTTCTGCGCAAGTGAGGCACGGTGGGCGCCGGTGTGTTGGTCGTGCTTCTCTGTGGCAAAACACAACGCACGTGGGCGATGGTCTGGGGGTCGGCGCTCCTGCGCTTGGTCGTTGTGCTGAACAGGACTGCGCGTGGCTTGTGCACGGAAAGTAGCACTTCCCTTGCGGGACTGACGTTAAACCTGGTCTGCAGCTACCCTGGAGTCACCAGGAACAGACCAGCAATGGTCACGTCCTGCCCTGCCTTCTCATCTTCGTTCTGGCGCTTAGCACCGAAATGACCACGATTTGGAAAAGCTCCTCAGGAGCTGAAGGAGTCCGTGTTCCTGTGTCACTAAACCCTTTAAAAAATGACCTTCATCTTGCATCTCTGATGTGTAAATGGCTCAGTGAGGTTGCTTGGCCTGGGTTTGGTCTCACAGCACTGTAAATCAGGAGCTGTGGCATGGAAGTCAGTGGGTTTACACCAGTGGGACCAGAATCGGGCTCCCCCCTGCACACACATGTGAATTAAGCAAGCAGGACTTGCCCTTTGTCGTGGGCTACCGGCTTCCTTCGCTCTCCTGCTGATTTTCTTGAATAATGCACCCCATTGTAAACAGATCAATTGCCAGCATTATGTAACGTAAAGAAAAAGAGCTCGCTACATCATTTTTCCGTAATTATACAAAAATAAAATGAGTGCATAAACGAGACCAGAAAAGAGCTCTGAGTGTTTACAGAAATAAAAATAAATGAGTGTGTTTTTTAAATTAATATTTTCAAATGTTCAGGTTGAATTAATTTGAGCAATATGAATATGTATTGGTAGTGTTAATTCTTTGGGGTTTTGAAAATTCTTACAACCACATAATTAAATGAGTGCCTTTAGAAATACTGATAAAACCCATTGCCATTCAAATATCCATACAAGACAACAGGGGCTGTAAGCTGTAGGCTTTAGAGATTAGTTTGGCCATGGGCCAGTATTTATCACAACATTTCCATCTTAGAAGATAAAATTTAATCATTTTTATTTAAATATAAATCAAAATGAATGCAGGTTTTAAAAAAAGGAATGTATAACCTAATCACAATATCTTTATTTTGGAGATGCTTGCCTCTATTGTCTCTATTCAAAGGAGCAACGCTGTCTTTGTGCTGCTCTTCCTTCGGATTCCTTTTTTCTTCTACAAGGGTGCAAAAGGAAGGGGCGGTTGACCCAAATACAGTCCTATCTCCTAATTTTGCCAAGATCAAAGGCATTTCTTGCGTTTTATGTGCTGCCTAGTGGTGAAGTCTAAAAACACACTTTATTTAGGCATTTCTCCACTTCCCAGACGCAAACACGGCCACCCCAGAATTAGGCTTCCGCAGTGCTTCGTTCTGTCGGCGCCTTCTCCGTGCAGCGGTGCCGGCTACCTGCGCGCCCTTGTGCGTGCCACATGCCCTAATCGAAATGCTGGCCTGAGGTGCCCTTAGCTCTGCCTTATCAACTGTGCGTGCAGTTTTGCTGAGCTTGTGCACATGCGAAATGAGTAATTATAATGTTTTTTTTTTCTTATGTGAAAAAGAAATATAAAATAGGCTGGTAGTTTTGAGACAAATTTTGACAAAAATTGAACTGCCTGCTTTTCCCCTGAGATTATGGCCAGCGTGCTCCGGAGGCGGTAGGAATTTCTGGTTCATGTGGTTGTATCTATTGATGCCAGTTAGCCAGCTGAAGGAAAGTGCTCCTCTTAAATAGTGGAAAAGTAAAAGCTTGGACATTACTTGCAGCAGCCACCAATCTATCTGAAGCTTTCTCAACTATACGTATATGTTGTACCCGTGTAGGGAAGACAGCACGGTTAGTTTGCTAGTTCTGCATCGCCATATTGCAGTTCTCCTAGTGTTACGCTGACTTTTGCAGTCCTGGTGCTAGAAATGAACTGTCCTACCTGCTTTTTAGTCTGCTTTGGAGGATGGCACAACTTTGTAAAGCAAAAATAACTTTTGTTTCAGTTGAGCTAATGAAATGGTGTTCCTTAAAGTGCAGTGAAATCAATTCTAAGCAAAGCCTGTTAGTCCTCACCTCTTGCTCCAAATTACAAAGTGCAACAAGGGAGAACTTTTCAAAACACTGGAGGGTTGAGGCAACCTCCAGCCAACTTGCTGGGATTGTTCTGGTAACACTAATTCTGCTAACGAGCAATGCGCAACTTGGGTCGGTGGAAATGCTGCCTTAGATCCCTGGTTACGCTGTACCTTCCGATCAAGCAAGCGGTCACAAATTATTTTCTGCACAGCAAGCTCTAAAAGCAGCTTTTTATATTAGGCTTTGATGGGAATATGTGTACATGTAAAAATATTAAATGGATACTTAATAATATGTTAATTCTGTCTATAATGGGGGAGCCCTCATGTTATGTTACAAAAAACCAAAGCTGATTTTGTAGTGTCCTTCATCAGCTAGAGAGATCGTGGCTATCAACTTTCTCTGGGAGAAGGAAATAGAACTTCTTTCTCAATGCTGTTTCTCATGTAAGGAAGTCAAACTGCTTCTGATCTTTAATACAAAAGCAGGTTCCGTGCTATTCCTCGGCCTCATATTGGAATAACGTATTAACACCTTTAAAATGTGAACTGCTTGTTATTTTTGTACTCAGAATTTTCTTCTGTAGGTGTCTGTTCAGTTGTTTTGCTTCTCCAGGATAGTAACCAGGTCATCTCATGGAAAAAGATCAATTATTTAGAAATTTGTTAGATTGTTTAATAATGGTGAAATATATATATTATGTATAACACACATATATATGCATATATATATTCACACACACATATTACTTATACTCTCAAGTGTTGTTTATATATCTCGGCATCAGCTGCATAAGTGACCGGAGTGTTTGCTGGGATAAATCATAGCTCCCACTGTCTCCTGTTTCTTCAGTAAACACGGCAGAATTTAAAGCGGAGCTGAAGGTGGATCTATTTCTTCAGCTTCAACGGATTTCCGTGCTTGTTTTGCAGCAGCTCTTGAATACTAAAAGGTAGTTGCTGAGCTCATGCTTCTTGACCTAAGGCTATGTTAGTATTAGTTGTTATAACCCTTTAGCGATTCAGACTAAGTGGGGCACTTCATTAGCTCCAGTTAAAGACAAAACAAAAATGTTTGTTTAAACTAGCAGATCTTAAAGCTGTGTTTCTTTCACACCATTTAGAAGATTTCCCACAAGCTTTCCCCTTGGGGTCGTCTTCAAAAACCAACATTTTTTCAGGTGCTCTACGAACTGAGACTAGCTTCCCGTAACCTCTTCCTCACTCTTAACCCACACAGTGTGCACACACGTCGTATCTGAAACGTGTTAGCTACGTGGCGTTTATTTTTCAGGCTTCCTGGGGGCAGTATCATACTGCACAAAGTATGCTTCACCCGCTGTTAAGGGAGACTGATTTCCAGTTAAATATTGGTATAAGTATAAACTAGGTACTCGGAATGATGCTTTGATGTACATCTTTTCACTGAATTTTGGATATTGTGTTCTCCCCGTTATTGAACAGAAGGTGACCCCTGTGAAAACAGAGAGAGCGTGGGCAGGCTGGGGAGGTGTCTTTGGTGATGTTTATCCATGGCATCCCCATTTGAGTTGTACTTCTAGGTACCTTGCTCTGGCACGGATGTGCAACATGTCCTTAATACGTATCAAGACTGGCTTTGTAGAAAAGTTACTCTTTATAAACCATTTTAATGGTGACTTTTGGGGAGAGCAGAGGACTGAGGATCTTATCAAGTAAAGCCAAGGGGAAATACTCCATGGGGAAACTTGTAGCTGCCCCAGGATGGTGGCAGGGCAATGAGCTGGTCGGTGGGAAACTGAGAAATTCATGAAACTTGGGGATTGTTCCTTTTGTTGGAAGGTCCGAATGCTGCCAGCAGAACCCCACCGAGGAGAGGGGTTGTATGTTTAGGGGCTGCCTGTAGGTATGAGGATGCACAGCACTGTGTAACAAACCAGAAACAAGGCTTTTGTAGTTGGATGGATGTGCCTAATTTGGGGCATGTGGGGTAAAACTGGTGGTTTGGTTTCATGGGGTTTTTTTCCCCAATAAACTGAATTTTCAGCAACCTGAAAACCAAATGCAGAACTGAAGGCTCATACACTTTTCTTGCAGGTCCAGAGACAAATGACAACATTATTGAAAACTATCCATCTGTCTTGAGGGTGAATGTTTCTACCACCTGGCACAAATGCCTTCCCGTAGGGTAGAAATCGTGCTACATTCTTTGGTGCCCGCTAAGATTAATCAAGCTGCTTGTGTTTCAACATGTTGTAAAATGAGGTGCTCCACCAAGACAAGAAAGAGCTATTGTTTAAACAATTCCTCCAGCATCCCGCTGTTTGATTCTTGGATAACAACGTTATGGGATTTTGGAAAATTTTTGCCTATCAGGTTAACCGAAAAGAGTTGTTTAAAGGAGCAAATTAGAATCTTGAAAAGTTATAGATGTGGAAAAATAAAGTTGTATTTTAATACAACAAAGTCCGAAGAGTATATGAAAGACCACGCATTCTTCTGTATGCGATTTGCATTGAAGGTAACGAAGTTCACTGCAAACTTCGCTGTCTGTTACGTGCCTCGTGCTGCACTGGGGCTGCAGTTCAATGCCTGGTCCTGTTGAATATGTTGGGAATTGTAGCATTACATATATCATTGATTTTTCTGGATCTTGAGGCACTCTTCAAGGGTGTCACTTCTTATGCAGTTGCCTGTCAGCAAAAAGATAATGCGTAGGCAATGGTTCCACACATTTTCCGGGATCAGTTGCTGAAGTTGGAATGTTCACAGTAGCATCTTAGTTTTTCTTTCCTCTTAGAAAACATTGCTGGTTTAAAGGAGCTGCTGGGGTGACAGAGAAGGTGTGAGGAAGATTTATAATATAACCATTCTTTTGATGACAATTACTGAATTACTGTTTTTATAGCCCATCAAAACGTGTGTGAAGTCTGTGTGTCTGCATGTCTAAGCAGGCGTGTGTATCTTGTGGAAATGTTCCATGTCTGAGGATGCCCCGAAACGATCAGTCAAGTCTGAAATGAAAAATAGTAAAACACGGAGGTCGTCTTATTTGCCTGATATTTCTGATCCTTTGGGGATACACTGGGGTCACATTTAGAAGCTTTTCCTCACGAGACTAAGCTTTTTTTCCTTTTATTTTCTTTTTAAACAAACACACGCCTCCCTCCCCCCAAAAAACCAAGCCAAAACAACAACAAAAAAATCTTATCTAATCACATGCCTCTGAGAACTGGGGCTTTAAATGAAACCCCAGATATCTCCAGATTTGTCCTAAGAACACAGCTGCCAGCAACACCAGGTGGTGGTGTAACAATCAACATTATTATTATTATTATTTAAAAAAATATTGGCCAGAACATACACAGAAATGTACTGAATAATAATAAAAAAATGCATAATAGTATAAATGCTTTTCAGCTGTTCAATAAGGCAAACAGATGTAGTAACACATACTTGAGAGCATGTTATGTACTTTAAATAGAGAAGTTGAGTATCATTTCATCATGGACAAAAAGAAAGAGACAGAATATCAGGGTTATTTTGAAAGGCAAAATTTTAAGGAGGAGCGTAAGAGCTGCCCTGAGTTTTGTATTGGACCAAGCCCTGGGAGCTACAGTAAGCTACGCTTGATTGCAGAAGACCTACTGCACCAAGGTAAGCGGTTTCATGAAACAAAGATTCCCGAGACACGGTTAAAGAAAAGATTTTTGAGAAGTTGCCAAACTGTTGAAGGGCACATAACACTGGAGTATTTGTGCAGGCAAGAAAGCAAGTGATAATGAAAGGTGAAATGTTTAATGGAGAATGCCTTGTAAATTTTCATGTGGTATCAAAACCTGTCAGGCAACCTGGTGAAAACGCAGCAAGCACAGCTTGGAAGTGGTGAAAAGGCTGAAATTTTGGTGTGAGGAATAGTAAGTGAGTCCAATGGGAATGCATCAAAAAGCACCTAAATCCTTGTGTTGAGATGTAGGTGCTACCGCTGTTTTGGTGGAAAAGTAAAGAAAAATTCAGTGAATGGATTTTCTGGAATCAAAAATAACTATTTGTACAGATATAAGTAAAAATCTTCTTGCACGTGTTAATACGACATAGTTATTGTTATTAGTAGCAGCTCATGTAGGGCTGTCTCAGAAGCTCGGGCTCCCAAGCGGGAGCACTGTCTGTGGCACTTCACGGAGAAGGCTTTTGCCCAGGAGGGCGGTGGGGTCGGAGTTCTCTCGGGTCCCTTCCGCGTTTCCCTTGTCACTGTGTCTCTTGCCCTCCCCTCACTTTTTGTTTTCATCCAGCTTTCTCCTTCCTCGGCCAGTCCCGCAATCCCTGAGCAGGCCCCGTGTTCCTCCCTCCTTCCTCGGCGCGCTCCTCTGAGGTCGTGCGTCCGGCGCCTGGCTTTGTTATTTCTGATTTAGGGATTTTTTTCTGCCTGTGAAGATTCCTATTTCTGGCCATGTTGCAAGGGCAGGATCTTGCAAGTACTCTCCCTCCATAGCTAGTGTTGGGCTGGAGTCTGGCTGGTGAGGTTTCTTCTCGAGACAATGTGGCGCTATATGTTCTTGGACCAGAAGCAAAAAGTTGTGACGTATGGACAAATAGTGTGAAATCAGTGGGGTAACTCAGAATAGGGTGATAGCTTGCTTGGAAAGGAGAGTAACAGAATCTGTCCCTCGCTGATGTTGGCAGAAATGAAATTGCTGACAGAGGTGTCTTCAGCCAGAGGGTCAAGATTTCATTCCAGGTGTTCGCTCACCCAGATGTGCAGTATCTATAGCAGTGAAGTCCTCCACACCTACCCCCAGACAGAATTTTCAGAAAATACAGGAGACATTAACATGGAGCTTTAATAACAAGTTGTTATATATGTAGTTACACAGAAAAGCCACATATTTCCTATGTCAGTTATAGGAGCACTTCCTACGTATATATATATAAGTCTGAAAAGCTGTCCTCTACCTACAAGAGCAAACATACCCAAAGTTAATGCCAATAAATCACAAATGCTCCCTTTTAACCATCATTATCCTTATTCCCTGGAAAGGAGCGAGTTCAGGCTGAAGCATCGGCCCTGATTTTCTGCCCTGACTTTAAATTTCTGTACATTTTGAATTTGTCATACATTTAGCATTACTTCAATGTGTTTCTTGTGTGTGCTTGAATACAAAGAGCAGGAGGTCACGAGAGGCATCACCTTGTTATATCCAGAGGTCAAAGCTAAGAGAGTGTCAGCTTCCATTTTAGGCTTTTGTGGCATAGTTGACATTATATATACTCTTAGGTATGCAATGCAAATCACATTCCTGCAAGCTAATTATAGGATAAATGTAGCCACTTAAGTAGGCAGCAGCCGTGTCATCTCAGCATGGAGCTATCATATTATATACATTTGCTGTCTACTGTATAATTAACAGGATAAAAATATTACTGCCAGATACCATAAAAAAATTAACACTATCTTAATTGTCTTTTCAGCTCAGGTATAGCCTATTACCATTTCAAAAAAGACCTTCTCTAATACACCAGAATTTTAAACTTCGTTTGCTGAAGATGCCATTAATCCCTTTTCACGCTTTGATCTGCCATTGTGATACCTTTGGACCTTGACTTTTCTGTTTTGCTTTTGAACTCTCCTTAAAAACTATTACTGAGATTTAGTGGCTTAAATTTGGAGGTTGCTCAGGACTCTGTGTTTGATTTTTAGAAACTTAGTGACTGTGCATTTGGGTTTTACCGTAACAGAGATGTATGCGGCCTGTAATAAGCTTTTGTGTAGGACGCCTTGTTTCCGAGCTTTGGACGTTGTTCTTGTTTAATCCAAATTTTGTGGTTTTTCTAATCTCTTATTTTTAGGGTGTATCCTATACCATTCACTGCTGTCTTGTATGTGGCTATAAACGAGTGGAGTTTTTGGAAGTTTAATTCTGAGTATGCTTTTATTGATATTTGTGTAATATTTAGATGAAAAGTGGCTGATTCCCCCCCACCTCCCCTTGTAAAATTGCTGTAGTCTCTCTGTGATCTGAATACAACATCACTGCTGATGTTATCTGCAGCTTGTAACTCACTTTGTGAAACTGTGTTGGGAATCTCTAGAATCTGAATGCTGCTGTTGCTACTTGGAATTAATTATATAATGGCTCACATTCAGAATATGTTAAGAATACACGCTTATTTTCAAGTTTTTGTGGCAGTAATTAAAGCTGAAAACTTCCATTAATTTAATGAATTGCTCCTGAATTATTTGCTACAGCAGCCTGCAAATTGCTCCTGGTTCTCGAAAATATACCTGTGTTACGTGTCGGAAAGCCCGGTAACTGGAGAAAAGATTGAGATAAATGTAGCACCATTTAATCTGGCAAAGCTTTCTCTGTTATTTCTCTTGCAGTAGGTCTGTAGGAATCTTAGGTAGTTCTTGCATATTTACTTAAATGTTGACATCGGTAATGACACACATGGCTAACAGATTTTCCACATGTTTTCCTCCCTGGATGACATCTTCCTACTCCATCAGGACTCAAAGTCTGATTGTGGAGGCTGTTGATTGATTGCTTAGAGCACATGAGGTTTGGGGAAAACACAAGAATGACAGTTTATATAAATATCCTAAGATGACACTTTTTTCTAGGTTTACCCTAACTTTTATTTTTCTCTGACCTAGAAATGGTTTTCATAGGTGTACGGAAACCCACAGATACTATAGAAACACAGTTGACTCACTCAGACATCTTGTTAGCATTTTGTACTTAATTGCTGCTTTCTCTGCTTACCCAGGGGGAATTGTACATGCCAAGATGGAGCTCTACTAGATCTAATAGGAGGAAAAAAAAACACAAAAGGAAGCAATGACTAGTCTTCCAAATCATTCTTAGTGGTCCAGGAGACGAGGGGGAGTGCTTTTCCCTGGCAGTGAAACCCCAAAATGTGCAACTGGCTTATCCGGTGTCTCCTAAATTTTCAGATTAGGAATGGTATTTTTATTACACTCCATCTTTCTACATAAAGAGCCCACTTTAAGCACTGTATAAGCTACTTGTGGAAAAAGTAGCTACTATCTGTAGAAGTCACTTTAAAAAGAATATTGTTACCCCTGAAAACGTTGCTGGTTTGTGTGAGCCTCTGGAAGAAGGGAGATAGCTTTATGACAGGCTCTTTCCGCTATGAAGACCAAAGGGCAGCCTAATATTATATGTACGGATACAGCTTTAATAGCAAATTGCCAAAAGGGTTCTTTAGAAAATAAGAGACCTCCAAGAAGATGCTGGCATATTTACATATAAATCCACAGAGGGGATATATGAATATGCCATGCTGATACCTGTCTTGCTAAAGCTATGGAAGGGAGTAACAGTATTTTTTTTTCATGCTGAGCGACTCGCACGCAGAAGTGATTAGTGAATTTCCAGATATATGGAAGCTCAAAATGATCATATTTTAAAGGATTTTTTTTTCTAGGACCAAAGGGAAGTGCTAGTCTTGGATCTCCGTCTCCTACAAATGTAGCTATTTTCCGCAAAGCCGTACGTGCTGGAATTTCTTCCCTATATTCAAGACAGAAAGCAAATGATTTGCTTTTTATCAATAGATTTGAAGCATAACCCAAATCTGGAATTTTAACATTTTATACTTGCATGTCCCTAAAAAAAAAAAAATAAATTAAATATCAGACAACTATATTTCCTTACGTAGCCCTTTCACAACAGTCTTGTCCGCAAAATTTTCTACTGATTTTGGTGATAATGCCAAAACTTATCTCTGGAGACAAAATTAAATAATTCTGTACCTGAACAACTGACTGCTCAGACTAGAGTCACCTTAAAAAGCACGACGGTGTGAAGAGTGTTTCTCCAGACCATCGATAGTCACTCTGTCTCTTGATTTTTGTGCTGCCAAATTGAAGGATTTGGTTCCCGACATTTCCAGGGCGCTCAGACTGGGGCTGTCACGACATTCCCTCACTTCAGGCACATTCTTCCTCTTTCATTTTACTGAATTCATTAGAGGGTTTTTAAAGGACAGAGCAACGTTAATCCTAATAGCCTTAGGTTTGAGACTCCATGCTGTTGGCTGATAAACCAGCCTGTCTCCTTCCACACCCAGAACATTTATTCACTTTACTGGCTTTATCTTCCCCAACATCCTCGGTGATTTATCCTTTTAATCTCTCTGAATCAGTTATAGCTACTATTCTTTTAACTATGGCTAAGTGTTGGAAAATTCTTTTTGAATTGATGCAGTTCTAGAAAGGTTTTGCCAATCAGTTGTGTGATATCTTGTTCTCAGGATTAAAAATGACCTTGCCTGGAGCATGTTAGAAGATTAAACACCAGCTCTTGGTGCTCCGGGGAGCTAACAGTGGTGTCCAGCTCCTCATTCAACAGTTCTGAGGAGAGTTCCTCAGTTTAACCCCAGGGTCTGCAAAACAATCCTCTCGTTGACTGGGCTTGCGTGAGAGGGGGGGAGAAAGTAACGGTACTCTTCGGAGCTCTAGCCGTTTCCAGCAGCAGATGCCACTCACCGGGGTTTGTGCAGATGTTTTTGATGACACGGTCTCTGCTTGACTCTGCCTTGGCAAGATTCAGCTGAAGTCCCTGGGGAGTCGTGATTAATTTGCTTGGGGTCCCGTCTCCCAGGGGCTTGTAGTGACATCTGACTGTATTTTCTGAATTCATAGAAAATGTTCCTGTTTTACAGGTACAAGTTCCCTTGATGTAGCTTCTAGCTGTTCTCAAACCACTTGTTAGAGGAGCCTACAAACTGAAGAGAATTAAATGTAGCTGTGTGATACTTCTGTCCGGAGGCGTACTTACGCTTGGTACCCCAGAACTTTTACAGACACGGACGTTCGCTGTTCTGGACATCAGGGATGCCCAGACGCTAGCTTAGAAATTTCTTTGTTATTCATCTTTGGTTGAACTTTCTTACCCCTAGAGCAGAACTATATGGTGAAACAACAAATGTGAAGTGCACCTTCTTTCAGGAGATCTGTAGTCCATTTAATCAGCTGGTTTTGCTGCTTGGTCCTGTAATCTGAGCTTGTCCCTATGTTGTTATGAGAGATGGGTCTTGCTTTAATTGCCACAACACTTGAATAACAGTATTATTGTGATAATAAATGTATCCTAGGTACCTCTTCAGTTAATTTTACACAGTCTGCAGTGGTCATTTACATTTTAAAATGTACCCTATATATGGTTGTAAAGGAAGCTAGATAGGCTTAATCCAGCTCTGGTGACCCCAGGAGAAGTGACAAGCTCTCCTTTATTAGTCATGACTACGAGCGTGGTTCTCCCTTATCGTGACTAATGACTGTCTGGTACAATGAAGATTTACAGAAATACGTGATCTGCTAATCCTCTATGTTTAAAGGAAGAATACAGGGATTATATGGTGATTCTCTTACTGTCATGACCAGGTATCATAGCGGGGGTTATGAGAGCAGATTTTTTGGAACATCTTTGGAAACACTGGAAGCTGTTTTAATAGCACCTTAGCTGTGAATTAAGCTGTCATCACTCAGGGATCACTGCTCTCTTATGGCTATTTTCCAGGCAGTCTGGTCTGCCTATAGATAAGAATGCTCAGCTCTTCTCGATTTTGATGAGGGCTGCGTGCTTGAAACTGCGATCAGAATTAGTAAGGAAATGGTGGCGGGGAGACGGTGGTTTGAGAACAGAGAAACTTAAAACTCCTGATATGCCGAAAGAAGGGAAACCAGCTCCCATGTTGCTATTTTCTCCAAAATGTTTTGTTGCTTGGGCTATAGTGTTCAATAACTCCCTTCTTCCTCAGATACTTTCGTAGTTACCTGTATAACGTGGGGAAAAGGCATCTTTGGTAGCTGTTGTTCTAAATGCTCGCCACCAAATAAACATGCAAGACTCTCCATGGTTTAAGAAGAATGAAGGTAATGGCTGCCAATTTACAGCTTTCTGGAACCAGATAAGGCTTTTTGTTTCGGTCTTATTTGGGCAACCTCAGTGCTTTGATGTCAACTGTACAAGAACTGATAGTCACGCTTGAAACCGTGTTTCATCACAACCATTTCCTTCTGCCTGAAGTTCACATTGCAGATACCTTCTCACTTCATTTTATTTCTTCTAGCAATAGAACTGTAAAACACTCTGCGAATAGGTATTGACTCTAAATTGTTGGACTTTGTATCTCTCGGCAGGCCTTTGAAGCATAATCCAGTGTAGAAATGAAACATTCTGGTACCAAATGTTACTCGTATCTTTTAGGAATATTAATACGGTCTCTCCACAGGGAGACAGAGGACTTGGAAACGTGCAGATGGAGGTCGAAGGAAGAGAGGAGCCCTAATAGACAGAAAAATATCCAAGTAATCTTAGAAGAGTTTCTTTTACATCTCAAGGTATATAGAGGTGGGATTGAGGCTGTGACATCTCCTTTAGAACTGATGATTAGGTAACACAGTTCAATCTTTGTTACAGAATAAGGAGAGACACCAGATAGGTTGCTGGTCTAGGACCTGCTGAGGTCTATGGATCCATTCCCATCATTGGTGTTGCTGATTAAAGGCGTTACGTGTTGGGATCTGCTTTGCTCCTCGCTTATGATGGTGGTATGACAGAGCAGGTGTTGCTTGGTTCACCCCAACCTAAAGAGGGATCCATGACGGGGTACATGCTTTTTGTTGCATGCAACAACTATACAGAATAGCTGCCAGCGTAGAAAGCTACATCGTATGATATTACTGAACGCTGTTTTTTTGGGTAGATAGAGAAGTGGACACCATTGGATTGGTTTAATCGCAAGCACTGCATTATTTTCTCACTTCACAGAGCACACAATTGAAATGAATGCTCAGCTCCAGTTTAACTCAACTCTTATATGACAATCAGTAAAAAGTGGAAGAAAGTTCTTTTTTTTTTTTTAAATAATATTCATGTCAAAAAAATGCAGCAAACTGGTTGCAGTACTATTTTTGCAAAATGCCAAGGCCAGTTGGAGTATGTGGAAGGGGAATTGATTTCCTCTGGTAGAAATATATTTTGGGTTTTGTTCAGTTACATGAAATAATTGCCATTTATGTTTTGATTTGTTGTTGATTCCTAGATATTCACTCTGGAGTAGTTCTGATTTAGTCCCTTATAAATGTTAGAAGAGTGGGTAATTAAATGTTATTTTGTGACCTTTATGTGCCTTAAGGAAAGAGACATGATTATCTTATCTCACATCACTTTTGGGCCTTTGTAGCCATCTAACTAGAATAATATTCTGCAACTTAGTGCACTGGATTAATGCCTGCGCCATTAAATGAAAGACATAGCTAAAGATGCACCATGAAACCGCTTTCTCAAACTAGTGCTGTTTCACGTATATATTGTGTCCGTTTCCATACAGATCCCTTTTTCACATTTTGTTTGTTGTGAATAATAACATGAAAGTGCTTATGTATCCAATGAACTCTCTTCTTCAGTACCAGTTTTGAACTAGAATCTGTTTATAAATACATGTTTTGTTATTGCAATTTTTAACAAGCTACTTGCTCCTTCAAAGTTGAATTCTAAAAATGCAAATTCTTCACCTGCACAATTTAGCAAGGACTGGTGGTAGATTTTTCTCTTGACAGATGAGCATAAGAAACCTCCTTTGTTTCTGTTGTATCAAGGAAGCTTATTCTCAAATTCTTCTTGTTGTGTTTTGGGAAATAGCTGTCAAAAATTAACTTCTGCTAATTGTAGCAACTCTAAATCACAGAAACCGAATGCATGTTTCCCATATATTGCCAAAACATTCCTCATTGTATAACAAAGATAAATCAGTGAAAAAAATACATAATGCATATCTTTCTCATATAGGAGGTGACAAGCTTTCACTGAGACAATCTTGTCTTGAGTGAATTAGACATTTTTAATTATACACTATAGGCTTCAAATACTAACATCAATTTATTTGTAGGAAAGGTGCAATTCTTACAGGTACAAAAGCCAATTTACACGCTTTGTTCTTTTGGTGTGGTTTTTTGCAAAAGGTGCCTCAATGCGTTGAACTATAACTTAGCATCTGCTTAGATGTATCTTTTTCTGGGGCAACGTACACGTTTGCAAGTAAGGTGAATCAGGTTGTGGATCTATGGAGCAAAACAGTTGGAGCTGTGGACACCGAGGCCACGCTGCACACGTTTCAGTGGGTTCTGACGTGTCCCGTGGACTGAATGTCTGTTGGGCTGGAGCACGTTAGGTGTGGTCCTGTGAGACATCTTCTAGTTTAGTTTCATCCGAAAGGGGTCTAGCTCATGCACTCCGATACAGCTCCGTGATGCGATCCCGCGCACAGACTGCGGGGTAGCTTCTAAAGCGCCCTAATGATTTGAGCTAAAGCACTAATGTGTTTGTGTCCATAGAAAACATGGTACAAGTTTCTGAGAGTACTAAACCCATTGTGTGTCACTGGTGACATTAAAAAAAAAAGTGGCATTTCTTTTTGTGCGTGAAAAAGCCTGTGACATAATCTCTGGCAAGACAGAGTGTAGTTGGTAGGATATGAACAATTTCCTGCTATTCACTGAAGTGCTGCACTCTTCTTTCAGTGCCATCCCTTCTGCTGCTCACCTTCTACATCACCTCAGCCTCAGTACCAAGTATGTTCCAGCATGTGGTCAGAACAGGTGATTTTGGGGTTAATACCTTCAGAAGACAAACATCAAAATAATCATGGAGCTAAGGTTGTTAAATATAATAAGTCAGGCATATTATGACGGGTCCTCAGCTAATTTCTGCTAATGTCTGTCCATTACCCATAGCAAAGCTATGAGGATTTACTTGAGCTGGAGACTTGGCCCACACATCCAAGCTATTCTTGAATAATTTGGCACTAATAGCCAGGGTTTATATATTTATTTTCATATGCACGAGATTGACTTTTAGCTCCAATGCTTGTGAAAAGCGAGCGGCCTGTGCACTGTTCTGCCCAACGACCGATGCTTACTGCTGTGTGCCCCAGTGACGATCCAGGCAGTTCTCACCGCTGCACTGAGCCTGAGGTGTGAAACTGGGGTTCCGATCTCCTTACAGCCTGTGCGGTTGGGAGATGGATGTACGGGAGCTGTGGTTCAAGCTCCGCTTTTTTATTAGCGTGAGATCAAACACTTGCCCAAAATGACTTTCAGAAAACTTTTCTTATGTGGTGACTAAGGCATGGTAGTTCTGCATACAGAATTCTCTAATTTAGTCTACAGGTATTTCTGTCTTTGGTTTTTTTTTTTAAATCCAGAATGAGGATGAGGACGTGATCAAGTTTATCTGCTAGACTTCTGCTGCTTGCTGTTTTGCTAGAAAAATTATATCGCGTTAATGAGTACAGAATTTAGGCAAGCCTGTCCTTAAAACAAGGTCTGTGTGTGTTGGGGGTTGAATAATGGAAAGGTTTTTCCTAACCAGCTCTGCTGAGTGGTTTCTAGTTTGTCAGAATGGTTATTTTGTGTTAGCAAGGGATATGGGGTAAAACTTATCTCTGGGGGTGATGAAGAAAGCTGGGCCAGATTTCACATTTATCAATGAAGGAGATGGTTCTTGCAGTTCAGCACAGGAGAACCTGGTCTTTAAAGTTCATGCCTTAAATTATTCCAAGATGGAGTATTGATATAAGGATTAGTACAACGTTGTCCTGGTTTTGGCCAGGATAGAGCTGATTTCCGTTCCAGCAGCTACTGAGTTTTGGATTCGGTACGTGAAGAATGCTGATAATGCACTGATGTTAGTAGTTGCTGTAAGCAAGGATGTCTTCGAGCTTCCCAGGTTTTGCTAATGTGCAGGTGCAAAAACCGGGGAGGGGTATAGCCAGAATAGTTGATCCAAAATGGCCAAAGAGAGTATTCCATACCATAGACGTCATGCCCGGTATAAGTGGGGGTCGGCCGGTGTGCTGCTTCCCTTTTTGTTCCCTTTTCCTCCCTCTTTGTGTTTGTTTGGGCCTCTCTGTTCATTTGGCTGTTTGTTCCCTCGCTCGCTCTCTCTGGAACTTGCTGTTCCGAGATCACTGCTGGGGAATGTTCCTGTTCCGCGACTGCTGCTCGGGACGGGCTGTATCGGTTGTCGGGTGGTGAGAAATTGTGCATTGCTTGTTTTATATATTCTATTATCGTTCTATTTTATTATTATTATAATAATAATTATTAATATATAACATAATTATTATTATATTTTCCTTTGCTGTCCTGGTGAACTGTTTTTATCTCAACCCATGAGTTTTCCTTTCTCTCCGATTCTCCTCCCCACCCCACTGGGGCAGGCGGGGGAGTGAGTGAGCGGCTGCATGGTATGCAGTTACCGGCTGGGGTTAAACCACAACAAACCTTTAGACTTCAAGTATTTGCAATATGGGCATTTGCAGTCAAAATGCAGATTTAAACCTTGGTAAATCTCTCATCTCACCTCTGTGATGTAATCAAGACTCTCTTTTTCAAACTGTTGACATCTTAGCTAAATATACATGTTCATTATTGTTTTTTCCCTTTTCGTGAAATCCTGAAGATTGTGAGACTGTGGGTTTATGGGTTTCTTTTCCAGATTTCACACTCTTCCTCTTTATTCTCATTGATGACCAGAAGCATCATCACGTGTTTTTAACACATTATATTAATTGAAATAATGCTTAAGTAATGGACTGGGTAAAAAGATGTTGACTTGGTCCAAGAGTTTGGCAAATAATCCCCATTACCAGCCACCCAAAATGACCACTTTACACTTCTGCCAATTTAAAGCGTGTTTTGTAACATGTCGTTCAATGAAACCCTATAAAGTGACTCTCCACCTCAGATTACTGTATCGTGGCACATCAAAACTAAAAAAGGACTGTGACCCAAATGCGTGTTCCATTTAAGTAGCCTTTACGTGGGCCACTTGCAGATTCTTAAATATATTCTGGCTTTTTGCCCTTCAGAATTAGGGATGTTGAATGAAATTGAGAAGACACGTTTACCTTTGTTTTTCAAGCTCAGCTTTGAAATTGCAGGCAACATTGACATGGATGTTTGGCTGACAGAGATCCATAGCATGTCCCCTCCGCTTGATCTTCTCTAGCCGCTTCCTTTTGCTGCTGTGAAAATGTGTTAGTGTAATGGCGAAGTCTATTACCTGTGGCTGTTAATTCTTAATTTTTCTGCAGTTATTTTCAGGGATTTTCTGTTAGATGAATGTCTAAGGATTAAAATTTCCTCACAGCTGCCAGTATTTCTTAAATTGTTTCTCTTTGTTTGACATAGTTTCCCTGGGACTTGCTTGGGTCTTGAGGTAGAATAGATTCAGATTAGGGCTGGATTTGTTCTAATAAAATGTGCAGAAACATAATTTGTGACAGTTTCTGCCTTAACAATTTATCAGCCCCATTAGCTGCTTATGCTCACTGACACAACCACCTCAAGCAGTTAGAGACAAGGGGGTTGCTGAGGAGGTTCGAAGGACTTGGGGTTACCGCATTTGCCTTACCTTATCATCGTCTAACCTTTCTGCTGGTTTAAGGTTATTTTGAGCATGGAATAAGTTGAAACGGCTGAGAGTCCAGCCTCAGCAATGGCTTTAAGCTAATCCGCTGCCATGGATCTGGGATCTGTCTTACCTTACAGCAGTGTATAACATTCCTGCCCATCTTTCAACAGCTTGGTATAGAAGGATATAAATTTTGATACTGCTACTACTGAAATGTAAGAAATCCTTACAAATCTTGTGGCCACATTCCTTTTTCTAGCTACTGCTTTTCTAGGGAGATGCTTGTGCCCTTGATGTATGCCCTTTGGATGTATTCTGCTTGCTTTTCCTCTTCTTTTCTCTGCCCCCCCTTCTCCCCCCTTCCTCTTCTCCCCCCGCCCCCCTTTTTTCCACTTGTGTGTTTGTGATACAAAGGGAAGATGCTTCAAGGGCAATTGTTACTTTGCTTGTGGCATGCAAAAAGGGACTGTGTGGCATCTTGCCTGCAACAAGGAGGAAAGAGGAATGTAAAGAGAACTTGAGATGGAAGACAGAGAGAGAGGTGTATATTTGTACAATAATAAAGCCATTCAGAGAAAAAAATGAAGTGTTTTACAAGTGCCAGTAGTCCTAAAGAAGTGGGTTCCTCTGGTGCCAGTCCCAATCTGCAGGCTACAGAAGTTCACCTCAGATAAGAACTTCCTTGTTAAGGCTGCCGCTGCCGCATCTGTGAGGATCCCCTCGGAAGTTTTGCATCGTAAAGTCTTATTTCATTCTGAAATCTGCTGACGTGCGTAGGAAAAACTGCGCCAGCATCAATGAGTTTTGAATGAGACCCTTACAACATCAGTCTCTAAAAATGCGACAAGATGTACCAAGGGACTGTCTAGTATGCTTTATTCTCTTACCCATGACTTTATATCATGAAAATGAATGTTTTTTTCACTGGACTGCAAGATGGGTTTGTTTGAGAGGTTAGATCTATAATTGCTTATGACTCTTTTATCTAAAAATATTTTCAAATGGGAATCATCTAAATCCTGAAGATACTTCCTGTGTACCCTACAGAAAATCAATGATGAGAAATTAAAGCAGCCTGTGAGATTACCTATCATCTTCTGTATCAAACTATGTTGATGTTTGTGTCTGACACGAGAGGAACAGGCCCACAGAAACAGTATTTTGAGATAAGCCACCTGCATTACAAAGGCTTGATGCTTAACACAGACCATAACTTCAATTTTTCTCACGATTAGATGGCGTGATTCCTCATTCATCAGCACCGTTTTAATGCAGCTGACAATAGCCAGGCACGCAATTAATTTACACTTAAATTTTAATTGTCATTTGTGTTTTATTTGGTCCTCCTAATATCCAAGTCATGTCATTTTGCCGTGCAAAAAAATAAGCTTTGATGAGAATAAAAGAGTGCAATTATGGGAATGCATAACAATAGAAATGTGTTGCTGGTGGTCTCACTGCACGATCTGTTGAAGTCAATGTCAAAAGTCCGATTAGATCAAGCTCATATTAGTTTTTAGTAACATGTTTCCTCACTGACCAACAAGCCACCCTTTCAATTGGGTTACAAGTCGATGCAATTGTGAGTTTTCATTGATTATGTTTTTAACGCGAAAATCAAAAATTTTTAAGAAAAATTTATATAAATGTGCTGAAAATGAATCAAATGACAGCATTTACAATCTCCACCATTTTAATTTCACCCATTTCCCTTACTGAGTTTTTGAACTGTGCCTGTCGATGGGTTCTGTTTGTGATCACATTTTATTTAGTGAGTGATGGATGCACGCAACCAGATGCAGAAGTGCAGTCTGGGAGGTTAACTGGCATAAAGTCTGTTTTGAACACTTTCACAGGAAAATTATTTTTAATGCTAATATTGGCAAAAACTTCTCTGAGCAGCACAGGCAACATATCTGAGTATCTCTGAAGAGGATTGACATGAAATCTATAGCAAAAAGAATCTCAGAAACTCTGATTTTGTCTAGGTACATCCATTTTACAAAAAAAAAAAGTTTTAAAAATTGCTGTAGAGCTTTTCTAAGCAGGGTCTCTGCCAAGATGGGAGTCTTGTACAGGGATGTCTCATGTGGACAAGAAGTTCGTATTAAAGTGAATTTCTCCTGTATTTTTAAACTTGTTTGTCATGGTAGATATTAGAAATGCATCAGAATCTTAAGGGGAGTTGTCTATTCTGTCTGAAACTCTTAAACAGACTACATTTTGCTTTTCGGTGAAGGAAATGCAGTTTGTGGTGTTTTTCTGAAATAAGCACACTGAATTCCTCAAATAAGTTTTCACACCCCCCCACCCCCCCCAGTCTATTGTAAGTGATAAAGGAAATGGAAACAGATTTCGGTATAGATTTTTATTTTTCCTTGGATTGGGAACAGTTCAGGTTAAGGTAATGTCTTCAGCTTGTGCTAGGTACAGGGCTCCCACATTTTTTTCAATGGTATTTCAATTTTATATTCTTTTTTTATATATATATTGGGGGGAGGGGAAGAACTTTCCGTCTTGTACTTCAGTTCCCTTTTTTGTTTTTCCATTCTCTGTTGTGGATCGTGGGAATAGTAGTAATTTCAAAATTACTCTTGTATCACTTTCTGTTCATCTATGCTGCTGTGTTTGTTCAATCCTTCGGTGGCCTTTGCATACTCTTAAAATACTTCCTTTTCCGTATAATTGTCTGCATTTATTTCCCTCTTATTCTTTATCTAGCCCAAAGCATCCATCCCACTGCACCCCTTCTCTCTGCTTGACTGTGCCTTGCTATTGTAACAGTAGTGGTCTGTATCTGACATTTTCAGATTACAGTTTATCCTTCCTTTTAAAGATAGCTGCTTGGCAGAGACTACAAAGAGCTCACCAGGTGTTCTAGGTTCACTGTGGAAAATGGTTTCACACGGTTGTTGTAGATTCCCATGATCTTGAAACAGTTGAGTGAATGAATAGGAAACTGAATCTTTCGTGGCTGACGTAGCTTTCGTAGCTCCTATTGCTTCTCCGTCTCGTGATACCTAGTAACGTGAGATCTCTTACCACACTGAGTTTGGAGCGATTTATTGTTTTAGACACACCATCATGCTTCCTTCTTCGGGGTTTTGAGTAGAAACTTGGGTTTAGCCCGTGTTTCTGTCCCACGATGGGAATGGCTTTAGTGCACCACCGCCGTATTAGGACTGTGCAAGCATTCCCAGTCTAACGTTCAGATAATACAGCCTTCTGTAAACTATCCCATCAGGTCTGGTTTATGTGCAAATCGCAAGCTTTACTTTTGCAAATGGTTCCAATTTTTGTGCGAGTGATCAAAGGGTTGCGGCACAACGGGATCACTTACTCCAGAGATGTGTCTGGATCAAAGGTTAACATTTTTTGCATGGAATATTCATTTTTAGCATTGGTTGAACACTGTACAGTTTAGCTGGAAGCAATGGTCAGGGATACGTTATCCTTTAAGAAATGAAAGAAAGTAATGCCAAGCAGAGAATTACAGCACACGACTTAGCAAGGCCAAGAAGAAATGGTGGTGAAACTAAGTCAAACAGAAGGGAAGCTGGTTCAAAGAGAGAGTGCAGCAAAGGTGATGCGAGACATACAGAAATGTAATTCTGATAATTGAAAGAAAGGAACAGTGTCTCTATCCAAGACACACAAGCCATAACGCCAGAACTTTGCACAACCCGGTCCGACAGAGCATAGCTCGCGCAGACTGAACGAGGCTGCGCTGGTGTTTCATCTGGGCTGGGATCTGCCCCTCCGTAAATCCCCGCTGGCGAGCCCCGGGTGGACAGGGGAGGCCAGCTTCACTGGGTAGCTGAAGCAGCGGTCGCCACCCACTCGGCTGCGTGGCAGCGTCCCGGGAAAGGCAAACGCGATGCCTTTGCTTAGCGCTGGTCCCGTGCGCCCTTTGGGGGCTCTCCGTCTCGTAACAGGACGGCTCTTTTGGCCTCGTCTGGTGGATGCACGGATCTTTGCCCAAGCACTCGCTTGGTGGGTTTCCTTTGTGGGATTTACGGTTCCTCCCTTGCATCTCAAGAAGCTTGGTTGCATAAATGGTTTGAACGTTGAGATTAAAACACAAATTGTGACAGTTTAGTGAACTGAACCACACCGCTTTCTTTTTTTGTCTGCTTTGAGTGTTTAGCCCTGGAGAGCATATTGCTACACCGTACAGAGTTATTAGCTTAGAGTGTGCTAATTTCTAGTTTGACTTCATAGGGTCTTTTTGACATTAGATGGTATCCTTATGTGCTACAGAAAAAGCAATCTCTGCTTCTTTTCTCAAGCATGTACTGGTGGTGTTGCTGGGCAATCATTAGCTTAAATTTCATTTGCAAATAAATAAATAAAGCCAACTTCTCATTAATAAGAAACTGGTATGTGTGCAAGTCTGTTCTTTTAAACCCTCATAACTCAGCCAAATAAAAACAGATTTTCACCGGACTACCAAAAGGCACATGTCCAACCTAGAAAATGCATTTAATAACTTCCCCCCTTCTGCTGCTATTTTTTTTTTTTTTTTTTACATTGACATTAATCTCCTGTGCACATTTGGAATTTGGAATGGAGTCATTTTCTAACTGCAGTGCTTCCAATTTTAAATATTCTGTTTCCTTTCAGTTTTTCCAAGCAATTCAAAGATTAGTAACACTGTAAAACATCTAAAAGCATGCTGGAAGTTTCCTGCTGCTTCAAGTGTTGTGTTATGTTATCTTTGGAATAATTTTAAGGTCCCACTGGTGTAGTATAACAAGTTATTATGTCATGGAGCTTATTAGTATGCCTATGGGAAACATTAATTCACACTGACATCATACTACATTTTTCAATAAATCAGGGGAATTTTTTTTGTTTTTAAGAAATGGTGATTTTTTTAATGAAAAGAAAAAGTGGTCAGATTATTTTTCATACGTGTTGGGACGTGAACTTGAATGGCTTGGAGGATGTGCGTCATTATCTCAGCAACGGCCTCTGCATTGTTGCAGGGAATGGAAAGAGCAGGGTTTGGGGTGGTTTGAAAGATCTTTATTTTTCTGGCATGTAGATGTTATTATAAAAGACTTTTTACTCTGTGATTAGCACAGCAGGCTTAAATTGCCTGGGCTCTGGTCATTATTATTTCTGTAATCCCAAAAGTTTATGATATTATTCAGGATCTAAAAAATGACAAAGTAGACTTAAATTTGGTAAGGATTTAATGTGTGATGCATTCCTTTTGGAGCTGAAAAGTCTGTTTTTGTTGACACAGAGAACTGAAAAATGACCACAGACCACAAAGGTCCCGAAGCATTGCCAGGGAAAATGTATAAAAAGGGAGCTGCCCTTACTGTGCTGTCTGTATGCAATTGATTTTATTCCCAGTTCCCAGCTATACTGTTACTTAAAAAACAAAACCAAACTATTTAAGCTGTTGATTTGTCTATGGATGATGAATTAAACTAAGAATTGAATTTAACTTCCATAGGGTAGCTAAATTATTATTATTCCATTAAGGCGTCTTATGGATGTTTTATGAGCGTTAATTGCCTACCCAGATACGTAACTGCGAATGCAGTTGTGTAGCCGGAGATCAAGTAGCGGACCCTTTCTTACGTGTACCACAGCAACTTCCGAGACTGCAGAATGGCCAGAGTTAATTCCCACTTGGGTCTGGTCTGCCTACGTGAATACACGCAGCTTCGCTGTTGCGACTGCATCACGGGGTTGCTGAGAATTTGGGCCTCCACACGGTGGTATTTCAGATCGAATAAATCCACTACAGAGCAATGTTTTGCATGTGGGATATATTTCTTGGTAAGTGCTGCTTGCCACAATCAGATCATGAAAGCTCTCAGTGTTTCTAAATAAAAGGCCTGTTATGACAAGTGTGAGCATATTCCATGAATAATGTTGATCCATGCTCTAAAAAATACTTTATAGGAAAGGTTTTTGGCATATCAGCCTTTCGCTGTGGAAGGGCTGGGGTTATTCCCTCGGACTCAGCGGCACACCGGCGGGGTTACGAGGCTCCCGTTCCAGAGGGGGCTCGTGGACCGGGTGGTTGGATGTGTGGCTGTTCGCAGTCAACAGGACAGACACACGTAGATGTTTAGCTAATACTGTGGGAAATTAAATTAAAGTAATAAAGTTAGACAGGCATGATATAACCGTAGTATTAACCTCAACTTTTCCTGAATCAAATCACCTTATAATAGTAAGATTAACCTCAAACTCATATGACAAAAAGAAACCTGAGTGGGTATGTAAAGGCATTCACATTTTCTAGCTTTCTGTAAAACTGAAGGGTTCAAACGCGGTAGAAGACTGTAATCCTTAGATTTTGGCAGCAGGTGTTTAAAGCAAAACACCAAATACTGAAAGCTTTGTGAAGAGTCTTGAGAGAGCAAAATTGCATGCGTTGATTTACTTTCTTTCTCTTGGTGATGAACCCTAGGATGGGTGTCGTGTACCAATGTGTCCTTTGCCTAGGACGACCACCTCTGTTACTTCCAGTTGTTTTCTGTCTAATGACAGTGACAGAAATTCAGAAGTTTTAAGGAATGAAGTGGGATTCCTGGTCCCTTCATCCGCACTGTGAACTCCTCTGGCTCGTGGATGTTTTATAGTCATTCTCCTACCTGGAAGAGGGAGTTTGGGCTTAAGGCAGTTTCTGTAGTCTTTGCTGGCTAAACCTAGGGAAAAAAAAGTAGTGCTGTATGCCTCTTATATCCCAAAGTGATGTACCACCAGAGGACCATCGTCCTTCTGCACAAGAAAAAGGGCAAAAATAATACGAAGTGGTGAGAGGAGGCGTTTTACAGCGTATCATCGTGTGTGTGCATTTCATACCCAGGACATCAGCAAAAGTTTTGCTGGCTTACTTTACCCATTCAACCTTCTTTCTTCTCTTCGTGTTTCTTGCTGTTGTCCACCACAATTAGCAATATCTTCCGCTAGTTTGCAGGCACTTACTCCTGCACACTGGGATGCTTTTGGTGAGAGGGAGCGCCTGGACTTTGCAGTTCCTGGAAAGGTTATGGCGGTGGTCCTAGAGAGGCTAAGGCTAAATGTCCAGGCCCCTGTAATAACTCCCAACTGTATAATTAAGTTATGCCCCTTCCCATCCTTAGCCCTTGCTGCTGTCTACCCCAATTATTTTTTATATCGGAACTATATTTTAATGAGTTAGTCCGGATTAGCAGAGAGCCCTGCTGGCCGTTTGGTATGATGGCAAATGAGTGATGGTATGGACTGAACACATAGGAGGAAGAGGAGTCCTTGGAATAAATAACTGCTGTTTCGGTTTTCATGCTAGTACAGCCAAATTACATTAATTTGAATTATTTTTTTTTTTTAAGTAGTTAACTCTGGTTAATTTTTCTGTGACTCCTTTCTCTCCTCTCCAAAAAATAAGGGGTTCATTTTTACTAATATGGTGCCTTTTGATCATTTTGACAAGGACATGACAATGTTTGATATCGAAGTTAAGAAAGACTTAACAAATTACATTGTTAAAAAATGCAGACATTAGCTATAAAAGTGACAAGCATATTATCTTCGTACAGTTTCTGAGTCATCAGGAGCAGAAAGGCGGCGATTTATATTCTGGGCTTAATTGCCGGTCTTGTCCACAAAGGCAAGAAGTGCCAGGAGTCCCACTGCCTTTCCCTGGGAGCAGCCCCGGAGCCAGCCCGGTGCCTGGTCATGGGGCATCAGACCAGCCGAAGAAGGATGGTGCTGCTCAGAGATACAGCGCGGAAATCGCCCGTATAGCCCTGCCTGCGGCGAGGGACGCTGGGGAGGGGAGGGGAGGAGAGGAGACATCCGCGCAAAGGGCTTCCTTCCCGCAGCCTGGAGAGAAGCATTGAATGATGTGAGCAGGACCTCCTGGGAGGAGCAGGGCATCACGAAAGTGGATTTAGGGCTGCGAAGGAGCCCAGGAGAGACACCTTCTATTTTTCTATTTTTGTAGTTTCGCTTGATGCCGTTTCCCCTATGCTTCTGTTTTCCATCCATGCATTGCTGTGCATGGAAGGGTTACGGTCTCCTGCTGGAAATCACTTTGTTTTCTTTGGGTGAAACAGACTCCAAAACCTCACTTCTCTACTCATGAGAACGTCCTCAGATGCTGTGGGATACTGAATGGCCAAATAGGGTATCGACGGCTAGAAGGAACAATTATAAACGTTAGGTTATGAATCTAGTGTTTGTGGCAAGTATATACTTTAGCAACAGTGGTAGAAGATAAACAGCCAGTATTGAAAGACTGAAGAAAGATGATGAATATACATATATATGACAGGAAGATCCATGAAAGTACCAAGCAGCTTAATTTTAAGAAAATATGAAGATACATTTCTTCTTTCACTAACCTAGATCAGAAGAATTTTCATGCATTATATTAATCAATTTAAACCAAAATTTACCAGTCAGCTTGGGAGCAAGTTTTAACACAAGTCAGTATCAATATATGATGTCTTTTAATGTATGTCAGCCTTACTCTATACTTAAAAAAATAACTGGCTATAGGGGGATTTACGTAGTTTAAAAACAATTGCAACGCTGCACATGAAGGCATAAAATACAGTTTTACTGTGTTTGTCTCTTGTAAACAGCAATGCAAAGAGAAGAACAATGTGAATGACACACAGGGATACTATTTATTTCTAAAGAAGGTACAAATGGAATAGCACGTTTCTGATTTGTATCCATCATTTCTGATAAATACTAAAAGCCCAGGGAAACAACGTATTATAAATGGTCAATGTCAGGCCCTAAATACGGCACACTAAATCTGCACGTACAGGTCATAATCTTCATTTTTTTTTTCTAGGGATGTGTCTGTATGTGGCAAAGAAGTAAAGATCAAACCCCATAAAATACATCATTTATATGCCACTCTCCGTTACAGAACAGCATGGACATCGTTAATGAGAAGCGCTGCTAAAAGAATATTTCCGTGCGTTTGTTTCCAGGCACGCTGTGGCAAAAAGGAAATGTCCCCTGGGAATTAAATAGTAATAAAAATGTTGGGGGGGCAGGGCAGGTTAAGAACAAAAAAAAAGAACAAATATGGTACTTGAATTTTTTCCCCTTCTACCAGTTCATCAGCCATTGCAACAGCTTGAGGTAAAGAATTTGCAAAACACACATGGAGAGCTTTTTGCTGCTTATTTTTTTTAATCTCTGAAGTCCAACGGTGATGATGAAGGTAGCTGTGACATTTGCAATTTTCCATGCACCAGCCCATTCCATTTTCTTCCCTGGTGCCACTTACATGGTACAGTAAGCCTCCAGCATTGACAATAATTATAGCCTGAATAAAATGAAGAGGGTAATATGAACAAAGCTCTGCTGTAATTGCCTTTTCATTATTTGCTAACAGTTAGTTATTCAGTCACAGGGAAAAAATTACACAGTAATTGCTTGACAATAGGAAGCTAAAGCTAAATTCCAGAACTATGATATTTTTGCGTGTTGGTCTTTTAGACCTTTTATTCATATTTTGATTAAACAGCTAGAGCATTAAAGTGAAATATAAATGTAGCCTTGGTTCAGATTCCATAACATTAGTTTCCACCCCACACAATTTTCGTTCAGTTTTGAATTTTAAGCTATCACATATGGCAGCCCTGTAAATATTGTAGCCTATTGACTTTGAAATACAGATTTGCAACTCTCATTCACTTAGTTTAACAACAGCAAAGAATCCCTTTCGCCTTAATGCTTTAAAAAAGTGTCCAGCGTGACTGTGTGCAAACGATTTAGGAGTGCGGTTCTGCCTTATCTTAGATACTGAGGTGGAGGAACACCAGTCTGAATGTGTATTATATTGTATCTGAGTTTTAAGCAACAAAAAATCTTCAGCGACCAATGCAGTTTCGTAGGTGTGGGTCTAAAAAGCGGCGCGATAGACCGCTGCGGGAGGAGTTACGCAGGAGTTCCCTCTCAAAGCCGTGCGCAGGATTTTTGACCCAGCGATGTGCAACTACTGCAGTGGGATTCATGGGAGAATTTGCTTTTGATATTTATTTTGCTAGTCTTTATCTCTCCTACTTTCTTTAATCTTGAGTTTTAGGTGAACCTCAAGTTGCAGCTGAAACTTCTTTGTTGTTTTGTTGTTTAATACGTTTAAAATACGTGGTTTTAATCACTACTGTTACCCCAAATTGGCAAAGGACTGCTAAGTACCTACTGCTGAAGCCAGTTTACCTGCTTAAAGTTCAGGGTTTGTTTAAATTTCATGCTTATTTAATGCCACCGTGTATTCATCAGAATCCAGGTGTTACACATAACACTGAAAAAGATAGGTCAGATTCTACATTTTTTGTATTTATTGTAATGCATAAAATGGCTTTGTGAAAACTGCCCTGGACGGTGCTAAATGTGCAAGGCTGTAACCTAGTGAAAAGTTTTAACTCCTAATTCTTTGCTGCTGTACTTGGGTTGCCACTTGCAATGGGTTGCTCCCTGTAAATGTGCGGATGATGGGCTTCCACTGACGTTTTTCTCCTTGTTTGTTATAAAGCCTTTAAAGGGGAGCAGACCCTAGGGGCTGGGCTGACAACTGAAACCAGTATACTTATTTCATCAGACATTTAATTAGAATAATTTTTTCCTATAAAGTGTAGTTCTTGGTGTTTCAGCAAACAAATATTTTCAGACCTCTCAGGTCTAAACTACAATATAATAATTTAGAGCTTTGGTCATATCAGAAATGAGGAGTAGTTGTACCTACGCTCTCAGGTAACGTTGTGTATCTTTAAAACAAGCACAAACTCCAGCAAAGCGATCGCTGGAGGAAGAAAAAATCCTGCGGAAGCTGAAACCCAACAAGCGTAAGTTAAAGCCCGGTTACAATAGAGTCTTTGGAGAGTTTGGTTCCTGTCAAACGTGGCTGCCTCTGGGCAGGCCCCGGAGGATGGGCTGCGAGAGCCCGGCCACGGCCCGTGCGCTGCGCCCGGCGTCTCGCGGCACGAACCGGCTGGCAGCGTCGTTCTAGCCGGAATCGAACAGCGAAAGCTCGTTCCTGGGCGTTTCATGAATATAATCTGTAAGGCAAAGCCGTGCCTTGTTATTCCGGGCCCGATCCAAGTGTCAGTGAAATCAGTGGAAATCTTCCCGCTGGGTTCAGCAGGCTCTGGCTGGGGTCCCCCAAAGCGAAGTGCCGAAGGCAGCACCGGCAATAAACAAATACATCCCATCAGCCCCGTTCTGATGTATATTTCATACTTTGCCCTTACTTTTATTCCGAGTCCTAGATCTTTATTATAATCAGTCAAAGTCCTGGCTTTCAAGTTGTGAATGGGCATCATAATTATCTAATGCAACCACTCCAGAAATCAGATTAGTAATTAGCTGAACCAAACTGATTGGTGTGACGTCCTGAATGCATCTCTTTAATGTTGAACATTCGCTTTGTGCTTGAAGGATTTGTTTGTGTGTTTCTTGTGTGTGATGAGAGCTTTTCTGTAATTAGCTCCTGGGGGACAGCATATTCTAACAGTTAAAGAATAATTGCAGCCCTATGAAATGTGAAATGGCTCGGGCTGGCTTTTGTTGCAGCTTAATTGTATGCAACAAGTACAGGAGGCTTTTCATTTCACATCATGATAGTAAAGATGTAGCTTTCATAAATAAAGAAAGGAATTTTGTACAGTGGTAAATAGTCTCTAATATGTTAATTTTGCAGAAAAAAACAAAACAAACAAAGCACATTTGAGAATTCTCAGTGTTACTGAAGTAGATGTTCATCATTGTTTCGTTAGCTTGTAGTTTCTAGGTATGATTTTAATGAAAGGGAAAAGGAAGAGAAAAATAAGTGTGGCAGTAAAAGACAAATGACTTGGTGGTCAATCTGAAACAGCTCGTTCTCCTTTGAAATAAAAATTAAAATGCTTTTTCTTCTGAAATTTCATGGTAAAAAAATGGGGGTTTCGGACAGCAGTTACAACAGTGTTCTGGTAAAATTAGTTTGAATGAAAAAAGAAACTTATTATTCAATACCTTTTTGGGAAAAAAAGTGTGTGTGGGGGGGTGTATTTATCTTCTCCTGTTCATACGTGGGCGTGTTCGTTCTTTGCCTGCGGGCTATTGCTGTTCACCGTTCCCTCTTACCTGGCCGTATGCTTGCGATCACCAGTGTTGCTTGCCTTAGTGTTCAGTTTCTGTCGGAGAACCCATTTGGGGGTGCCACGTGCTCTGGAGCAGGGGGTCCCCGTGTGCTGTTCCAAGCAGCCCGGGTTTGCTGGCTGTTAGCGTGGTTTGTGCCCGATGCCGGTGGGTGGGATTGCTAGATGCTGCTCCTGGGAGGGCATTTTGAATGCAGAAGGTTTTCAGTCCGGTACCCAATTTACTAGCCCGGCGACAGACGCGTACGTCCTTGCCGTTCTGCGCATTCAGAATTGAGTATTGACTCAATATTTATTGATATCTAATTGAGATTGTTCAATTATCAGCACTTTGTTCTGTGACTGTAAACTGGATTATTGCTAGATTAAATATAGCATTCGTGCATATTTTCTCCCTTTAATCAAAAGACAAAATTGTATAAGTCTGAGTTCAGGTTAATCAAAGCTCCTGAGCCATCCTTACCACAGACAGCCTTGCTACGGTGTATCTCTAATCACCATCCATTCCTGTGGCTAGTGGTACGTAGCATTTATTTATTTTTTCAGTATAGATGACAGTGATGCTGGAGTCTCATTGTCATCTAGATCTGATAACTGCGAGTCATTTTGATATGGTTCTGAGGTAATCTACAGTGTCAGACTCTCAATGTCATCTTGTCACTACCACTTCTTTCCATAGCATTGCCATAGGCAATAGCTCTGCTGCTGCTTTTCCTTCAGGGCTTTCCCTACAGAGCCTACAGATTGTACGAGAAGTCACTGCAGGAGCTGTGCGTTCCGGGAACGGGAGGGGAGCAGAGCTGTGTCCCCCACAGCGACCCCGACACCGGCGCTCTGCCTGGGCTTGGCCACGGCCGAGGTGCACCCCGACGCTCGGTGGGAGACACGTCCGTGGGATGCTGCCGTTTTTCCTTCGGCGGCATCTCGGGAATTTGATGTGCGAGTCCTCAGCCGCTGCATTCCTCTTACCCGGGGAAAGGGAGGGTGTCCGGCTCACGCTCCGCCTGCGCTCCCCTTGGGTGCTGACGCAATTCCGATAAGAAACAAAGCATTTATTTGTCCAACCTTGTGTTTTTACACTGCTCCCCCCAACACAACACGTCCTCAATATAGCTGTTGAATCGCCGTCAGTTTTTGCCACGAAAAGTCCTTTGACAGAGGAAGTGAGAGCAGTGGGTGCCCTGCCGTGAGCATTAAATTCTGCCGATGCTGGCGGCTCTTAGGAGGCAGCAGGAACCCCCCGGACGCGCGCGCTGGGCGCCGCTGCCGTACGTACCGCGTCGTGTGCCGTGCAGCGGCTGGCCCAAAGTGATCTGAACAGCGCGGGCTGCGTGTCTCCCTGGCGGCATGAGTAGCAATGGCTCGTAGGAAAGGTTGGCCTAATGAAGAAGTTATTTTTGTTTAGCCAGCGATATTATAAAAGTAACATTCTGCAGATAACGTTAATTTAGTCTTTTGTGGGAATTTTGCATCTATTTGAATGCAAATATTATCAAAAATAATTTAAAATAATTATTAGTATTTTCTAAACAGAAGCCTAGGTTTTGCTGAACAGAAATGTTCAACTTTTTTAAAAACTTTTTACACATTCTGGAGAACGTTGCTATGAAAGTAGTTGAAAACAGTCTGTTTTGAATGTGTTTTCAAGTTTCAGACTGTGTTTAGGATGTCACAAGTAAATTGGGGGAGGTGATTGTCTTAAAGTATTATTTGCTTCTCATCCTGAAGAATAATATTCGCTCTTTCTCAGAGGACTAGTAGGAAAACCCTCCTGAGAGAAGTTAAATGAGTGGTGTGTACTGGGCCTATAGATGAAAATAATTTTTATTAAATACAAATTACTCTAATTTTCAGCAAATGGTTATCTTAGTCAGTAGGAACCATATTTGTCTTGATTTCCTCATGGAAAATTGACCAAAGACTGTACCTAATTGTTTAAAAAATACAATTCTCCTTGTAAACAACCCTGATAATGCGATAGGTGACTTTCCATAAAACAATCTGTGGGAAGAATGAAGTATAAACTAAAAAGGATTTTCCCCCCCCGCCCCATTAACTGGCTTCATGACAAAAGGTTATTGACTTGCCCGTACTTAATTGCTTGTCATATTTTTTTTTTCCTCTCAAACGGTGTGGTTTATTAGTTTCCATGGAGGAGGCAGCGGTGGGGCCACAGTTCAGATGTGGTGGAACCCGCTGGTTCCCGCCGAGCCCTTTGCCTCTGGTTGAGCTGTAACCCCTTATCCGCTTCCGCAGCCGGGTTCAAAAGAGACCACTTGGCAAGCGACTGGTTTAATTTAATGTCACGCAGTATTTTAGTTGACTAAATACTTGGAGAAGCATAGGGTTTTCCCAGATCCCTAACTTTACATTCACATTGAAATAAGCAGAGAGTTAAGAGGATTCAGTAGAGGCGTTTTGACTATCACAATACAAAGATGCAAGCGTTAATTCTAACCAGTAGGGCAATCTGAAAAATTCATATTTGGTAGATTAGTCCAAGTTTCTGTCTTAGTGAATTGCATTGGAATAGAGGGCCGGGGTAACTCTTCAAGCGCTCGGTAATGCCCCCAGACAGTGAATACCTCCAGCAGATATCTAACAAGGTGATGAATGGGATTTTTCTAAACTTTAACTTCTTCAATTAATAAGAGCTTGTTGAAGTGGTGTGCGTGAGTGGAAAGCTGGTCAGTCCATAAACCATACGTATTACTTCTCTTTCCATCGGGTTAGGACCATAAACAATTGCATCATTACTATTTTTAAACATTCTCTGACATGGAAATGAATGCAGAATTTGGAGTGTGTGCTTAAATTTCATTTGACATCTCATAAAGTCAAGACATGACCGTCACAGTTCAAACTTGCAGAATAACGTCCAGAACTAATGTCATCCTTTAGAAGGCACCGCGCTTTTTTCTGCTAACAGAAATGGAGCACAACTGTAAATATGACCGAGCGTCTGATAGCATAAGTAGCATAAAGTGTTTCTTAGTGTTTACCTGTAGGGAAAGCCTTTGTTGTTGCGTGGCTGGGTTGGTAAGTGTGTTACCGAAGTCGCTCGGGCAGGTAAGGCCAGCTGAGAGCAGCTGCTCTGCTGCCTTCCCCTGGAAAGAATAGTCGTATTTGTCTTTACTTAATCTTTCTAAACAGAGGGTCTTAGCTAGCTGAAGTCAATGAGAAACTTACCATTGACTTCAATAGGTTGTGAGTCGGTTCTTTAAGTTGTTAATATTTGTTACTTTTTGACATGAGTGTATTTGCACTCAGAAGGCGGCAATCAAACCTGGATTTTTTCCTTATGTTATGTAGTGCTTACGCCGGTTGCTCTTAATACAGCCTAACAATTATTCCTTCCTGCGCAGGGAGCATCCATGTGATTTGTGTTTCTTTTCAGTACTTAAAACTAATCTTTGTTTTCTCAGGCTTTTAGGTGGGACACTTACCTTAATCCTCTTATGTTTGTATGCCTTGAAGTCATGGCGCTTTGTATGATTTAGGATTTCAAGAGCCTGACTTAGAATCTTGAGGTCAGCTCGACCTTCTTTGTTGGGTGGTATTTTTGTTTTTTTTTTGCTACCACAGTTGTGAGTAATTCTCAGAACTTTTTCTGAGCCCCAGTTTGCTTTCTTTGTTTCCCCCCAAACACATGCACACAGTTTTTTCTCTGCCCTCCCCTGCCCCCCCTTTTCTTTTTTGGTTTTATTACTTGCCTGTGATGTGAGGTTGTTCAGCAATTAAAAATATCCATCCCATCTTAGTATCATCCTATTTTGAATCTTTGCCTTGTTAAGGACTGACATTTCACTATGCTAAACAAGTAGGATGTAATATTCTTATTTTGTAATTCCGTTATGATTGGGTTATCGTGTTTCCATTGGTTTATCGAGTTGCCCTTTAGTGTGCATGAAATATTTTTTCATTTGATCCTTTCAGGAAAAAGAGCGTTGTTCATCTGAAGTTAAGGAAGCAGAGGGCATTGATCCTTTCCTAAATCAACTACAACGTTATCGTTTTTTGTGTGTGTGTTTGATTCGTACCACTTATTAGTTATGACTTTGCTCAAATTTCTACCTTTTTGGCTGATAACCAGCCAAAACCAGGTTTTTATAATATCAGGATATAGTCAGCTAAGACAAATCGATTCAGACAGTTGTCACAGAAGTATTTAGCTAAAATTACTTCAAAAGTTTTACACTGCTTGACATTGCAGTACTGTCTTTGAAGTGTATACCCTGAAAAATATTTGTTATTAACAATTCCAGACAGGTGTTTCGCCAAAGACATGTGAAGATGTGTAGAAGAAGAGATTAATATTTTGCAGTAGGTTTAGCCTCTGGAGAAAATATTTGTCTTACTTGTTTGGAATTCCACTTGTCACTTCACCAAATGCTTTGTTCGCAGTCAGGTTTTGTTCTGAACAAGTGAAATTAAATTGTATTTGGTCATAAGAATTAGCACAACATATGCATGGGCGTCATTTAAATAGCTGCTGTGAGATAATTGTAAGGCAATCTTTTACAGGCTAGGGTTCTGCTGTCACGATACTTAAAGCTTCCCGATAGAAAACACTCAAGTTGTGGTTCTTGTAGTGTTTTTAATCCCAAGAAACGGCCTACGTTAATGCCGCCGTGGCAGCCGGCGAGATCCACCCCACCTGCGAGAAGCCCCTCGGGGGGACGGGGCGGGTGCCGTGACACCCAGCCCTGGCTCCCAGGCGGGGCTGGGGACGCCCCTCTGATGGTGCCGCGCTGGGCTGCTCGGTGCTCCCCTGCGTCAGGGCGGTGGCAAGGGGCGCCGACTGGCGCCGGGGGCTCGCCGTGCTGGGTGACGAGCCTGTATGCTGTACACCAGCCGGCTTCAGGGCCCCGAGAGGCTTTAGGACTACGTTAGATGGGTGAGGGGCAGGAAGGGACCAGTCGTGGGGGTCAAGGTGCTGCAGATTCGCAGCCGGAGAGGAATGAGCCTGTGTAGTGATGCCCGCGCTGCTGGGCCGTGCTGTTGAGCGTCAAGCTGAAGACTAACCTGACCGAATTCCTGCTAGGCTTAGATAAGTGTTCAAGGATGCTGCTGAATCACAGCCTTTTGCTACCTGTTGCTTTTTGTGGTTACAGGAAAGGAAATTATTTAAGATAGTAGAAGGGAAATTATGAAATAAACCTGGTTTGATCTGGACACAACCAGAAGCTATACTGGTGAGGCAGTTTCATACAAATTGCCGCATGCTTTTAGTAGGTCAAATTAAAAGTGAATTGAGTGCGAGTTCCTGGTTGTAAAGGTGTGACAGGCTTTAAATCCCCGCTTTTGGGTGGGGGTATTCCGCAACCTGCTTAAAATGCAAAATCCCCGTGCAGACTAGCGTGAGGCGTTGGGGAACACTGCCCGCTGGTGCCACGTCTATCAGTGATGGGAAGCACGGAGCTCACAAGACAGCTGCTGAGATCAAGAGAAGCAAGGGGGTTGATTTTTTTTTTTTTTTTTTTAAATTCTTCTGAGCACAACGTGTAAAATTTGGGTGGGTTACTTCGCTTCTGCCGTGCCCTGCTGTGTGAGGAAGGGGCGCAGCGAGTGTCCTCTGACTCCCGTCGGCGAGCAGTCCTCCTCCTCTGCTCCCGCGACAGGCTTTGTGCCGAGCGAAGAGCCCGCTCCTGCGCGGGGACAAGGTGTGGCTGATGAGCCCGAGATAAACCCTCGCACAAAAAGGCACTGTGTCGCTGAATGGGTTTCCAGTGTAGCTCTTTAATTTCATCTCTTGGAAATGTTTCTCCTCTTTCATCCAGCTGCCTTTATCTTAACTTCTGATCTGAGGAAAGCAGCAGCCTTTCAAATTGAACAAACCGTGTCTCAAATAGGCTCCTCTGCTTGTGACAAGATGTACCTCATTTTCTCTGCGAGCCCTCAGCAAGGTCACACCTTTTTAATTTATTTTCTGTAAGAAAAATCTAGTTGCATGATAGAACAAGGCCAGACCTAGCTAGAGGTCATTCTTGAACTAGTCATAAAGTAGAATAGGATTAGAACCATTTAATATCCCAGAACTTACCATGCATAGTTCTATTAAAATGTAGGCTTCGTATTCATAAAGCAACATAAATAGCTGCTCTAGGTTGTGGCCAATTCAGTTATAATAAAGGGAATATTTTAGATTTTTCCTCTTTTTTACTACAAGAGTGACCTTTCTTTTCCTTTTTTTCCTTTTTTTTTTTCCTTTTTTCTTTTTTTTATAGCTACTAGACATAAAATTCTTAGTACAACCAGATGGTGCCCTAACTTGTATTTTTTTTTCCATTTCTGAAAGGAAATCATTCTCTGTTTTCATCTACAAATATTTTTTGTGCTAAGAATGTGGCTATTCTATTAATGCATATTAATACAGGATTAACACACGTTTAACAGATTATTTGTTCAGCAACAGGACAGTACTGATCTGCATGCCGTCTGTATGTTGTTGTAGAAATTATGAGATAGGCTTCTGAAAGACATTAGTTTCCAGTCTTATCCTTAGACACATTGCTTATGTAATATTTACCAGTAGAGCAGTGCGCTTTTTTTAACCAAAATTTTATGGCCATTTTTTGTTAGATTTCTCATGCTTCCCAGAGAGTTGTTTCCCATAAACCTGGCTGTTTTCATCCACGTTTTCAAATACCAGCTCTCGATGGGCAACTTCAGCTTTTCACGTGCTGGCGTTGTTTCAACAAGTGGCGTATGACGGAGAGAGAGATGTTTTGCCGGCGGAGACGCTGGAGACGGTTGCGGCGGCGGTAGGCAGAGCCTGGGGCTCGCCCGGGTCTGGGCATGGAAATGTCGCGGGGCTGCGGGGGCTGTCCAGGTGCCCTTGCTGCTCAGGTTTTCTTCTCGTCAAGTCCATTATGTCAAAGGCCTATCTAAACTTCTTCGGTTTACATCACGGGTGCAACAGACTGTAACATCTCCTCCTAAGTGCTTCCAATCCATTTGACTGACGTGTGTGCTCGCTATGTGTCGATGTGCTCGAAGTTTTGATGAAAAATACTGAAAAAGGCTGTGTGTACATGGGAAGTAGCTGGTTTTCTTAAAGACTTTTCTCTTTTTATAATTGATAATGTCACGACTGCACTGACCTACTGCAGCTTGACCATTCATTCTGTATATATGCTGAAGTGCCCCCGCACCACGATTAAATGCTGCGCAAAAGGGTGACCTGAAGGCTCTGAAACTGAGGTAGGGATCAAAGACATTCTTGAGCTCTGACAATAACGTGCTGTGTGACGATGATTAACTTGTGTATCCCTGTGCAGTGTGCAGCTCTGCCTTACTGAATTCCTCTTACATGGGTAAAATAATAGTGCTGATTGACATCACCATATGTGGTGAGGATTATTTATTAATAGCTACTAACGTTTTTTGACCACTCAATAGGTATCGTTATTTTCAGTTAAACATAACTCATGTTTTGATTTGTATGACTGAGTTTACACTTACGTGGAGACTGTTGGGAAAAATTACTATAGTCCCACAGTAATTTATCAGCATTCAGTAATACTTCATGGCGAATGGAGGCCTTTTCTAATAAATTTTATATATTAAAATAACATGCAGAATTTTAGAATATTGGAATAATACCAAGAGTGTTTGTTAAAATAACAACCCCTCAAATAGCAAAGGAATACAGCAAAGGAATTGGAACGTTGCTCTTTTTCCACATTCAAAATTAAAGTGATATAGGGTATGTCTTCATGTTTTTCTATGAATGTAGTTCCACGTTTCATAGAGCATAATCAAGGACAAACGTTTTTTTGAGGGCTAATTCCTCCATGTGTGAGAAATCGGGCTTAAAATGCAGCTGTGGTCAGCTAAGCAGAAACAGTTTCATCTTTCTCTGTGAGACTAGGTTTTGTATTTTGCGCCCAGTTTGGTAAGATTACTGACAAAATCCGTGGTCATCTTTCTTCTGGCTAGCCCAAGGAGCTCCCGCCCCAGGGCGACGTGGGGCGACTCCGCCGGACTTGGCTCACGTGAGCAGCCCAGCTGATCCGGGTGAGGAGCTCCACCTCTGAGGCTGAGTAAGTCAAATTGCATCTGTACACAAGCCTTTGCAGAATCCAAATCTTGGTTGGTATCGCAGAGAGGAAGTAATTACGGGATTGCATCGTTCTGTTTCAGAGTTTCAATTAAGAGTGTAACAGCAGTGAAGTTACAGATGTTTGCAAAACTGTTGTTTAAAATACTGTCTCCAGAATATCTTTGCACTTCTGTTTCCAACGAGAATATGTTTTGCATTCACCGTCTTCACTGTTTGAGCGTCTCACTACACGCTCGTCACTCTGCACGTCCTGTGTCTCTAGATAGGTCTTTTTGATAATCTGGAAGTGAAGGGGCCTTCACAGGCGTTATTACAGAAAGATGATTTTTATCATTTTTATCTTTTGTCATCCCTCTCTATTTCTTGTCCTGAGACAAGACCATCTGTTGTCTTAAAACTACCCACGTTCCTTAAGAGTGTTGAAGTTAAATTCTGACTAATATTAGATTGACTTAGACCAAAATTATGAAAAGCACTTAACTAAACTTAAGCCTGAGCTTGACTTCAGTGAGACTCAGATATTTTTAATGAAAAGAGCAAGAGAATATGGGCTTCAGTGCAGTCATGAATTGATTGCTTGCTTTTTTGACCTAGTTGATTACCATTTGTGAATTCGGATCCAGAGGAAAAAAAGTGAAGCAAAGTTAGAGTTCGGAATATGAAAATAACTTAAACGGACTCTTTTTGCAAAGTAATGATTCGTAATCTTCCATTCTATAAATTGCTGTCTGGTGGAAAAGTGAACATTCTTGCTGCGTACAGAATGATCCTTCTTGTTTAACGTCGCTAGCGTTGCAATGTTTTTAGTGCATCTTGAAAATACAAACTTTAGCCAAAGCTACCTGCGATGTGTCGAATGGTGTACATGCGTCCTGCTTTGTCCTTTTTTTTTTGTTTTAAAAAAGTGTGAAATTCATTTTAATGAAAAGCAGTTCTAGACTGGGAAAAAGAGATATTGTAATTATGATTTAATTAGTTCATTGAAATGGCTTCTCAGAATCTATACAGCTGGTAAAACTATCACATATTTCTCTTCGTTAATAAAACCTGTGACATATTTATGATAGAAATAACAGTTGTACAGAGCAACAGTGGTATTAGGGATTCCTAACGGCCTCTTGAAAACACAAATGTCTGTCTTGGAAACGTTTTGAATTTTTAGTTCTTTTCAGTCGGAAACTCTTCTTCCTCAAAATAGTGCTATTTTGAACTGCAAAAGATGGAATGATTTGTAAAAGCTGTTCTATATTATTTGGGTAGACTATGAAAAAAACATGAAAGCCTAAAAAAGATCAAAAGTTTATTTAAATCACTGGCTTATTTCTAGTGAAGAATCCTTTGACAGATCTCTGTCAACAAAAAAATTGCTTTAGCCAAACTTATCCTGAATGCAACATTATTTTAGATATTACAGTTGAATTAACTACTGATGTATTTCATAATTTATTCCTGCTTCCTAGTAATGCAATGTTTTGATATTGTATAATGGGTACTTGAATATTTGTTAATAAGAGGGCGTGTGAGAATATGGGGCACTTCTTACAACAGAAACATCAATGTTTTCCAACTTACCCCCGTCAAGAAAGTTCAAGAAACTAAGTAATAACATATATTCTACGTGCAGGAATAAACAACTTTTCAGTATAGGTACAAAGAAAAGCGTTGATAAAATAGGAATTACATGTGAATAGTAGAATTTATCTTGCCTAACGTTACGTACCTTAAAATTGAGCACCTAAGCAACGACACAAGGCTTCCCCTACAGTTAAGCAGTAGGAAGACGTATTGCCACAGGGCAAAAATACCCCATTTCGAGGGTCCAAGACACAGCGTGGTTCAATTTTACAGGTGCTTGTCTTTATTGACTAGGCAGTCCAAGGGACCAGTAAGGCTAGATGCTTAACTTTTAGATGACTAACGTAGGTGAGATGAATCCTATTTGGAATTTATAATGTAATAATAACGTGATTAGATTAATTAATTGTTATTTGTTATAATGCTCTGTGGAACGCAGAAATAAAATGCAGGGAGACTGTTAATAGTGTAGAAAAGACAGAGGCAGAAAATGGCAGAAATAGGAGCACAGATATGAAAACTTTGTAATTATATAGATAAAAATAGTTTTTGAAAGAAGGAAAAAAGATTGAACACAGAGATAAGCAGTTGTGTGCTCAGATTGGTGTCCAACTTTGAATTTGCCAAATTTGTAATGAGAGAGATTAATGCTTTTGAAACGTATAGGAAAATTGCTCCAGGACCTCCTTGTATCATCCAAAGGCAATGTCTTAGGCTAATATAAAACAGCACTGTTCATTGGGATGTGCTAATCCTACCTGCGGAACATCTGTGGGTTTCTGCTGGAAGCTGGATACTGTGCTCCGAGACACCTGTGCTGGGCACGGAGTAGGATGAGGAGTTTGCTGCTGCCTTCCAAGCCCTGTGGCAGATTGTATGTAGGTCAACAGGTGAGCCTGAAGAAATCTGTGCTATAAATATTGATCAGCATAATTTAGATTTCATGGACCTTTTCTTAATAAGAAAGGTCAAGGTGGATAGAGTCATGGAAGTGTTAGTATACGAACTCAAACAGCGCCTAGACTTCTAAAATATACTAGTTGCAGGAATCGGGACCATGCAAAGTGATTAAACTTTTCTTTTCGGGGCTAGCTAATGCCGTTGCCTTGCGAGCCTGAGTAGTCTTCATTAATATCGCCAAGTGTGTGGCTTTGAGATAGGATCCAAAGCAGAGCTTTATTTCTAATCGATACAAGACTGTAGGAGCAGCATCGTAGATTCATGCTGCATAACTGAAGGGTATTGTCCGTTGTGCATTCATGGCGTACGTTGTGGATATACGCTTCCTTGTTGCAGCAACAAACTTTCTAAATACCCAAGACGATGAATCATTGCATTTCCTTGTTGCAGCCTGTGTCGCAACAAATCAAAATATGTTTCTGTATGCCCCGGCTCCCCCCAAGTGAAATAACAGAAGCTCTATGGACTTCCCAGAGGAACTGTTGCTGGTCACCGTGGTGCTTTTAACTGACCAAAAGGAAGAATTAGTGTAGGAAATTCAGTAGTTACCATTTTTGTGAGGGTAGGGATTGGAAAATGTAGAAATACCCTGTGGTATTTCATCAATGTTTTATATAGTAACATATTTCACAAGAAAGTTTTATTTACTTAGGCAATTAAGAAGCAAACCTTCCTGTTCTTATTTGGCATTCTGTCCTAGAACCAAACGCCTATGGCAAGTTATGGTTGGTTTTAAAATACAAAATGTAAATTGGAAGAGAGCTCAGCGCACACCTGCTCATCTCCCATCAGATAGGCGAGCAGTATGCAAAATGCAAGCTGTAAGCAGCTGTAGTGAAGGCAAAAACCAAATCAGGACATTCAGAACTAAAACAAATACAGGAGAGGCACAAAAGCCCTTGTATTTCGTCCTTTTCCACGTGAAAAACACCTTTCTTAGTACAGTGGTGGCAAAAAGAAGCATAGTAAAACAGACTCTCGGAGTCTGCATCTGGAAGTGGGAGGAAGAGGTGAGGGTTCATCACTTTTAGGATCCCGCTCCACTTGCTGCTGCTTGTGACAAGATTTTTTTTTTTTTTTTTTAATAAGTTCAGATAGTGAGTGGGGTTGATACTGTTTGACAATTATATTGCATAGAAAGACTTGAGCTTCTTGATGGCTTATTTCTTTGATTTGCAGACATCGTGATTATTGCATTTTGGCTGTGGTCCAGCCTTTTCACGCAGGCTTCAGCGGCACTGAAATCAAAGCTCCACATCGTGTATTTGCTATTAATGGAGAGACTCCGCTTCTCAGTAGCTTTCTTTGGAATGGTTACTCCCCTTCGTCCCGGTAAATGCCATGCTCTGGTTGTACCACTGGTGAATACTAAGCTCCAGTTGCTGTTTATTTAGTGAGTGTAAAGAAATGTTTGTGTTCATCATTAATTCTAGATAATTATTGCTATTAGCTCATTTTATATGTTCTGCAGGCAGTTGTTATGCTAATGGATAGGCTAGCACATCCATTCATACAAACAACTACTTGCCTACCTTATAAAATTAAAAGGTTTTATCCTCCCATTCTAGTATTATCTTCAGTCTGTTATTTTATAGGACTTAGAAACTGCTTTTGCAACAGCTTTGATTACTCATTTACTTAATGGATTACAGGCAGATGCCAAATCTGCTTTGCTTATATAAGTATTTTGGAGTTCTGTAACTGATTCTTTTTTTAACGGCAAAATGTAGAAACTTTTTTGCCAGTTGTTCATTTTTAGTAACATTTTCAGAAGAAAAAACCATGCATGTAGAATTTTTTTGAAATTATTTATACTCCTGAAAATTTTGTCTTATAAAAGTTATTCCCAAGAAACGCTTTGCCGCAACAGAACTGCGTGGGAAAACTGATGCTGACGGCTTTCCTGTCGTTCTTTTCTCCGAGCAGTTGAAAGGTTTTGCAATGATAATTTTGCTTACAGCCTCCTTTGTTACATCCAGTGAAACGCAGCAGTCTGGGAGGGATCAGTGCATCAGGTTGCACGGTGGTGCAAGTTACTGCAGCTCTAGCTAGTTTTCACCAGGTGCGAAAATGAAACGCATTGCATTTCTTCAGGCATTCTGTGTTTTACGTTGGTAATTAATCTGTACACATGTTAGTAAAGAGAATGAAATTACTTTGGCAGTGTTCAGTAAGAGCGAGAGCACCGCCTCCAAATGTTTCTTGCAACGATGCGATGGTCTGTTTTGGAAGATCAGCCTGGGAGTCTTGTTCAACTGCGCGTTCGTGTGACAGCGCATCGTAGGGCAGAACAGCAGCGTGACGCTTGGCACCCTTGTCTTTGGTCTGCTGTGCGGAATGGCACTCGTTCGGTCCTTCACACGCGCCCCATCCGAACGTCCCCGTGCTGTGGTGCCCCTGCGCTGCGGATTGTGGCCGTGCCTCTGCCACCACAGCGTAAATTCAATATTGTTCATCGTGTTTCATTCCCAGCAAGCTCCAAACTTGCCTCTTCCTTGCTGCTTCATCCAGCATCTGCGAAGCTCTTTCCACAGCTAAAGGCTTTCCAGCCGTGTACGCGGGCTTGTGCAACGCGCTCAGGCTGCTGCAGACGAGAAGTTAACTTTTAATTTATTTCAAACATGTTACAACTAACATGGACTTGTCTCAAGCTGTAGCCACTGTTAGCACTTTATGCCCTGTGAAACTCTCAGTTGCTCCCAGAATCGCAGCAGAAATACAGGTCACAAGTGTCCCTCCTCTGTTCCCTCTCTGTCCCGGTCCTCCTGAGCTGGGGCGGGAGGTCGTGTCGATGTTTATTCTGAAGACTAACAACCGGTTGTGGCTCAGGCTGAAAAGACTTTTTTTCATCGTGTCTTGGGCACTGCTGACCAAGTTTTTAGAAGTGAGGAAATTAAGGATGTGTTTGTTTATTGTTTTTGAAGGGAGGGGGCACTGGAGAAAAAATATTTTTAAAATAGCATAAATGCTAGGACTTGACAGAAACATATTCTCTTTAATGGTCTTCCCTCTCCTTCTCCCTTGAACTCTGTAACAGATGGATCAAATGAGCAACATTGTATTTACAGACATCTTTCTTTAGTAGCATGAATCATGAGGAATTCAAAAGGAGCAGTCTTCTAAATGCATTGAAAAGGAGCTCACGTACAATTGACTTAAAGAACATAACCAACGTGCAAGGAGGGTCGCATTAATGCAAAAAAAACCCCGATGAAGTTTATGTATGTATTTGGCTATTGACTCTAATATATTATGATTCATTTCCATTTTAAATAAAACACCTAAGTGCATAGCAATTCCTGGCAAGATGAAAAAGGGCAAATAAAAAGAATTGATGAGCAGGAGGGAGGGGTTTTTTTGTACATAGTTTATCAAAGGGGATCAAACTGAACTGGTGCAATATTCATTCATATTTTCAGCTGTAAGCTCTCATTATGTGGTGTAAACTAATCTAGATCTCTCCATCTGGCAGTTGTGAGGAGAAGGAGACAAGTAGTCAAGAACATTATCAATCAGTTGGAGCCCAGTTAAGTACTTCACTGTAATTAAACTTGAACAGCATTAAAAATTACATGCGATAATTGAAGGCGAGGTGATTTCCAGTGTAGTAGCTCTAGCCTGTTTGATGAGTACGTACTTTTGTGAATATATAAATATTGCTTTTAGGCTTAATGCCCACATACGAGTTGATACGCAGAGGAGGTCATCGGAGCTCCTTCTGGTGTAAATCTGCACGGTTGCCGTGAATTCAGTGGTGATACGCTAGTGCGGGGTGACTCGGGACCTTGCCAAGTCCATAAATATGAATGCCATTCTGTATGTAACACCAGCTGTGTAAATCTGAACTGTTAACATCATTACTGTGTATTTATCACTGCCAGACTAAGAAAGCTGTGAAGAAACAGCTATGGTTGAAAGCAGTTAATTAATTAGCTTAAAGGCAAGATTGTGGCTTATCTTAACGCAGCTATGTAGGCAGACGCAGACGGCAATGCACCTTTTTCTCTCTGTCCTGGTTGTCCTCAGCTGTCCCCATGTTTATTCCAACACAGCTATGCAACATGTGCAGAACTGTTTGCAGCTCAGACGTGTTAGAAAGATGATGTGAGGCAGCTACTTCTTACGTTAATTATTGCCTAAAATACATAAGATGAGGGGGAGGAGAGAGCTCAGTTCCTCAGGTATCAATATATTTTTTCAGACCAACCATCAAATGGAATTTTTCTTGTGCGTGTGAGCTGGGGGGCATGGGCAGGGGAGTCCTGGGAAGACCTATTAGGTTATATTCTGTGTCTGGAAAGTACCTTAGAGAGGGATCAGGAGAAGAAATTGGGTATCATCTACTTAGTCAAGGGAAGCTGAAGAGGCCATGCTGCTTTCCTCTCAAAGGTGGCGTGGAGCTGAAGTGCCTCTGCGGCAGCTCAGGAATGCACACTTGAGGCTGGAGCATCCATGTAGCGGTCTAATTTTCGTTTCATATATAATCATTCAGTAAAGTGCCAAAAACCTGGTTTTAGGTTGCTGTATTTCACTGGAATAGTTTTAGACACCTGGGCTAAAGGGCATCCATAAATGACTACAGTGTTTTATGTATGTATCTCTTGTGGGGAATGAGTCTTTGAGCCTTACGTGAAGGTTATGATTTCAGGCATCATAAATGGTCACTTTGATATTGTCTTGTGCCTGGAAATCCATGTTTCAGCACTAAGCTATCACATTTCATATTAAAAAAAAAATAACATTTTGCCACCAGAGTTAGGTTCAAAATGGCACCATCGAATGAGTGTTAAGGTTGTATCTTTGCCTGTCATACTAGATGTAACACTTGTCAAATAACGGCGACGACCCTTAAGTATCTTCCAGGTATCTCGGGTCTAGAGGGCAGGTTAAAGCACTGAATATCTCTTCAGAAAAAATATTTTCTACTTATTGTTTTTTACTGAAACAATCAACCTACTATCAGAATAACCTACAGACAGAACAAAAGCAAACCCCAGGAAAAGACGCTACTTCTGTTCTTTTTGTTAAAAATAAATCCAAGACACATGCTTTTGTCTTGGCAGGTTTATTTCAAGAGTAATACCATGTTGTCATTGTGCTTGCTATCCGTTAAAAAAAAGGCAAATTAAGTGACAGACAAAAGAGAAATGTTAATTAGAAAGTTCTATTTATATATATCATATTTAACTCGTAGGATTGCTAAATATTTTCAGACTAACAGACCCTGATCCTGCAATATTATGGTGTCTGACTGGCAAAATGAACGACAATCTGTTTACAAAGCAGCCTAAATCATAGGCAGGCAGAGATCACATTGCTTTAATATTTTTATGAGGAAAACAAGTTAGATTCTTTTTTTTTTGTTTGTGGTTTTTTGGGTTTTTTTTCTTTCCTATGGCAAATATAAGCTTTGCAGTATAACAAGGATCTCTTCCCCTTTGGTCATAAGTAAATATTGTTCTTTTACAATACGTGTCTTCGCTTGTGGGGTCACGGAGGAGAAGAGAGGACGCTAAGCTACAACACAACAATTTGAACATTTGGCAGAAAACTATTAATGCAGAGAATAATAATATCTAGCCCTAGGTATTCGTAAATTATACACAAGCAATTTACATATAATTCATGTTTCTTAGTCTCATGTTATTACCAAAATTGCCATTGTGATTGTAGCAACACCGTGGCTGCGTTGATGGGAGCGGGATGTGTGTATACGTCTCCATTTGAACTGTGTTGCCGTGCAGGTTCTTCCCCCTCCTCACCTCGGCTGAACATGTTGGCCCCACCAGCGTTTCTCCTGTATGAGCACACGGGAGGCCTCTCCTTGGAACCGCTTTATTTCTGTAACTTCACCATATGCTTTCCCTGCTGGGGCGTTCCTCGTTGAATCAGTCAGTGCTGCTGCTTCGTCAGCAGATTGCTTTGGAATTACATGTCCTGCGTTATCCATACTGCACTTTTTTTTTTCCCCTCATCCCAAACGCTCATGGAAGGGAAAAGATAGGAGCTGCACTCGAATACAGGTGTTTTTCAGAGGGGATCTGCGTGGGTAGGGGTGAGCGTGCACGGTTCGACGCCTGAAGGCCAGGAGCGGGGTGGCTACTGCTGCACCTTCTCTCCTTGCGCCAGGTTTGGGCATCTTCAGGCTTTGCCGCTCAGCTCCAGTCCTCCCTGCTTTTGGATTTTGATGTTCCTCCCCTTAGTACTGAAATATTTTTAACCTTTACTGTAGCTGAGGAAGGGATGGAAATATTTGTAGAGGCTGTCGCAGGCAGTGAGAGGCCTTGAGGCGGTTTGTATTTGTTTGGCAGACTTATTTTTGTCTTTCTCACCGCCTTTTTTATTTCCGTAGACAGGTTTCTGTTTGGGTCACTGTCCTTTTCACTTGCATTTCCTTTTATAGGCTATTTGTATTTCTCCTTCTCACTGGCATGCATGAGTAGAGCAACAAGTTCACCGGGGTGCCCTGAGTACGCCTGGAAGATATACGCTCCCGACTGATGTGGCTGGCACCCGGTTTGCTTCAGGGAACGTCACCATCACCTGGACGCAAGATCTGCTCCCTGATGTTGCCTCAAGCCATCGGCTCCTAGGATGAGCCCCGTGGCTGGCCTCACTGACACTTCAGGGGTGTCAGACCTTGGTGACGGAGGAAGCTGTGGCAAATGTAGTTTCTGCTGAGGGCTGTCGCTCTAGGCTGCAAACTGTTCCCAAGACACAAACCAGGCTTTGAAGCTCTCCGAATTGTCTAGGCACCCGGGGACCATCACTACGTTGCAGTGTTGGAAGTTCCCGTGATCCACGGAGGGGTCTGCAGGTGTGAGGTGTGTTGTCTGCTCTCCTTGCCTGTACTCCAGCATCTCAAATCCTTTTCCTCATGGGTCATACTATGTGGTGGTGCCAGTGAGTATCCTTCGTTGTCATTCATCCTGGCTGACATTTAGCATTAGTGATTTAGACCCTTATGGAGGATGGCAGAGGGAGACAAGTTAGCTACTCAAATGTGCAAGCTTAGTCTGATCTAAGTTGAAGGTTACTGTTTGATAGATAAACCGAGATCAAATCCAAGTGATTGGCCTTGAACTGATGCCCCTGTAGATGTTTTTATAAGCAAAGAAATAAAAATTAAAATGGAGATATGGCTCATAGATTTGATGAAATTATTATCTATTAAATACTTTGCAAATGGGATGTCTGGTATATGTAAAAAAGCTCCATATTGGAGATTTAAGTCTATAGATAAGGACTAAAGCATCTGTTAGTGCTGCCATTGCTGTTCCTGAGCTCCAGCCTAGCAAACCTTCTCACCGCAAAACTGTTTTCTAAGAGGATGCTTCAGTTTTGTTCTCTTTTGCATTCCCTTCTTTCAATTGATTCCATGCTCCTTGGTCAAGCCATGTCAGAGAGAACTGTGCATTAATAGCTGTTTAACTGCTTTTCACGTTATGATTATTTCTTTGCAAACCTGAAACGTCGGGGTTGTGTTAAGACACATTCCACTGGAGGTGTGTCATGACTGTTACTAGCCTGGGGCTGCTTCCTCTGCAGGAGTTTGCCAGGACTGTGATACAGATTGTGCTGCGTGCACGTAAGAGCCAGTATCATGCCATAAATCCAGGTTTGGTCTGTTGGAGGACTGTGTCGGGGATCAGAGTTGCCCTAACTGTCTTTTCGTTGTAGGTTTTCTTCTCAGGTGAAAAAAAAAAAAAATTATACTTAGTGTTGAGAAAGCCTGCTGGCAAATTGGCTGTATTGAAAATCCACACTAAATATTCACGTTAGATGTTTCTGGCATGATAATCAAAACTTAAGCCATCAGGACAAGTTGTTTCATTGTAAAACTTCCTGTTGTAGACCAGGGGAACTGTTTAGGCCACTTCATTTACCTTCATACCGTTTTTCCAGGTTCCAGAAAATCCAGAGATTAATCTTTTGACTTAATCACCTTTCCATTTTCTGTATGAAAGCTCTAGTGTTCTGTCATGGATGGCTCATAAAAATCTTACATAAAAATCTTACACTTATGTTAGTTACTTAAAATCTTATAAAAATCATGTCTCGTGGTCAGATTGACTCGTGACTTGTATTCTGGGATGTGTTTCACTGGGGCTGGCTCCTAGAAGAACCAAAACAACCAAAGAGGTTAAGAAATGTTGCTGATATACCTAATTAAGTTAATAGGTTACTTACATTGAGTAACAGGTGCCTTCAGATTGCAGGGGTCTCCAAGAAGAAACCTTTGAACTTTTCTGCGTTTGAGAGGGCCGTTGAAGCGGAGGGCATGTGCTTGCACCTTGCCAGGCAGCTGGGGACAGAGAGGAGAACTCACTGCTGAGTGCTCGGGAGCAGCCAGGGGCTCGGGGCAGGGAGACTGGCCACGCCGAAGACATTGCCAGTGAGGTGACATGGGAGTGATGGTTATTGTGCCGTGAAATCCTGGATGGATTTTATCCTTTTACTGCTTACCACAAAAGAGCTGGGCATGATCAGCGCTCACCTTCAAACCTGTGGTTGACCTCGCCTAATTTAGCTCTGAATAAAATAGAGGTAGTTTATCTTGACTATGTTTTTACACTGACCTACAGTGCGTTAGGTTTCCCCAACTGCACGAGTACACTATTTTTTTATCAATCTCTGTGTCAGGAATATATTGTTACTAATACACAGTCTGGGAAGTCTTGAACACAGAGCTCTCCTGCCGTGGATGGTAGTTATAAGATGCTAACCATGTCTATGCTCTTCAGACTATACACACCATAAACTAGAGGGAGACATAGCTGCGTTGTTTTAGACTCTTTTCTGTTACAACAAGAGAAAAATCTGAAATGAAAACAGTTCTGACAGCCTGGAAGCTCGTGCTGTTGTTATTAATGGGCCCTTTGGTAATAGAAGCAGAGCGTAATGTGCCAGATGCACCACAGCTGTAGAGGAGGATACAGGTCTTGGCTTGTAAAGGTGACAGAAAGGTGCACCGGAGGTTACTAGCAAAGGGAACAAAACACAGCCTAAGAGCTCGGCTGCTCGAGTCTGGCCAGTTTAATTTTAGCTTTGGTTTTGGTCTCTACCTTAAAAACTGCCTCGACCTCCTTACGGCTCTCTTCAGTTCCTCAAGACATATCTGCCTAAAGGCTTTCTATTCTTATTTATCCTTTTGTCCTCCAACTTTGCTTACCCCCTGTTTACCTCTCCTGTCAAGAACTTTAGGCTGTGGGAATTAAAAATGGCCCTGAAATAGGACTGAAATCATACAGGCCCTTTCCTCCGAAGCACTCGGGAGAGGTGAAGCTGGGTCTGAATTTAAATGTGGGCATCTGTTGATTCCGGAGTTCCTCTGAGGCTGAAGCTAAAACGCAAAATAAGATTTAAAAAACCAAACCCACAAAACCTTCATCTGAAAAATGTGTGAAGTTTAGTGAAAGAGTAAGAAGTTTAGTTTTCAGAGTCAATAGTCTAGTAATAATGTTAGGAGAGACTTGCTGTTGTAGCAAAAATAAGGTGGTGTCCTTGCATTGTGTACATTTAAATGCAAGTGTTTACTTTTAACTGTCATTTTCCCATTATATAAAGGGGAATGCCAATGCTTTGTACTCACTACAAACCATGTAAAGAGAAACAAAAAAGTCTAGTCATCAGAACAAGTAAAGGCAGTTTCTCTTTACAGTGTTTATTGCCGCTTTCTTTTTTCTTTTTCTTCCCTCCCCTTGCTCTTTGATAAGAATCCCAACGGGGGGAGCACAGCAGTTGCTGCCTGTAGTCTAGGCCAGGGACAAAAGGGGTGAATATTATAGTGCTGTTGCTTGTGTGCCCATCTTCTCAGCTTGCAACCGAACTCCTAAGCTGTCTCTTCTGAGCCGACTTTTGAACCATTACTGAGTAGTTTCCTCTGGTGTAGGCTAGTTATTAGCACCAATAAGAGCCGCTGGTCCCAACCTAGTTGTAGATTGACATCTTGGTGCTAGCTGACCCACCTTTTCATTCTTCCCCCCCCCCCTTTTTTTTTTGGATACCATCAGCACCATAAGCAGCTGTTTCATTCAACCTCATCTCCTTGTTGGTAGAAATGGTATAGGCAAACCTTCAACGCGTTACTGTGTCTCATTATAGCAACCTCGGCACCCTTACACAGCGGCAGACTGGGATGTTGCCTCTGTCACACAGGAGCATCTATACTGCAGAACTTAGTTTGACAGGCCACCACAATAAACCACCTAGATATATAACCGCTTCTTTACTTTTGCAAAGATGGTCAAAGCCAGAACGTAACTGAGCACCTAAGGCTTGGTATGTAATGTGTTTACAGTCCAGCAAATGTTACTGCCTTCATTTTATAATTTGGAAATGGAAGCACGGAGGGAAAAATGATGCATCTATACCGATTTTAAGTCTCCTCCATCACCACAGTCACAGGATTAGTCCTCCTCATGCATTATAATATTTTGTAGCCTATGTCAGACACCCATGTTACGCTGCTAGTTTGTGTCAGTTGTCCAAGCAATCGTCTGTTGGCTTGTCCTCCCTTCTAGAATGGTTTCTTTCAGGCAGTGGAGAAAGGAGATGGAGCTGGGAACAAGGAATTACTGACCTGTCAAGGCAGGAGGCAAGGAGAAAGAAGGCGGTCTGTCATCTTCCTGAAGACCAATAGACACTTTGGGGTTGAAGCAGATTGCCTCCAGTGGTGGACATAAAGAGGCGATGGCAGGGAAGGCTGGTGATTCTGGAAGGGGGTGGATAGCAATTGTCAGCATAGACGTGACCCAGGTGACTTGCCTGGAGTAGGGCAGCAGCTTCATGGCAAAGAGAATTCCCAAGCGTGCAGTGCCATGCCAGCACAATCTTTTGTGCGTGTGTGTTTGTGCAGCACATCTGTACTTAGCTTTTGTGCTGCTGGACATCGTATTTAACTTGATTAAATGTGTGTATTCTTTAATTTTAGAACCCAGTGGGTCAGGCAGACGACTTAAGGCTGGAGAGGAAGCACGTTTTCAAGGGGGTCTTCAGCCCAGGCACAATTCGCTTTGTATCAATAAAGACTTCAACTGAGCGAGCTATGGGACATTCCTTTATTAGGAAGGAAAGTCACCTTTTTCTTTCAAACGGGTACAGTTGATCCGCAGCACAGTGGGCCACACAAACTCAGTCTGTCATGGAAGCATCGGGACTCTTTCAAGGTAAGCCAGGCGGTTCTGCAGACACTGGCAAGGGCAGCCCTGATACACAGTCAGGGCTTTTGGGTTAATACTGGAATCTTGCACCCAGCCTTTTGCAGCCTTTAACTAAATGAGGACTTCCCTGGGACTCAAGGTGATGGAGGAGTTTTGTGGCTGTGGAACAAAACATTGTAGATGAACGTTACTCAGTTCTTCATGGGGCAATTTTCTTATGTGTTCATTTGCATTTAAAATTGGAGTTGAAAATAAGGCTTTTAGAAACTTTTAATTTCTATTTAATTATGAGAATTTAACTTCGGGGTCTCTATCTGATTTAAAAGAATAATTAAAATTAAGTATGGCTGGAGTGATTTTTCACAGTTTTTCTGCCTGTCCTTTAGGACTTAAAGTAATAGTAAATTATTTGTGGCTGGGGGTGATCTATATGTAAATTCCATTAAGAATGGAATTTTGTTATAGAGAAATTCAGATTACGAAAATGACATTGCTGCCTTGAACGTCAGTAGCTAATAAATGCATTGGTTGTTACCATTACTTCTCCTAATGTCCTCAATTAAAATGATTTAAAATAGTACAATAGATAAGCAAGATCAATTAATTTTATAAGATGATCAAAGGAATGTAGTTCTGCATTGTAAACGCTCTAAATGTGATAATGGCTTTATCAGGCGGGAAAATAATTTGAAGTAGCTTAAACCTTATTCATTTTAGCTCAAGGGGCTTTTATTTGTAGCTAATCAAATGGCCTTTTGTATTTGCTAAGGTAGAATTTTCAGATCCTGTGCATTAATTTCACAGAGTAAATTTCAGACATTTTTGAAAGTAGCCAAAAACATTCTCAGAGGGCTGTGATCTCAGAGGATTCCACATAATCAAAGAGAACTTGATTATATTGATGTTCCTGAGCAGGAGTAAGTTGTTTGCATTTGCAGTTTTTGAGAATGTTATTTTGGATTGCTTTGCTGCAGCAGCACTTATTTTATGAAGCTGTACAAAGCATCAGTTGGGACACTGTGCCCAGGTTTAACTTCCCTGTGACTGACCTTTTACTTAAATGGTTAATTATATGGAATTTCCCAGGTATTTCATGTTAAGTCTTTAGATTTGGAAATGAAATATCTGGATGGTGTGATGAGAATACATCTGTTGATGACACATCTAAACGTGGGTTTGAAACCATGGATGAGGGAAGTGTCATATTGGTTAACATAAGGGGGAGAGAGGTTCACAATCCTGTGAGATTGCCTCCTTCATTTCTTAATGACCATCTGCTTGCCGTTAGTCAAATCACTTTGTCCCCAGTGTACCTCATCTTACTCACTTAAAAATTTTTTTACTAAAAGAAAGTGCATGAGAAGTGTAAGAAAAATTTAACTAGATCATCTAAGGCACCAAGACACACTAGAAGATGACAATGGGCACTGTCCATTTTGCTGTGTTTGGATACTGTGGAGTCTTGCCTTATACCTGTTGAGAAGCCTCTGATGGAAATATTTTGGCCACTCCATCACCTGTGTAATAATAATCCTTAATATCATGTCACCTGTCCAGATTTCATCAACGGTTGCCAAGCACTGGAACAGGCTGTCCAGGGAAGCAGTTGAGTCACCATTCCTGGAGGTATTTAAAAGACACATAGACTTGGCACTTAGGGACATGGTTTAGTGGTGGACTTGGCAGTGCTGGGTTTACGGTTGGACTTGATGATCTTAAGGGTCTTTTCCAACCTAAATGATTCCATGATCTTTCTAATGTCCGATAAAAGGCCCTAGAGGGGAACAAATAAGGTCTATGTAGTGGAAGTGGTAGTTTCTCTTCATGGGATGTAGATAGGGGAAACATCTGAGGAGAGAGAGAGGCAGCCTGTTCTGCGCAGTCTGTTAGAGGGCGGGTTTCATTTTGATAATTTGCACTTCAGAATCCTGCTCAACGCATGGGCTGTGCTTTGATACGTGTCATTTTTCAGTTGTCTAAATGGGTTTCATGCATGTTTGGCATCTGCATTCTCTCATCTCTAGATTAGTCTGTGATAAAGCAGTCTGAAAATATTTACGTGGATTTATTAAAAAAAAAAAAAAAAAAAAAAATCCCAACAACAAACCCCAAAACATCTACTGTCCTCTCTGGAGTGTAGGAAGAGAAATAGGAAATGCTGGTTGGGAAGAATGGTGTCAGAAACCCATGGCATGGGGGGCAAAACGAGGGCAGAGGGAAGCGTGGGATGGAGAATGAGGGCCAGTGGTGTAGGGAATTGAGGCTACGTAGAAGGTACATCCTCAGCACGAGGTGCTAGGAAAGAGGGAGGAGAATGGCAGAGCTGGTGTGCAATGAGAAAAGGGAGAGGAGCACAGGCTGTGTGAGCCTGCCCCCGAGACCCCTGGCAGGAGGGATGGAAAGAGAAGATATGTTGATGTGGTTGCAGAGGAACACAAGTAATCGCTGGTTATATATGCGTTCCACTGTGAAAACAAAAAATGTGCAATTTTTAAGAAATAACACTTTTAGATCCACGTCTGAATTACAATAGATATCAAAGAGCTTTATCTATAAAAGCAGAGTAATTATATTAAAAGAAGGTCTACAGAAAAGAGAAGGGCTCTTCCCAGAGTCAAGGGCAAAGCCAAGAATAAAATCTGTATCTCAAAGTTCAGGACGAGAAGACTGTGAAAGAAAGACCAAAAGCCATAACGTAATGTAACCCTCTCCTCTATTTGTCAAGTTCCACTTGAACCTCAGGTTGGTTTCTTGTGCCCCAACCCCCCTTCGTTGGCAGCTGTTTCAGGATCTCACTGCTTTGCTGGTTAACGACCTTTTCCTAATTTCCAATTTCCTGGCATTTCTAATTGCTGGTTTGTACTTGGTGCTTTCAATTAAGTGATTCTTTTTCCTCCCTAGAGCCTCATTTCTGCTCACCCCTCCCTCCCCACTGGTATTTACAGATGTTATCCACCCTGCTTTGTTTTGGTAGGCTAAAAAAGGCAAACCTTGTTCTTCTCCTCTGACTTCGGGCTCTTTTCTTGATCATCTTCAGCTGTTCTAGTTCTCCAGAACACGAGTGACCAGATCAGCACCCACTGTTGCTGATGAGATTTTGCCGTGCCCTGTATATCGAGATCTGTGCTTCGCTATCTCCATCAGAGGTACCTTTCTTTATACAGTGTAGAATCATGTTTGTAATCTAAGGAACTCTTGTGCTGCTTTGTCTTTCACTTGATGTGGTTAGCAGGAATGCTTATGCAAGCTATGATGTGCATACACATCATAAAAGCTTTATAAAACCATGTTCTTAATTTTTTTTATAATCACAGTTAGATATAGTGGCTGTAAGTGCTTTCTAGAGTTACCAAACAAAGTGTTGCTGTTGGTGCAATGTTTTTCTCTATAATATCCCAGTAATTTTCCCATCATCTTTATAGCTTGCAGAATAATTTTAGGTAGGGCTAAAGTGGCAGAAGCTATATTCTGAGAATATAGCGAGTATGGAATTGATTTCCAATGAGGAACACCTCTGGTTGAGCTCTCAGGCTCTCTGTTGAAGGGAGGTGTGATTTAGAATAAGGTTTCAAGTGCTTCTGTTGCCCCGGACCGTGGTTAGGCAGGCAGTCATCTGTAGTTTATACTGGGCCTTTGTTTGTTTTTCATTTCTTCTGGGTGGGGACTTGCAATATTTCGGCTGAAGCCTCAGCCATAATGGGCAAAGCGCTGGAAGCACTTTCTGTGCCTCTACATGCAATGCTCCAGTTCAGACTTTTCCTTGGTTTTTTCTAGTGCTGCTTCTTAATAAGTAATTAATAGTTTTTACTTGTGTATATATTTCTCAGCTATAATATTTTGCGGTTGTCTTCAAGTTTTTGTGCATACTCTCTGTTGTTCTGTTTTTGTTGTTGGTGAAATGATTGAGCAAAACTGGGACCAAGACAGAAATCTCCCTGGGATCAAACATAAAGCTAACCTGATAACCACCATTTTTTTTTGGTCAGCTCTGTACTGACCTTCTATTATTTTAATCTGAACTGTTTCCTGAAGTTTGTGTTGCAAGGCATTTTCAGAAGTGACTCCCAAAAGCCATGGTAAAGCCAGGGTACCTGCATCTTGTTCTCCCCGGCATCTAAGAAGCTAGAGGTCTGTCAAAGAAGAAAATCTTTTGTAGCCTTATTGGTTCAAAACGAAGTTAACGGCTGGACTCGATGATTTTAAGGGTCTTTTCCAACCTAAATGATTCTGTGATTCTACATATAGCCTAGTATTTTGCCTCCCAACAGTAGCCCTAAGCAGGTGAGAAGTAAGCCTAGGGTAGACATATGTTACGTCTTCCTATACTCTCTAAAACCTTTCAGCTCGGGGAAGTCCCTGGCTAGACCCGTGAGCTTCATGCGTGACCTCCTCCTCCTTCCGCTGGAGTGGAAAGTGGATCAGTCCCCATCCACGCACCCTACCCACAGCTTTTACAGGCCTCGAGCAAAACGCCTCATCTCTTCTGTTGTGTGTTTTGGTTTATTTTTAGCTGAGGATACTAGCATTACACACCGTATTCAACATGCAGGCAAATCTTGAATTTTCTCTCATTTGTTGGTAATTCCCAATACTTGGTTTTCTTTTTTGACTGCTACCGAGCACTGGGATGATGTGCTTTGTGGATTTAACTATTGTAACACCAAGTTCTCACTCCTGAGCAGTACTGGTCAGATTAGTTTCATATTGTTTTTTCTTGAGAATCCCAAACGGTTGGGTTTTTTCTTATTGCTTTTATTGCTTATATGTTTTGAATGTGGTCGTTCGTGTGATTGTCATAGTATCAGACCTAGACTGACTGACTTACAGTTTTCCAAGTCCTAGATACAAATTTATTCATCTATCCAATATTAGTGGTTTACCTGAAAACCTTCAAATCATGAAATGCGCACACTTGATGCACAACATCTGCCTGAGTGTGCAGAGAGCCAGAAATAGCTCCGGTACATGAACTGGTCTTACTGAGTAAGACCAGCATCAGGTCCCAAACCTGTGCCCCCTTATTTCTTAAAATGAGAAGGTATCATTTGATGTGTGAAGGGGCGAAATGTAGGGGAAATGAGGATAAAAGATGGGGAGATGGGAAAAGTATGCATTTGCAGCACAGAAAGTATACAAGTCTTGAGGAATGGGCTAATCAGGATTTTGCATTTCCAATTTGTTGAGAGAAGAGTCTTGTTTTTCCTGTTGCTCCCTAAGACATTACTATAGCTATATGCCGCTGAAGGGTCACAGACACACAAATACATACACGGGTAAAAGGTATATCTGCATTTTTAAGCAGATACATGAGGATATATGGTAAATAAAACAATTCAAGAAAAATACTTGCTATAATACTGGATTGTCATCATCTTTGCAAGCTGCCTGACAAATTATCTTCATAACGCAGCCCAGCAAGTATTAAAATTTAGATCAAGAGGAGGAGGTATTGTACTGAGATTGTTGTTTGCTACGTGTGCTTGCATTCAAATTAAGCCCTCTAATACAACGACCAAATGAAATCAGCTTGGGTCAGTCACACAACTCCAGGATGTGTTTGAGCTGAAATACTGCACTTCATCTGCAGTGTAATTCCATTTGTGCTATTACATAATTAAATTGAGACTTGAATCACGCGTTTTAAAAGATTATGTGACCATATGCAGCTTGAACAAGGGCCAACTTTTGAAATAGTGCTCTTTTTATGATGCCTTTCTGTTAGGTTTGTTGAGGGTTGGGGTTTTTGTTGAGGTTTTTTTGGGGGGTGTGGGTGTGGGGTTTTTTGTTTCTGTTTTTTGTTTGTTTTTTGGGGTTGGGTTGGGTTTGTTTTAGTTTTGTTTAAATCAGAACTGAATGTTGCCAACAGTTAATGAATTGATATGATCTAAGCCTGGAGTACTTCTTTATATAATTCAAAATCAGCTTTGGGAAATGAAAGGGGGGAACACACCAAACAAAAAAAACCCCCTCTGAAGCCCCAAAATGTGTAAAGCATGAAATAATGACGTCCCCACTCATATGGGAATGTAAACTAAAACTGTAGAATGTGCTTTTATCAAATCATACTCTTAATTAGGTTTTAGCAGAATGCTTTATAGTCAAGGTTTTGTTGAATAATTTAATTATGAAACAGTACACCTGATTTTCAAACTAAGCCAAATGATACTGTATGAGATAATCAGACAGCATAAACAACTGACTTTTACATACTTCTGTAAAGACAAGTGTTTTGGGGGAAGAAAAAAATAATCCCCCCAAACAAAACAACCTTTTTTTTGCTTTTTTTTCTTTTTTTTTTTTCCTTTTTCTGGTTGCAAAGAACTTCACCTGACAAACTTTCTGGAGTGGCCTGGCCGGGTAAATTGTGGCATGCAACACATGGGAAGCAAGCCAGGGACAACTTGGAGCTGGGTGGTGAAGTTAAACTGTTGCCACAACAAATTGCGATAGGGGAATTGTGGTTGATGGTGGTGAAAACTCCTTGAATTCAGGTTATTTTTGTTAATTCACTGTCCTGAGCTCACGAGGACATTAGCTCGTTAGTGCTACCTAATTTGAGCCTGACCTCTAGCCTGTATATTGCTTGTAACTCAAACCCTGAGCTCTACCTGAAACCTGACCCAGGTCCACACACAGCTTCTACGGACCTTTGTCAAAATAAGAATGGAAGTGGTGGTGGTTGAGGCTGGTGAGACAGACCCGACGGGGAGCTAGAGCACATCACCTCGTAAGAACATGCTAACGGAAGGCAGTGTTGCCGAGCAGGTAAGGTGTATTAGATTTTGGTGTGTCTTTGTTTTTGGCCATGGAATGCTTTCAACCAGGTGTGTCTGTATTCCCAGGCATGTTCAGCTAGTACTGGAGTTTGTAATGCTTTAATATAACCAAATACATGCCCAAAATCACGGGGCACAATCAGGGTGGAACAGGTGATACCACAGCTTCTGGGAGCAAGGAATCTTGCTTTGGATTTCCAGTACTGCTGCGTCCACTGAATACCGAGAGCACTGGTCACTTTAACAACTTGCAACTTGATGGATATAAAAATGAAAGATTTAACGAAGGAACCTTCTATTCTGCATTTCATTTTTGCTATAAATGTTACCCTAAGTTTGCACAGGTTCACATATCGGCATTTGACCAGATCTTGAGAAGGTTAGGAGACAATACTTGGGACTGGGGGAGGAACCACCTTTCTTTGCGGGGCTGCTTATTCTTGACCCTGTAATATCACAATGAACTCAATCAGTTACGGAAGTGTCTTTTATTAACTTCTCATGTCCTGTATGTGTATCCTGCAGACGTTGACCAATTGTGTCATTCCACCTTCCAGGATGCTTTCTTATCTTGTGCAGAAATGCATTACTAGTGGTGGGATGTATGCCTAGTTTAAATATTTTAATGTTTCTTGGAATGAAAAGTAATGCATAAGCAAAACAGTACAACGTATTATATTTTTAATTTCAAGAAACGGGATTGTTACCAGTGATCTGCATGTTGGTAAGAGGGAAGGTCTCCACTGTTCAGAGAAATCTTGGATTTGAATGTGGCCTTAGTTGAACTGTAGAAAAATGCAGTTCCTCTATGTATTGCCTGTAACGCTGCTTCATTAATGGCCCTCACATCACATTTATAGGATTTATGGTTATCTTAAATACAGGGACAGCTCTGCAGGTCGCAGTGTCCGAGCTAGCCAGGTAATGTTTGCCATTATCTTCATGACAGTCCTCTAAGGAAGGGAATGACTTCCCAGGGGTGCCATGCAATCCCCGCGGGGGAACAAAGTGGCCTGGGGGCCACGCCGTGTGACGTGGGACCATGCCCGGGGGGATGCGGAGTCCCAGGTATGGTGGGCTCTGCGCTCTCGTACCCACGTTAGGAATGGCAAACTGAGGAAACTTGTCCTGAATTCTTTCTACATAACTTTAGGCGCTTCACTGAAGTATGTATTTAAGAAGTTAAACCTCCTTGGCACTTTCTCTAATCAATGGAGAAAACCAGGCATGACTGCAGGAAGGGGACAGGGTCTAACCCTGGGGAACTGAATCGCCCTCTCGGTTCGTGCCTCTTGCTCCCTTTGATGTCCAGAAGGGCTGCCCGGCTGAATCGCCACGGCTACGCGCCTGCACGCAGGGGACGTGTCCCCTGTGCAAGGGGGTCTTCCCAGGGTGATCGAGGATGTTTGAGTCGGAGGCAGAAAGTGAAACGCGCCTTTCCCTGCCCTTGGTTTAATGCAAGACCTCATTTCTTGGTACAGTCTCATTTTGTCATGGATCAATTTCTTGACCTGCTTTTCCTGTTTTTATTAATTTGGAGCTCTAGGAGAAGATTGCTACTTGTTTGTAGCAAAATACTCACCCTAAGTGTGGCCAGTATATCAACCTCAGAAAATCTGTGGTGATATAGGGGATGGTTTCATGTGAGCGGCAAAGCTCTCCTCCCAAAAGCTGCTGTAAATTCCTGTTTGCCGAAGGTCTGCTGGTGAAGTTGTTTACTTTTAGAATGAAAAACAGCTTTGAGAAGCATTGAATAGTATGAGCATCAGTCTTTGGTCTTAGCATCTGGAGACTTCAGTGCTATTATTATTCTTTATTTTAGCTCATGTACATTTTACAGTGGTGTGGTTTTACTTAAAAAAATATTTTATCCTTGATTTTGTTAAAGTCTGCATTTGGAAGAAAGAGTTAAGAAATAACTTTTTTTTCCATTTGAGTGAACGTTAGAAATGCAGAAAGGCGGTTAATCATTTCAGGTGCTTGGTGTACCAATCCAGGGATGGCAGCGGGGTGTGCACAAGAGTAGCAGATATTATTGCAAGGCTGAGGTCTCCTCCCAGTTTCCACTGAAACTTTAGCTTTTCTACTGATTTTATATGGATTTATTTCCATAATTTGATTTCACCAAATTTAGGTGATTAAGTGATTTACTATTACTGCTTGCAGCTTAAAACTCTTTCAGTGGATGTGTTTTAAAGTGACTACAGATTCTGATGAGCTATTCTCTACATTGTAGAAGGAACGATATATTCATGAATAAAACAAGACAGCATATCCCTGAGAATTGGACTGTATTTTGGGTAGTTATATATTTAATCTTACTATAGGAAAAGTAAGAAGCCTTCATTGTTACGGCTGGAATAGAGTATTAATTTACTTTTACTTACAAGTAAAAAGTGTTCTACTACTAACTGTACAGACAAGGTGAACTATTTGTATTCTAGGACTTCAAACTGGCGTCACCAATTGCTTATCGTGCCGCTTTCCAGAGCGTTGGTACTCTCTGACCTGGGGACCCAGCTGATGGTGCAGATGAGGCGAGAGCACAGGCTGAGTTCACAGCTCCCAAGTTTTGCTGCAGGTCCTTGGTCAGACTGCACAAAACTTCCACCCTCGGCAGAGAAGGCAAATGATGAGGTAGTTGAAGTTTAATCGCTAATGGTTTTTCCTAAAAAGACGCATCCCTAATAAATCAAAATTCAGCACTGTAATACTCGCTACAGATGCTACAAGCCCATATTTCTTTTTAATTCACCTGTCCTTTCTCTCCTGAGCAGCATTGGTCAAAGAAAGTCTCCTAACTTGAAGTGCTTTGGTTATTCCTAGAATGCCCCTCCTGTTCTGGTTCAGCTGGTGGTTAGTGTGTTGTTTCTGCTTAATCTGGAACAACATAAAAAAAAGTCCAGCTACATTTTCATTATCTTTTTCAAGGTGGTTCTTGTGCGCATATGATTGCGTTAAGCATCTTATAAACTGGGGCAGTTGAGTCGTGCTCTAGGTGATTCTGAAAGTTTCATAGCTGCGTTTTCAACGTTTTTGCATCACATTAAATACAGAAAGCCACTGCATTTTTCCAAACTTCTGTTGGGCTAGTTAGATTTCAGAGGTTTATCTAGTCATTATTGGTCTTTAAATACAGTCATCGTCATAAATGCCCCTGTGTTTCCGTTTACTCTGCAGAGGTCAAAAGATGAGGTTGGTTTATGAGCTTATTCTGCCATGTGTCACTATCGGCAGCACAATAGAACAGCAGGATGGAGAGGCAGCTCTCACCTCTCCATTTATTACTCTTGTCAACTTGGAAAGGATTTTTTACCTTGTGAAAGGCCCATCAGCAATGAATCAGTGAAGTGAAGACGACAGTTGATTTGTGAATTCAGATTATATAAAGTGACTAGGCTTCAGTGGACTGTGTAGATAAAGCAACTGTCATGATAAGGTGGCATGTGCAATTCCACAAAACCAAATTTATTGCACATTTGAGGAAATCATCCTATTTTAAAATGCCATAAATTTGAAATTGAATATAAGTTATACCCTTGAATTTTGATTTATATTTTGAATATTTTTAATGTGATGCTAAGTAGCATAAATTCAATGCTAGGAGTTTATGCATTCCTTTTTTTAAGGGTCATTTTGACTTTTCTTCTGAATATGTTATCACATTCCTGATATTTTATTCCAAGCAGAAAAATCATTTTATTTGATATTTAAGCTTAATAAACATCAGCAAAGATCAAACTATGATGGCTAGAATAAGGCGGGCAAAGTTTATGGAGAAAGGAGGGAGGCAGGCCACAACTTCCCTCCTATACACACACACACGCATGCACTTACTAGTAGCAAATGCTGTGTTTGTTGTCAATATGTATTTCCAGATCATTAGCGATATAAATGCCTCTCAGGTGTTTAACAGAGGAAAGTGAATAATTTCATGACCTCACGGCACTCATTCATTTGACCTTTCCTGTAGTGTCAATCCTTTGCGCTCGTAAGGCTTTCCTTTGCTTCCAATTGCAGATTCCTTCCGCACTCCCAGTCTCTAAACTCTGTTGGGGTTTGGGAGCGGCATCTCATGCTCTGCATCATGAGACTTTTCAGGGGTGTTGCAAAACTCGGAGTTTTTGTCAAACAGTGTTTTGTTTGGAGCGGAACGTAGGTGTGGACCCACGCAGCCTGATGCCACTTAAAGGAGAAAAGGTCCTGGCGCAGGAATAAGAAAATATTGTGACTAACCTCCCTCTTCTTGGTGGATATACAAAGTGCTGTGGAATATCCATTACGCGTTTTAAGAGCTGCCAAATGCTATAGGATTAGGCAAGGAATAAGCAGTCTTTTCAAAATATTTCATGGCAGCTTTACGTTAAAGAGAGTTTTAGGTTAAGAACATAACACCTGCTGGACTGGATCAGATTTGGATGGTCTCTCTGATATTGGTCTGCACCAGATGCTTACGGAAAGGTGCAAGGAAACCTATAACGGACAGCTACGGAAAAAGTGTCAATTGGGGGATTTTCTCCCTAAACGAATGCATCTAGCAATTGGCTAATGCCCTCAAGTCCGAGTTTTAGTATCACTTATAAATGTCTTTTTCCTTTCTGGTATAACTGTGGATGTTCTTATTATTCACATAAATGTCTAAGCCTTTTTGAATCCTGCTAAGCTCTTGGCTTTAATAATATCTTGTGACAATGAGTTCCACATGTAAATTTGGTAGTATATAAAAAATACCTTTCAGTATAGATTTGCTGCCTTTAATTTCACTGGGCACTTTTTTCAAAGGTTGGAGCTTTTAAAAAACCAAACCTTCAGAAGGCGCACACAGCTACAATAATGACTTTAATATGTTTCATTATTTATTTTTCTTCTTGCTTTAAAGTCACGAAACAAGGAAGTTCACAGGGTCTACAGGCCATCTTAAGACAGACCCTTATTCTCTTACAACACATCTGGGCCTATAATGTCACTTCAGAGAGACGCCTCCTCTCATATCCCAGTCCTGCAGAGTTTAGCAGAGAGTTTCTGCCTTAGCTCTGCCTGTTTCGTTGATTATTAAATTTTAGGTTTCAGCCTGGACTTTAGAAAGCAGCGTACTTCAAAGAATTGTTGGTTTGCATAAGCGTCCACATGTTTGGACACTTCCCAAACATATGGGTTTCTCTGAATCGCCTCTGCCCATAAAATGAGATGGACATCTTGAGCAATCAGATTTTCCCTCTGATATTCTTAATATCAGCAAGTTATAATCTTTAGGTAAATGTGAACAAAGATTAGTTTAAGAGTGGGTGTTGTTTACCTGACAGCTTATTTGAAAGAGGTTTTTATTTAATTGCTAGACTGGCCTCTTATAGGTTAACTACGTCTGTACTGGCAAGGATACGACTTGTCATATTTTATTTCTGTATCGTTTGGATGCTGAACTGATGCATGTGAATCTGAAAACGAGTCCTTTGGAGAGAACTTCTTGGGAGCTATTGCGGCCAGAAATCCCTCCTGGCATGCGCCAGGTCAACATTTCCTAAGTGTGTTCTAGGCAGAGCCAGGCGCTCTGATGTGGTGCGGGCTTCTGACCTTCCAAACAAGGCACTGCTTCCACAGGTTTCCAGGCTCCAGATGGCAATAAAACCTGGGGTAAAACTCTATCTCCGTAGTTTAATGGGAACATTTAAACCGCCTTCTAATTTCTCCATAGTACCTATGAAAGCATTTAGCAAAAGACCACAGAGCCCCCAAATCCCTGTAGCTTGCGGCTGGTTTTTTTTTGCGTGGTATCACCAGCCAGCAGAGATCCGGCACATCTGCCGTGGCTGGCATTTTGGTTGCATTCGTGACCGGGATGGATGCTCCTTGCATCATGCCCATGTTCCAACTGTAACTGCACGTGCTGGAGAAGTGCAGCACAGGAACAGAAGTACGGGTTAGGAGACTGATCCAGACAGAAGCTTCAAACGCTAGAATAACGGCCCTAATAATCCACAGGACTATGAGTTTTCTGTTACCTAGAGGCAAGGACACAATTTGGAGAGGAGGAATGTAGAATGAGTTAGAATCCCTAACACTAGACCAAGGAATTTCAGGTTATCTGAAAATAATAAATCTGTACATCAGACTAGTCTGAATTCTGTTGCATTGGTTGCTTACTCCATTTGTTGCGCTGTAACGAGTACTGGAGAGACAATTTATCATCTGTATGGTTTTGAAAAAGCAAAAGGGACGAGATTAATAGAGATCTCTGTACGAACTGGTGTAAGAATTTGGAAATTTACAAAGCAAGTCAGCTCTTCTTACTCGTTTCCACCATTTTTAAACTAAACAGTATTTATTAAAAGGCAGAGAGGGAAGATGGAGAAGGGTAGTCCATAAACTCGCCCTTAAAACTCAAAGCGTGCAAGAGTACAAGGAGCGCAGAGAGCACAGCATCCTCGTAGCACTTGGGTTCAGCATCCTCGTAGCACTTGGGTTCTCTCACTCCGACACACAACTGCACCGGCACAGTGCACTGTACAAGGGCCCCCAACGCTGCTCTTTGCCCCCAGAGGTTCACAGCTGGAACGGCACAGAGGCAGCGCGGGGAGGCAAGGAAAATGCAACGGTATCGGTCAGGCTGAAAAGCTGGAAAGTAATTTTTCTCTTCCTGTTGGCATTTTGACAAATCACTTCACAAAAATCTTTGTTTCTTCAAACAAAGCGTGTCTCTCTCTCTTTTTTTTTTTTAAATTTTTTTTTCTTTCCTTTAAATCTCGTCTTGTGTTAGAACTGCTCTTCAGCGGGAACGCAGTCCTGCGCCGGAGAGGACAGATAGGGTAGCAGGCTGGATGTTGCCACTAGAATGTAGGTAAATGAGAAAACACTTGTGCTTCTCTTTTTAGTGGCTGGCAGCTTTGAAAACTAGCTTTCATGTGAATATCAGAAACTTTATTGCCTTGACTTGGGTGACCTCATCTACTAGAATGAAGTCATTCATCGAGCCAAGAAAGACAAACCTTCGTTCCAGAGAATTAATCAAGTCCATCAAGTGCTCTGCTTACATCTTATCTCCAGCCAGTGAGAGAGCAAGCAGTTAAAAACTTGACAGCCACCAGATAGCCTCCTGTTCTTCATGTTATGCTAACATCAAAAAGGAGCAGAGAGGCTTCCAAAAGCTCAAACTTGCTACTGGATAAGCACAGCTTGACATAATTTCTGACTTGGGGATTACATTGTTTCAAATCAAGGTATTTCTTCGAGAACAAAAACATGGCATTCCAGTGAACTTTAGCTTTTTTTAAAAAAAACTATTAACTCTGCCAGATAGGAATGCTGAGCACATAATTGCTCACCCTGCCTTTTCATCCCAAGCTATCGCAGAACCCATAAACATTCCAATTAGGCAGCCAATTAAAATGAGAAAGAGCTCTCCTGAATTATACAGCAGTTGGAGGCTGTTCTGCCTTTCTAGTTGTCAGCCAGTGAAAGGTTTTTATTGCATTTGAACTGAAGGAGGTGAAAGAATTAAGTGAAACAGTGATGTTTGAAAGGCCCATGTGAAGGGGCAGAGCAGTGATAATAGTTCTCAGCACTAGTGACAGGGAGCCATTAGTAAGCTATGAAAAGCTTTGTTATGCTAAGAGGTGGACATTATAAAAGGTAGAAGAAAGCAGTTACTTATAAATAAAAAAAACCCTTAATTTTGTTATTTTATTACTGTTATGGCAGGGACTGTGTAATTTGAAAATCCGCTTGTTTCACGCGATGTGGTTTTTTTAAGGGGTTATTTTTCAGCTAAGCTAATGCTGGCCATCCTGTTCCCAAAGTGTCTGGTGCGGAATTTTTTCAAAGTAAATTATTTTCTGCCGAAATAGCATCTATTAAGATATCAGATAGCGATGGTACAACGCAGAGATCCAAAGCCAGAGAAGGCAAAGGGAAAAGCTAAATGTCTTGGATGCTGGATGGAAAACGTGTCATTTTGCAAAGGTGGATTATAGCATAAAACTTTCCCTTTCTTACTCTCCACAAGGAGGTGTGGAATCTTACTAGTTCTGCTTATGCACCATAAAAGTCATCCTTGCTGTGCCGGTTTATGCCCTTGATTACACCGTTCTTGACCTTTGGGTGATGGCTAAAGCAGTTCCATACACCCTAAATTACCGGTGTGAATTTACCAGCAAACTTACATTTTCTGAGGCATACCCCACACCAAATCACAGGGAAAGACCTGGTTTTTCCTAATACCACCTCACTGTGTTAATTTCCCTGCTTTTTCCCTTATGCTTCACCTGTTAAATGCTTTCGGCAAGGTTTCAGGGCAATCGTGGTTGTATAAGGAGGAACTGAGCGAAGAGGCGGTGGGAGGGTAGTACATGGGTTGGTCCTTCCTCTGCCTCAGACACGTCTGAACAAAACTGTACTAGACTGAGTAATTTGTATTTTCCTTAGGGCAGGAACAACTTATTCTGTATTCTTCTGAGCTTGAATGTTCTTACATTGCTTAACCTGAAATAGTATCCCCTAAATGTGTCTATTTAGCGGCAGATGATGTCAATTGATACCACACCTTTTTTTTTTCCTATTTCAAGTGGAGTAGTTTGTGTCCTATGCTTAGTTTTTCAGTCAAGTTTCATCGCTCTGACCCCTCTTCATCTCCTTTTTTATCCACAGTGCTTTCTGTCTCATCTCCTGTTCCTTCTTGCATGCCTGCCTGTCCCTTGCTTCCATTTCCCCCATATTTTCTCTTTTCTCCGTTAGTATTTACTCTTCAGGCATTGCCTACGTAAGGCACCCTGTGCCGCGGCTCTTGTCCGCGCAGAGCCCCGCTGGGATCACTGCCTCCTCTCGCACCTCCCGTCTCCTGTTTGTCGCCCCCTGCCATAACGGGGAAGGGTCTGTGCGTTCCCCTTCAGTTTGCAGCGATTGCTCACGATCCTTCTCCAGAGCTGCCCGAGCAGCACCCCAGCTCAGCCCGGGATCTCGGCCCCGGGGCGGGAAGGATACTGCCCGTGCTCGGATAGGTCTTCCTGGAGGGAGAGAAATAGCAGCGAGGACATCAACGATGGAGACTGGGTAGGCACCAGAGCCATGAAACTATGAAATGCATATATCCTACAGCTTTTCCATACGCACAATATTTTATTTATCAGAAATATGTTTTCTGGCAGCTTGGGAAGTATGACTTTCTCTCATGTGAAAGAGCGTAAAAAGCAGGAGTCATTCTGTGCGTAACATGTCCTAAAGCTTGTATGTAAGCGTGTTCCCACTTGGATTCGTGCGTGCATCTCATCAAAACAGGGCACAAGGAAGCTGGATGATGTTTTGTAGTATCTGTGGTGCAGAAGGTCAGACTAGCTCTAAAAATCACTTATGGCACGTGCATCTGTGTAAGACATTTAGTTCTCATACTAAAACATGGCAGCGTTCATTTCCCTTTGTTTTGTTTTTGCCAAGTTACCATATGTAAACCAGTATGTCTGGGATGGCGGCTGGGCTTTGCAAAAGTTGCGCGTGCTGCTATCTGAGTGAGCAAGATCCTACTGTAAGAAGGAATAAAGACGGGCTAGTTTGGGTTGTTTCTGAAAGCCCACTCTTGAGTCACGAGTCTCATGTCATTCATTTCTAGAAATTAATTTCTAGTTTGACCCATAACTCCTGGAAGGCAACAGAAAAGCTTCCAGTGGCTTCACGGAACCTGGTGAACGTGCAGCAACAACTCTGTTGCTTTCTCCCTTCTTCACGCTGCGGTGAAGGGTGCCCGCAGTACTTCTGTGGATAGGTGGGAGTGTATCTGCGTGCGGGCGCTGCCGGGTCTCACCTCTGACGAGGGGAATGGTGAGAGGTGTAGCAGCGAGTGTCCCGTGCTGCTCCCGATGAGGTGGGTGTGCACCAGTATGGATGCAGAAAATGGATTTAACTTAAACCAGAAGCTTTTGATTTCAGGAAAATCTCAGCTTTGCATAGGACTAGCACAAAATTATTTTTAGTTGGTAGGAGGTACTCAAATACAAAGTGACAGCATCTCCTGGGTTCCAAAAGAAGTGTTTCTCATGCAGGACCCAGACCAAATGATGTTTTCTAGACAGGAGATTAGCAAGATGACCACCACTGGACGCTGTACATACCTGGAGACAAGGACCAACTTCACAACCACCAGCAGTTACTTAAAAGAGACCATGGCAGAAGCTACCCAGATCTGTCCTTATGCTTGGAGACAGTGACAGCTGGGGAATGATATTGTTAGTTTTAGGATGCAAAATAAGTCTGATCCAAGAAAAATACTGAGTGCTTTTTCACTAGGTGGGAAACATGTAGTACAGAAATTAAACTGGTGACTCGTAGTTTTATCTGAAGCTGCAGACAACAGGACGAATCCAGCCTGAGTTAGATATCGCTGCATAATAAACTGACTTACAATGTTGACGTGAACTTCTGATGTGTTATTAAAACAGGCTATTCCTGGCAGCATTCAGATACTCCCGCTAGAAAGGGACAAGCGGGAGAGGAATTCTACCCGGCAAGCTGGCTGAATTGGTGACCTGGAATATAGTTGTGAATTAAGGAAAGGGGGAGGAAAAAATAAAAAACAAAGAAAGAGTGACCATACAAAAATCATGCCAAAGACCGAGGCTGTGTGAGACTGAAGTTGCCAGTATCGAATCGGGACCACTGGTTCCCTGGCTCCTGTTTGAGTGAATAGAAATTGAACAGAAAACTGAATAGTGCTGAGAAGTTGTTTCCTGTAATGGAAAATCGGATGCAGGGACTGCACCACCAAAGTTAGGTTTTCGGAGCTTCCCACAGAGGCAGAGAGCAGGGCTTGTGAAGGGACTGTGGCACTTGATAAACTAATTTTTAAAAAAATAGAAAAAAAAGTTTGGAGGTTAACAGGAGTATTTCTAGAAAGCAAGGAAAGGAAGCATTTGAGGAACTGCTTTTTAAGTATGAAGCTGTTTCCAAACAGTGATGTGCTTGGAGATACGCTTCTATACCACACTGCCCCTACCTCAGGTCGCGTTCCTCGGAGCAGCTTCCACGTGAGACTCCCCAGCACATAGACAGAAAGGAAGGAGAAATTAATTTGTGTGCAGACGGGTGACCTGACTGAGCCACGTGCGGCACCTTGAGCATGACCTGTACCCTGTCTGAGAGCTGACGACCTTCTCATACACGTAGGTGACATAGAGCCTATGAAATATGGGAGGAAATTCCAGTGGGTAAGGAGAAGATCCTAAAACTCTTCATGGAAATGACAATCACTTTCCCGAAACAAGAGGTCTGGTCTGATGATCTCAAGGGGAAGGGCAGAGTTGCAAGTAAAGGAGGGGGGAACCAAGAGGACTAACCAGAAGTGCCAGGTTACTGTGGAGGCCCTCCAAACTCATCACCTGTTTTGGCAAGACACCGCTCATCAAGGTGCACAGAATGAAGTTAATCCCCGACGGTGTCAGCTGGCGGGTTGATTGCGGTGTCCCAGGAAGCAAACAGTACAGTACCTGTGGCGGTGGCGCGTCTCGGCGTCCTAACTGCAAACTCTGGGAATTTTGTGTTCCAGCCATGCGCAGCAAAATGCCCTGGCACGGCCACGCCAGGGTAGTGAATATTGCCTGTGCAATTTGCTCCGGGAGATTTAAGGCTCTGGATTTTATTTTTTGCTGATCGGTTTGTGATTTATATCCGTATCTTTAAAGCTGGAAGGTAACAGAAACTGTGCTGTGATGTGGCCGTGCTGCATACATGTGGTCTTTAAACAGAAAAGTATGTGAAGGATAATTGCATTTTTCTGATTTTTGGATAAAAATGTTCAAATAGATTTTAATAGTTAATTGCATCCATGTTTCAATTTGCCTTTTTTTTCTGTAATTCATTTTTAATGGTAGGAAACATGAAAAATCATCGTTATTTTGACTGTTTAGTCTTGCTTGCTGCTTAATCCTCTAAATTTACTGCAGAGATAATGGGAAGAAGGGATGACATCATGCATATACAGCTGCCTTTTTAAGTGCCAGGGCCAGAGGAACCACTTATAGTAATTAGGAAATCCTTAAACAAGTGTTTGTGAAGTATTGGCTAACCCTCGCTGTTTGCTTTTTTTCTGGCACCACACTAGAAAGGTTTGACCTTGAATAATTATCTACTCACTGACTTTCTATCCTTTCCAGTTACTGGAGCGCACAGGCTACTGGTTGATTGCTTTATTGTGGTGTGATATTTTCCATATTTTAAAATATAAATAAAATAAAAAGGCCACACTCCCCCTTAGTCAGGCCAGAAGGTGACTGAAGTACTGTACTGAGCAGGCCCTAAGGAGTATTTCAGAAGGATTGAAGATAAATTGAGTAACATTTGATTAGCCTTCTATAAAATACTTAAATTGTGTAAATTACCAGTCTTTTCACATTTCTTCAAAACTTCTTTCTGTTCATTTTTACTCTTTCCATCTTGTAATTAATTAGGAATCTTCCTACAGTATATTTAGATATATTTTTACCTTAATCATCATCACCCGCTTTTTAATGTTTTCAGTTCTAGACCTAGGAGAAATTGCACAGCTCGAAGACAATTGTGAGCCGCTTCCGAATATTCTGTTCCACTGATTAAAAAATGAGGTCTTCTAAAACTAGAGGCTGAAGTGTTAAATACAGCATCTTTTGTCTGATCCAGTCAAGTTTCAGACTTGTCATTTACACATTTTAAATTCATCTCCTTCTTCAGCCTGCGTAGCATTCAGACTTTGGACCACTGGATACAGAAACCCTTGTTCACTAGTGCAGTGAGCCACTGCGCCAATTGGTCAAAGTCATTCTTCTCGGAATTATATTAACTCACAGAACAGGATACTTCTTTTTATCAGAAAGGTTATTGTATTTTTGCGTGTGGTGCAAAAATACATTTGAACGTAGGTATAGGGGAATATTCAAACCAAAACACAAAAAATCCAGACAAAAAATATCAGCGTATGAGTATTCCTTTCCAATGAACTGCATTTGTATTCTCTTTTCGCTGTATGCTAATTTTTAGGCTAAAATCTATGGCGATATCCTTGTAGAAAAGAATACATTATTATTTTTCTAAGGAATTTAACTTTAAAATAAACCTTTGCTTTCTTTCTGACTTGTTTTTAATTGCCATCCTGCCTCCCATACTACCGAATGAATTCATACGCTTGTCATTTTTTTTTTTTTTTTTAAAAAAAACTTTATCTTTTAGCCAAATTAAACTGTGTCATACTCGGCATCTTTAAAGGTCTTTCATCTACTCTATTATATCTAAGAAGCGGCACCGCTGTCAAAAAAATCAACTAATTAAGAATGCAGTGCTGAGCCATCGCCTCAGAGGCAGCGTCTTTTCGGAACAACGCTGCCGGCAGAGGGGTCGAGGAAGGCGCCCCGGCCGCCGCCTACCCGCGCCCCGCTGCTGTGCCGCCGCCCGTGCAACGACCGCGTCGCCTTCGTAAACGTCAGCGCGACGCAAACTCGAGAGTTTCTGGTTCTGAACTGCAAGTCTCTGCTCCTGGAGCTGAGGCTAAATTTGCGAGACGTGATTGTAAGTCCCGTATACGCGACTACGTAGGACAGCCGTGTATTACCGAGAAAACAAAGTGGCGCGTATACTGTGCGGTTCCTAAGGAGTATTGCAGTAAGTTCCGAAGAGCCGCTGGTACGTTTCCTCGTCTAATCTGATTACTCAGTCCAGTGGAAGGTGAGCTTGAATTGTTCTGAATAATACTTTGTCAAATCTCAAGACTGACAAAGTGAATCTGACTTACATATGAAAAATGGATAAACCCGTGCTTTATTCCTAATGGCAGTCTTTCTCCAGAGATGACTGTAAATTCCACTTACTTTGGCTTAGAACGCTTGCAATGTAGCTGAAAACAATTTTTAAAACATTAAATTGTTTAAAATAGAACCGGTTCTGTCCTGAAAAACAATCTTGCCTCATCAAAGAACAAGAAAAACTGTGTTTGACGGAAGTTTGGTTAAGGGAAATCTCTGCGGTGCGCTCTGGAGCTTGCTAAACCTGGGGCAGTAGCTTGCCGGGGAGGAGAGAGCACCAGTGGCGAGGGCGGTGTGACGTGCGGAGCTGTGACGGCCCTGGGAGAGCAGGCAGGAAAAACCCTCCCGCTGTTTGGGCTGATGGTGGAAGTTCTCAAACGTGAATCCCTAAATTGAGGTTTCCACATTCTTTATGTGGCCTTCTAAGTGACATTTATTTAATTTTAAGGTCTCTGAGCTGCTAGATCTGTGGGGACTTTTGTGCATGTGCTTTAGTTTTGAAAATAAATGTTTTAGTAGATGGTATCTGGTTTTCCTGCTGTTTCTGCTTTGTGTATTAGAGACTTGACTTTTATAATTATATAATTCTGGGGTTCATTTTTTGCACGAGAGCGACCTTAGCAAACAGTATCCGGCTTGGGATTTTATAAACAGCGTAACGCCCATGCGCGAGCACCAAGCCAATCATTCTTCCGGCACATAATAGCTTAATTACAAAATAAAGATTATTTCAATTAAAACTGAAGTCAATCTATTTCGAGGTTTAAAATTACTGTTTCATAATGTACATCACAATGCATAACAGCTTGGGACAGGAAATGACTAATACTTTATCCAATTTAATTTGTATCACTGGGAGCTTAACCTTCATGCCTTGGCCGTATTTCAGCTAGAGTTAACACCCTTATTTATACAAAATTGCCGTGAGACGTTGAACAACACGAAGCGGCCGGGGCCGCTGGTTTACAGCTCATCGCGGAGAGAAGAGCGCCCGTCGGGCACGCGCCCTCGGCGCTCGCTGGGACGCCGACTCGGGCCGCCGCGGTGCTGAGTCCCCAGCTCCGCGCAGGGAGGCGGTTTGGCGGCCCCTTGGCCGGCCTCTCTCCCAACGGAGCTGCGCTGCTCATCCCGCGGATCTGCTGGCCTCGGGTGTAAACGAGAACCACTCCCGTCCTCGGCCTCTTGCCCCGTCCCCGGGGTCTGAGGGCCTGTTTTAGGTGGCGGGAGGTGGGACGCGGCGCTTTGCCCTTGTAGCCCCGAACGTCGTCTCCCCCGGGAGAGGCTCCCGTGAGGCAGCAGGAGCATCTCCTGCTCCTCCTACAGCAGCAGAGCTCGCGCTACCCTTTCTGGTTGTCTGGAAGTTGCGAAAAGCAAAATTGCTGTTTGGACAGGTTTTTGATGCAGGTTCAGGAGTCTGACTCAACGTTAAAAAGGCTTGACTGTTTGCCAGAATACTAATGTAAGTAATTGGAAGAGCTCCTAAGTGGCTTTAAAGTACAAATATTTTTAATTACTCATTGTAAAGATATAATGTACCAAAGGTAAGTGGCATAGAAGCAGGATGTTGTGGCATGGAAACTCAGGCTCTTAAAAAATACGGAGGTTTTAAAAATGGATGTTGTTGTGGGGTCCTCTGTGCCCAGAGCAAGTTCATCCTTGAAGCAGCAGTAACATTCGCGCCTCTCTGGGTCCATCGCAGTTTAGATACTGAGGAAGAAAAAGTTGTTCTCCAAATTGTTTTGTTTTGGTTATTTTTCTGTATTTCTGCATAGGTTCCTGAGCAAATCACTATTTTAGATCAATCAATCACTGCTTTAACAACTACCAGGCCCCCCCCCCCCCATCTCCCTGCCCCGTAGGAGGCACGCAGGTGCTCGCTCAGGGGTACCAATGTGATGGCAGAGGGTGCTCGGAGCTGGAATGGCTTCCTTTGAGATGTGGGTTAAATCCAGCGATATCGGTTCATATGGCCGCTAGGCTCTGCCATTCCAGGGCGTCAGATCGTACCACTGGGCTGAATTTCCACCTCTGGTAATTTTAGTCTCATACTGTTCCTTTAAAAAAGGAAAGAGTATATAAGACAATGAAATTAAAATTATCTTTTTATAGAATAATATATGAAAAATGCAGTTTGTGATTTGGGATATCACTAGATGCTTAGATGTCATCTGCGCATATTTAAATATAGTGCATCTGTTAAACCTCCAGACTCAAACGTTCTCATACTTGCATTGAAATGTTGTTTTGCTGAATTTTTCATCTTATTAAGGAATTGTGTGTGTTTATCTTATTTTGGGGTTGTTTAACCATATGCACGCGTGCACACCAACCCCCTATAGCATGTGCTACTGGAAATGAGCAAATTGCTCCTTTTTATGGATGAACGGGTGCTGGATATTTGAGGAGGTCTGGATTTCTCAGTCATCCAGCTGCACGTTCTTTTAAATGGCTTCGTGCAGCTCCAGCAAAGTGATCCTAGGGCGGACTTGGGGCCGAACTTGATGACTTTGACTTGCTGACAGCACCTGGCACCGTCCCTCCCTCTACCCGCGCCCTGCGAGGAGGAGGACGCGTGTTGAGGTGTGGGGGGGCTCCGACTGCAAAGAGCTGAGCTCTGTGCCAAGAGCCGCTGTAACCTGCCGTAAATTACAGCGTCCCTGAAATTACTCTAATTTGTGCCGGGGTGTATCAGGTACCCAAAAGCTTTGTGCACCCACAGCCTGCCTCCCTCCCGCCTCCGGGCGCCCTGGGCTCTGCCCTGGTTGCCGGCAGCGTATCCGCCTTCGTACAGCCGCGTCTTTTGCGGGCCGTCCCCCTTCTGCTGCTGCTTTCCGTGCTCGTCTTCGGCGGTTACAGCAGAAGCTGCTGGTTAGGTTGTGTTTTTACAAGGAAGGCCTAAAGCACGTTAAGATTGCACATAAAGCACGTCAAGGTTGCACATCCCTCTTTTAATAAATAGCCCCCAATCATTTGAAACTTGGGGTGCAAGAAATGATCCACAGGTGCTCTTTCCCTTTACCCTTTGTTTGGGGTGCTGTGGTTCTCGAGGGGCGGCAGGCCGAGGCGGGTAGGGGTTGGGTGGGCCTGCCTGCCCCCGGCTCTGGGGAGAGCTCCTGGCCGTCCATGAGGATGTTGGGGTGTTGGGAACTGCCCGGCGGCCCCGTAGCGAGGGACCCGCTGGCCAAGGGGTGGAACTGCTTTCTGGCCTTGTTTCCAGCCCAGGAGATGAGAGGATTTTCTCTTTAAAGAGTTATCGTCACCTGATTTTTTGTTTGTTTGGGGGGGTTTCTGGTGTGCTGTTTTTTGTGGTGGGTTTTTTTTCCCCATTTGTATAAAACGTGGTATTAGAGAGCGAGTGGCTTTGGGTAGCTCTGCTGCTGTTTGCCCGAAGAGCCGCCGAGCCGGTCCCAGCTGCAGGCTGCTCCCCGCCGGGTCCCAGCACACAGGGCGTCCCTGCCATTTAATTCGTATTCCAAACTCAAAAGCATTTTACACCTCTGAAAATCTTCAGAAATTTCCATAAAATACACCAGGCGAAACACTTTAAAGTGTTCCTTGAGAAATTATTATATTTTGCATTTGGTTTATCCTTTAAAAAAGACCTTTTCCTCCGCATACGTGTGGTATCGTTGATACAACGTACGTTGCATCCCTCGTATTAGTACTCTGATCAATCACTGCTGACAATACAGTGTCTTTGTGCGAGGGGCTGTAGGACAAATGTTTTAGCTTGTGAGAAGAAAATTGTTAGCATTTGAATAGAGAAGAGCGCGGGGGAAGGATTAATAGCCTACTTTGATGGATTAGAATGTAGGGAAATTGCTCAATATTAATATGAAAATGTTTGTGAATTGGCTGTGTGGGGCTGTCAATGGAAAATGAAGGCCAGTGATTATGTCTCCAAGGCCTTATCAGTTCAGACTTGACTCTCACCAAAGACTTCCACACAAAAGACTGATGAGAGCACTAGAAAATAGCTGAATGAGAGCCGCTACAATAAGCGAAGCGTTCAGCCACCAGTGTCACGATGTCAGGTTTTGTGCCCTTTATGTAATATTGTACATCTTTATATTAACATATCTGAATATGGATTTGTAATAAAAGAGGCCAATGAAACTACCTGCTAGACGTTTTTATTTCTATAATTTTTGCTTATCTCTGAAATACGACTGGAAAATGAACTCGGGTTAGTCTTAATAAACAACTGTGTCTACAAGGGAGATTCCTCCGTGAGCATTAGGTTAAGGGTTTCAAGTATGACTGTGTATTTATTCTTGTAAAAAAGGGACCGTTTGATGGTCCTGAGAGACATCGCAGGAAAACGTGTTTCCTATTACCATAGCTTCAAAACAGATCAAACAGACGGTTTCTTCTGCGTCCTTTGCTCTTAATAAGGTTTTAAATAGACCCCAAATGCAGAAGTATGCCTAGTTATAAATGTATTTAACGTAGTTGGTGTACTTCAAATAACCGTACATATTAAATTACACATCCCCTTTTTGTTTTATATTTTCTACGTACTTTGTCTACCTAGAGGCTGAAACAGAGCTATGCATTTCGTGGCTGTTGACGTGTGTCTTGTGGAGCTGGACCTCCAAAAGACGCACCTGTACATTGTTAACGAACTTTTTGGAGTGACTTACTGCTCGTAGAAATTTTACACTGGCTTTTGAATAGATGCAGGAGGTACCTACCATTAGGAGAACTCTTTTCTATTGCATTTAAAAAAAAAATTAAAAATAAACTTTAGAAATGAAAGGCTACGATTTTCCCCTGCTGTTCTGAATATGACTTTCCTCTTCTTTTGGGTTTTTTGGGTCCCTTTTTCTTGTGACTCGGTGTCTGATTTAACTTCGCACCTCTCTGAGCTGCTGATGGACATCAGTCTCTGCGTGGTGACTTTGAAAGGGGATCCAAAGTGGCCGAAGTGTCGGTAGGTGTTTCTGGAAAAGCTTGCTGCTCTCACTCACGTCCTTCTTACCGCCCCATGTTGTGGTAAATCCCTTCTAAATTAACAGAATAAACTCTGGAAACCCTGGTTGTTTCGGTGATGAAATCGCAATGGTTCATTGTCAGGTTGAGCCTGCTGACTGTGCGCGTGTAGCCCAGGCTAATGGATGTTGTCCTCCAAGCTCTAGCGCTGCTGGTTTAGCCGGGCTGATCTCCTTTGATGCAAGTGGCCTTCATTAGGCTTAAGGGTTGCATCATGTGTCCCTTGGATCTCTGGACCGGTTCTACCTCACTCTTGTAGCTCAAATGTCTTGGTTGGTGTTACCTGTGACCTATCCCAAGCAACCTATTCAAAAGATAATAGGGTTAAGGTCATCCCTTAGAATTATGCTGCAGGGACACAGTTCTGTGTTATGTCCTCCTGGATAGATGGAAAGAAATATGGAAAAAATCTAAAAGAACCCCAACCCAAACCAGAGCAGAAAAGACCATATTTGTAAAATTTTTACACCTTTTAAAAATCAAAATTATATAACATCAGATGTTAATGAATTAATTTTTTTCTGAGTATTTCAATTTAAAAGTTGCTTTTTTTTTTTTTGGAGAGTGGCAACAGTTTCTAATACAAGAATTTTCTTTAAAGCTGAACTCAGCATTCTGTTAAAGAAAATGGGATGTGTGTATTAGAGAAAAGATTTTGGTATAAAAGCCTGTCTCGACTATAGAAAAGACTATTTATTTTGCAGGACCTTAATTATAATACACACCTTTTTAGAGCTTGGTTTTGTACATAATTAGTAATCCAGTTTCCTTTCCTTACTTGTAGATCACAATCTGGTGCAAAGGAACTGTTTGGCACTAGGCTATTTGTGATGTACTCTAGTTAGTACTGGATCAATAAATCTTTTATATCTGGTGCCAAGTCTCCTCAGTGGCTAAAAAAGGAATTTTGTGCGTGTTTCAATAAAGCCAAAATAGCGGACTAGCATGTTAAATACAGTTGTGTGTTAAACAGAGAAAGCGGTTAGCATCAGCAGTTGTAGGAATGTAATCTGCTTTTCAGACACTAGCAGCCAACCCATAAGACTGCAAAACTATTTTAAAAATTAAAGTACCATAATGTTTTCATATTTAACTGTTGTAAAACTCTGTGGAGGTTCCTGAAAGATACAGAAAGTGGCTTCCCCAAGGTGTGAGAGCTTCCTTTGAACTATATATATGTCACAGACATGAAATAATTAAATACGATGCATCATTACCAATTTAATTTAATGAGGTTCTAATATTTTGCAAAAATACATGGATTGTCTCAGTCATTTCACTACATGATGTGCAGTAAATGAGACTTCAGAAGAAATGGATACTCTTAGTGGGAAAGAACACCAATCTTACTAGACTTATAGCTGCAGCGAGTTCAGGCTCCGAGTTGAAGCACTGCCAGCATTGTCTTATTTTAATAAATTCATTCCATTATTGCATGTTTTAGCAAGTTTATCCACAACATTTTTCTTAAGAAATCTTTAAATCTGATTTACTGTGTTTGGGTGTTGTAATTACTTAAGATTGACTTAGAACCTTGTATAAATGGTATTACCCGTTAATGAAATTATTTCAGGTACAATTTTACAGAAGAAATGACACCTGGTACTTTCTTTTCATCTCCTGTTCCTCTGCTCCTTTATCTCCATAGCAGCAATTAGGAACCACATTTTTGTATGTGTTTGATACTATGTTTGGTAGCGATAAAAATGATTAATGATACTCTGTGAGTAATCCTCTTGGTATATACAGCTAAGAATGTATCTTTGTGGACAGATGCAAGTAAACATTAATTTTTGTGCCTGTGCTCGTGGGCAGCTCGCACCAAGCTGGCTGGACCCAAACCAATGCTCCTCTGTAAGCCTTATTGCCGCGCTCATGTCATGTTATACCTGAGCTGCTTTTAGCGGGGGAAAGCGAGTAAGGATTTGAGATAAGCAAATAAATTCGGAGACGAAGTACGTAAATGAGAAAGTAGGTTCACACCGACATTTAGGAGCAGCCTCGAGGTCTCTCTCAAGCTGCCCTTGTTGCTGGACGCCGCCTTTTTCCACCCACGCTGGGCTTTTTCCAAGTTGCTTTTTAACACAGCTGAGGCCTTCTAGGAGATGTTTTCCCTGTTTCCAGGTTTCCCTTTCCTTCCGGTTGTAGAGGGGGAAAAGTAAGCTATGAAATGGCCAGGAGAACCACCGCAGGACCCTGCACAGGTGTAAGTTCAGGTGTAAGTTCAGGCCTGGCGTTCTGCCCGGGACCGGGGCAGGTCGGGTGCGTTTCGGGGGGTTTCTAGCAGAGGGGTTGGGCAGTACAGGTAATCCCCCCTTGGCCACGACTGCTCTGAGTAGACTATAAACTATATCGTGAAGCCCCAGTATTCGATGATTTGCTGGTATTTCATCTCCGGTAACCAGAACAGTATTTCCAAGCTCTTCTGGTACCTGTCTAAGGTTGGGGAGGGTTTTGCTCGTGCGGCAGAACCTCTGCGTAACAGGGCACGGGCAGGGGATCAGCTCAGCTAACCTGGGCACCTTGAATCGTGGCAGTAGGAAACAGGTCGCTGCCGAGCTGTGGGATCGCTCTCCGTTCCCCCAGACGACTCTTTAGAACAACAGGCAGCCAGGTGCCCATCAGAGCGGTTTTCCAGCTGACTCAGCACACCGCGGCCAAGGCCAGGTCACGGACGGGTTTGTCCTTTATAAGGAAGGGTGACAATTCCTAAGATGCTGCGCTGTTGCTTTACCAAAGGCTGCGTGACAGTTGTACGTCCCTCGTTTCTGTAACGTGTGATTTCCTTACTCGTTTTGCGAAGACGCCACAGCAAGTGTTTGAATTTTATACCAAAGGGCATACGTGATTTAAAATAGGTGTAATGTAGAGCTTAATTTTGACCTAAGGACGGTTTTTATGGTTAGCGCTCTCGATGCACTGCCTACTTCCATTTATGGAATGACTCTTCAAGAGAGAAGTGATGACCTTAAAAAAAAAAGTAAGGTGATATGTAGATACTGTTTTCCACAGTTAAAGGTCACCTTGACTTTTAATCTTGACTGCCATACTTTTCTTCTCATTAAAATATTTGACAAGAATTCTTTGCATGAATGAGCAGCACAGAACACCTTAAGACTACTCAATTTTCACCAAAGATGTTGCATTGTCATAATAAATAATCCTACTGCCAGCTAAAAATCATTACCTGTTACACACATTAACAAGTAAAATGCACTTTTATACATTTATTTCCTTGAAGAACCTGTTTTTTCTCATAAATGGATTAAGCAGCAGCATGGAATATGTTTCTTAGGTTATTTGCTTTTGAATATCAAATGCCTTGCAATAGGACAGAAAGAAAAGATTATTTTCCAAACACTTTGATTCCAAACAATTGAATATTTTTCATGATTGACTGTAATGGTTCATTTCCCATTATGCAACTCTACTCCCATTCTAGTTTGTCAGCACTTGAAAAGTGAAGTATTTTTCCGAACATCTGTTCGAGCATCTCTTGGTCTGATGTCTTTTATAGGAGCTGGCCTAAAAATACAGGGCCATTTTAATATAGAAGCTTTGTTATTCTCTGTACCCAGATGTCATTCTGCAATAGAACAAACTCGGGTTTAACTGTCATGAAATCTGACATCATAAATTTTATACCACTGAATAATAAGCCAAAATGGAAATGACTATGCATAATGCAAAAAGTCTTGTAACTTGACCTTTACCTAAAAGGAATGATTATATGTAAAAAGAGCCTTGCGAATTAAGTATGTAATTCTTTTCACCTTCTGTAGCTCGAGGGTTGCTATAGGCACTGAGTTTTTATTATTATTTTTATCCTACTTAACTGAATGCGGTTTCTAGCGCTCGGCTGAGAGGACACGCAGAAGTGGAGCGGGAGGAAAATAGGTCAGAAAGCGATAGGCCAAGCCACTTCCCTCGGAAAACCGTATATAATCACCGGCACGCTGGTAGATTTTATTTTTTTTAATGCCGTATATTTGCCTGGAGAGCACGAGTACATTTTGGGAACATAAGGCACTGGCTGACACTGAGCACCAAGGGCCAAAATACCAAATATTCCAAATTGCCTGAAAAGCCCCAGCCCTGACATTTGTTTAGCATCTCTTGACAAGTGCTATTGTTTGTGAAGTAAGTGTTGAAGATGCTCTTTGCTGGAAAGATTCATTACCAAGAAGTCTTTTGTGTTTTAATTAGACTGTGGTTTAACTGCAATACATTTAGGACGCCGATTGCAAGAGACTTTCTGCATGAAGGGAAATACAAGGAATAGATCCCATTCATTTCTACTGAGACCCGGGTCAGTTTGTAAATTGAAAATTTTTACCCAGAATTTTTTTTTCAGTTCAATAGTTTTCTTTCAAGACACTAATTTTACCGTATGAATACTGACAGTAACTGAATAAATGTTTGAATATTGCCACCAAGCTGTGAGACTCAAGGAAACTCGCTTCTAAAAACACGCAGGGAGTTTGTTTGCCATAATCGGTGCGTTTAGATTCCTGACTACAGGCAAAAGAGGACCTGTGTTGACTATCGGAATTCACAAGAGAAAAGGAAATCTCACCGTTGTTCCATGTTTACGTAACATATCCCTCGCGTTGCTTCTTGCTGTTCGTTATCGTGTACGATTCTCCCTAATCTGCAATTACAAAGGGCACGCTTATGGACCGTTGGCTAAAGCGAGACATTAGTGTTGTAAAGACCAAGCCGTTTTCTGACGGAACAAGAGTAAGAAACTAGACTGACCAGTGACGGGATTGACTCGGGTGTGATGCTGATCGTCTTCATAAACTTTGTCCACTTTGACACGTCTTTGTACAAGCGGCTCCCACTCGCGTCCCTCCTGAAGGTAATCCTTTATTTCCCTCCTGTACGGCTTTGCTGCTTGTTAAACTAGAAAGATATCGTAACGGTACTGTTTTGCTGAGCGGTTTTCAGATTTAGTGCGTAAAACAAAAAAGAGGAACATGAAATCCGCAGAGCACTTTCTGATGACACAGAGGGAAGTCAAATCTAAATCAGGTTTTCAAGAAAATCACCAGAGAATTTCTGAATATGAATTATATCCGCGACAAATACCGGCTACCTACTCAGAGCTAGTTAGCATTTTGAGTTGTGTAGATGTTTGCAAGGACAATTTTATACCAAAAGCACTGCATATTATTTCTGGTTGTATTTTCAGAAACTGTAGTTGTTTCTGATTAAATCATCCCCCAAATTCACATTTGGGAGAAGATTATGCTTTAAAAACTGCAGGTGCTGAAGTAAGTAGACTTTCCAAGTCTGTTAACTGAAAAGTTATGAGTATCTGTAAAATAGTAGTATATATCTGCAGGGTTTTTTTTCTAGCAAAGTGCTTATGCATATATGTAGCTTTAAGTACCTGAGCAGGCCCATTAGCATCTGTTTACATGCTTAAAATGACACCAATGCTTATGGGCTTTTTGAATCAACATGTTAACGTTGTTTCTATGACGCGAAGAGTCAGTCAAAATTATCTTTTTTTTTTTTTGATTGCAAGTTGAAATGCCTCATTTTCTAGTTTCTGAATGGAACAGGTAAATATACGTGTTGGAAAGAGCCTGGAGAAATTCTTCCCAAGCCTTTTCTTCCGGCAGCCCAGCAGAAATCCCTCTCCTTTGCGGCGCCGTGCGATCCGGGATGCCGGCTGAAGGGGCCGTGACAGCGATTCTTAAACTGCCACCTATGGCACGCAGACTCAATGAAGTACTGCACAGCTTTGTCCCGTCAGATGCCTGCCTTCAGAAACATGTCACTGGATCAAAGTCTAATGTGTCCTCCTGAGGAGGTCTGTCCCCCCCGAATAGAACACCGTATCGTGTTAAGGAGCACCGCAAGTTAAGCGATGATGACAGAGTTTAGCCGTTCATACCCTCGGAGCAGCCTTGTGACTAAAGGCGAGCTTTGGGACCTTTCCTACTGTACATGCCTCATCTTATACCTGTCAAATATGTAATGCTAAGAGCGTCTGCAATTGGCCATGCCTCGCCGCCATTAAGCAAGGCTAACCTAAGGAGATGATATGTTTTGTATCTGTTTGAGGAGATTTAAATCTTCTCACTGTCGAGGAAGCTTAGTGAGGCAAAAATGGATTTACTGGCGGATATCAGAGAGGTAAAGTACACGACCAGGTCTGCACATTCATCTTAGCAGCCACCAGTTGTCATCTTTTTTAAAAAATATGTCACAAGTGGGTGTCCTCACTTATTTCACTTTTCCATTGGGCACGATGCTGCTTTCATCCTCACCTGCCAATTTGCCGAGGTCAGTCTAAAATTAATGTAACTCGGTGTTCTCACCGTCTTGAACAATGCTAATGAATTTTCCATTAGCAAGATTACTACCAAAATATTACTGGTGAATGTTTTCTACATCACAAGACACTCTTCAGAGAGCGATGTATTCATCGCCATGGAAACATGAGCTTCATTTTAAGTAGTTCTGAGTTTATTATTAAACCGGCCTCAGTCGCAGCGGATGGTTCTGTTGTGCAACTTGCTTTTTTTCAACCAAAGGCATTTTGGAGGTAATCATGGTTGGTGTTTTAACTCCTGAACCAAATATGACACTTAGCTCTTTTGAAAAATTTCTAATATCTAGAAACAGCATCCTACTTGTTGAGCTCACTCCTTTCTTAAACATTTCATTACAAGAGAGACCCCTGTACGTATGGCTGATTTACTTCTCAAGCACTTTGCCCGTTGCATTTCCAATTGGATATGGGAAAGTGAAAGTACGGACCTTGCCAATGAAAAGTAAGATCATTTCTCCATGATTTCTGGAGCTGAAGTAGTGAGCTGTGTCTTAAAAGATGGGTGAAAATTTATGTGCATAAGCCTGGTAAAACCCTGTTGCGCTTTTAACGGGTGGTAACGCCATAATGATCAACTTTAACACGATTTCGCCAAAATCATGGGGGAGGTTAAGTTGAAGGTCATGGATACTGCAGGCTGGTTTGATCACGGATACTACAGCAATAACTCTTAGCAAAGCCAGATTGTTCTTTTTTTGCTGCAGGTTATCGCTTGTAGGAGGTTTAATTTGGTACCTGACGAACACCAGCTGCTCGAGTAACAGGCAGTTGTACTGAAAGCGGTGGATGGGGATGTCTGTCTGTCTAATAAGAGACGTGAAGTAGCAGGAAAATAACATGTTGTACCTGATAAATTTGAATTTAATAGTGAAAAGTATGGGGATTTTTTTTTTAATGGAAAAGCCATCTTGGTGTTTATAGCGGTAGAATATGAAGAAATAGAAAAGTAGATACAGCTACTCTTGTATCAAGCCAAGTGGCTTGATAATGAGAGGCAGTCTCAGTAAATATCTTTAAAATATTCAGACTGTCTTTAATGGTCCCTTAGCGTAACTCTCAGAAGCTGAAGGAGAGGTTTCCATGCGGCCCCAGCTCCTCGATGGTTACAGTGCTCGCTCACTGCTGACGTCAGCCAAATTCCGCACAGGAACCTTAGAGGTGAAAGCCCTCATGCTCTTCTCCCTAATCTTTTAATCCATTCGTATTCTTTGACCTCCAGTACTAGACCTCCCTTATTAAATCCACCTGGGCATGGTAGATTGCTTTCCTCCTCAGAAGAAAGGAGAAGAGCTATTTATGAAAGTAAAGGTGAAGAGGACTGGTGAAAGAAAATGAGTTCTGTATGTGGAACTCTATAGAAGTTTCTCTGATGACCCGGGGCTTCTATTTTGGGGGTTTTGAGGGGTCACTTCTGCCTGCGAAGTTGTATTTTCATTTTCAAATATTTTGTTTTGTCTGTTTCTTTGTTGTGGCTATTGGTGTTAGCAGCAAGGTCTCCTACAGGCTGAATAGCAATTTTTCCCTTTTGGGGTTTTGCTACCTTGGGCTCCAGGATTGTTTCAGTAGAAAATTTAATTTCAGCAACAACAAATAGCTGTTGAGAGAGGGGCTCCACCGAGAGGGGCCCATCCTTGGCCAGGTAGAGCTGTCCTTGATTACTGGCTGTCTTGATTTGATGTGACTAACCAGCTGGAAAAAGCTTTACGCAAACAATAGATTTGGAAAAATTCATGCAGTGGATGCTGTCTTCCGAAGGGGCTCAGGAGTGGCTTCTCCCTGGAATGGAGCAACTGAATAACGGCATTGCACAGGGGCAGACATTAAATAGAAATATAAGTTTGTTAATTTGTGACTTGAGATTATTTACTCTAGCCAATAATAAACAGAGACTTTGGTACGTGCAGGACTGCCTGCAGATCTTCTCGTTCTGTTTGTGATAACACAAGACTACGTATCAATTTTTGTGTGTGTTTTCCCCGTTAAGATGCTGAGATCACTGCTTAAGGTAAAGCTGGTAGGTTTTTGGGCGACCTCCTTTAAATATCCTTTAAAAGGATCAAAGGAAATTGTATGTGCTATGTTTAAATGTCCTTCCCCACCCCTGAAACTCTCCGGCATTCTTTAGCCCCTGCACGTTTCATACAACCGCTTTCTCTCCCGCGGGATAAGGACAAGCGTGAGGTGCCTCCCCTTCAGACGCCTATTCAAGATGGTAGCATTCCCTCATCTTCCCTTGAGGGAGCTGTCGGAGATCTCCCCTTCTGCCCGAGCGATTCCATGTATCTCCCACGTGAAGCGCTCGCGGCAGTCGGGATCCCGTTCCGCGCTCCGGCCTCCTCCGCACCCCGCGGCGCCCCGGACCCCACGGCCGCCGTCGCGCTTGTTGACCCCTCACGCTGCTGGTTGTTCCACGCGGTGGAAAGCTGTTTCTTCCCCTCAGTTATGAGGCGCTTCTGGACGGTGCGCTGGGCCAACGGCGTCGAGCGCTGACAACTCCGCAAGCAGCGGAGCCGAGGAGAGGTGAAATTCCGGCTGCTGGAGGCTCGAGGGGCACGGCAGGCAGGCCGTGCCGTACGGGTGCCTTCTGCGGCCATCACGTGCGGCCTCCTGCACGTGGGGCGTAATTACCGGCTGCTCACCGCCACCGCGTCCTTGTCCTTAAAGCACGAGAAGCGTCTGCCTTCGCATCGGTGTATTTATGGGGAGCGGCAGAAATGGCTAGTCAGCTGAAGCTTGCACAGGGGACGGTATGGATGATATGAATACCTGACGTCAGAATATTGCTTATCTCCTGCATCTGCAAAATGACACAGGAGGTCTCTAGGAAATGGAAGGCATAGAAATAAACAAGTAGTAAGTATGTGGCTGGCACTCCTAATGGGGAGAGCAAATCTACATTACAAAAGGGCTTTTCTGCTTGTTTAGACAACACCACTTAACCCTGAACAAATATTTAGATACATTATATTCAGTGGTACTTTTTTTTTTAACGAATGGGGCTATTTGCACATCTCTTTTACCGAAGCTCGGGATCCTCTTCTGTGGAAACATCCCCCTCTGACATGAGTGAAATGCCCTTTTCCTGGGCGCCAGCGGCACAGAACTGCTTTTTGTCACAGGGTCCCTTTCCTGAAATTTCCAGGACAAGTTTGTATGTAAAAGCTCAGTGCCAACAAATCTAATCCTTATTTCTTTTGATAAATAGAAGTTGTAGCACTACACGTCTCCGTATTTTGCACTTGGCTGGTAATCTGCCTTGCACTTCTCCCACCCTCACCCCTCCCTTCTGCAACTGTCGGGTTATATTTAAATGCCAAAAAAACAGAATTAGTTTTGCACATCAACGCTGACTTATAAGGCTATTTGAAGTTAAAGCTCTTTGCCAGTTTCCATTTTCTTCACAGTGTTCCCTTCCGCTTCGGGTTTGAAGAAGGAAAAAAAAAAAGTTATTTAACAAAACTTGATCTGTTTGAAACTGCAAAGTCCAAGCTGTCCTTCCTGTGCTACCGCAGACAGCATGAGAAATGAAGGCTGAAGGGCTCGGCCGATTTCAGGAAAAAAATGCCCCAAAAAGGTCAGGAAGAAATGGGAGCCTTTTCATTTTGTGCTCCCCGGGTGATATTCAATAACTCTTTTGGTCTTTATACTGGAGGACGTAGGCTCATTTGCTCAATTTGGGGTGACAGCAGCGTGTTTTGTCAGAACGTAGCCGGGGTTTTAAATGAGGACGGCATTCTGAGGCAGTAGGAAACATCCTTTATCTTAGCAACAGGAGGGCATGGAAATGCAAGGGTTTTTGGCAGCAGTCGTATAAATCTAGTGTTTTGGAGGGGCTGACCCGGGCCGTGTGGAAGGAGCGCTCAGCTTTCCTTTGACGGTGTGATTTCCTGCTCCACGGTGGAGAGCTTGTCTGGATGGGGTCCTGAAGAAAGCCTACATCAATTACTTGAAAGGAAATCAGCTCTGTCTCCGAATGCTTGGCAGCAGGAATATTCATTGTTAAGGGGTTTATAAATATCTATGTGCATACACGCACACAGCCCCAACAAACTCTCCTGCGTTTCCAAGCGTTGGCTGTTACAGCGGCGCCCGTCACCACTTGTGCTTAAACTCCTGCCAGTGCTACCTTTGTGTACGGCTCTTTCCAAGGGGCTTATAACTTTCCTAAAAGAAATAATTCTTGGACTTCACCAGAAAATACAGGGTCTTAGTCTGGAAGGCTTCTTTTCAGATAAAATAAGCTTTTTTTTTTTTTTTAAGCTTTCGCATTGTCAGAAATAAATAAGACCAAATCTGTTCTCAACTGAGAATGTTAAAATTTTTTTTTTTTTTCCCAGTTCACTGAGGTCAAGTATATTCTAATTTATTTCCCCTCGAATTTTTCTGTCTTTCAAGTCACTGCGACAAATGTAAGCGTCTTTGGATAGTTTGGAACATATAAAAATGATGAAGTGATATCTTTTTGGAAAGCTGCTGCTGTGTAGTAACTCTTAAGCAGCTGCTACATCTTTTGTGTCAATAATCCTTAAATTAAAGAGTCATTAAGCACTCAGTTACATGATAGATCGTAATGGCTCGGTGTAAACCTATTGTGTAAATCTGTAGAGAGAGGCCTTTTGTTTGCGTAAAGCATAATTCTGAGCCAGAGGAGTGCCTAAATATGTATGTATATGGTAGTTTCTAATGCATCTTAATGACTCATTAGAATTTGTTTTTTTAAAAATTTATACATTTCTGCTTTTTATTCTTTTGTAATTAAGTAAAAAAAGAACTATGCATATTTTTAAAGCTTTTCATGGTTCTTTTGGCTCTTTCAAGCTTTTGGATCGAAGTTCTACAACTTTTTTTTTTTTTTTTTTTTTTTTTTAATCGTGCCTAGCACAGGGGGGCTTGAACCTGGCTGCAATACTTACCTGATTGTATTGCCGTGCCAACTGAATACACTGCACCATAAAAAGCATTAACGGGAATGACATCGCCCTGCGAGGAGGGAGGAGTGGAGCAGGCAGTGCTCGTACAGGACCTTTTGCTGGGATGTCACCCCTGGAACGGCGGCAGACCTCGAACCGCGCGGTGGCGAGAGGTCCCGCTCCTGCCGGTGGGGCTGCGGAGCCCCGGGCTCCGTGCCCCCTCGCGGGGTGTTCGCAGCCACGGGGGACGGGAAGAGGGGCAAACGATGAAACGAGCACGTTGCAATGTGCCGTGTAGATCGGTGCTCGTACATCCGCGTCCGGCGCGGGCAGCCCGTCCTTTGCCCTCTCCCGTCGGCGACAAGCTCCCCTTGCCGGGCGGGAAGCGCGGGGCGGCGCGTGCTGCAGCCGGGCTGGGCTGGACGAGGTGAAGCCGGGCTGTGGGAACGCGCCGGCTAACTGCCTGCCCCACCGAGTGGCCTCATTTCCGCACGCTCCCTCCCCTCTCCGTCCTCTCGCACGTATTTCAAAACGGTCCCAGGCCGTATATGCCTTGGAGGGAGATTAATTTCCAATGTAACACCCACAGAGAAATTCACGTCCAAAATATGTTGTTCTGGTGCCAAAAGAAGAACAATAAATGACTGGGAAGAAGGGAAAATACATTTCCAGACTAGACAAAACCCACCTCCCATCCTCCCCCAAGCGAAACCACATTGCCGTTGCTGTTGGGTTCCCGCAGGCATTAGGGAGTGAAAATGTCAACATGGAGTGGGTCGCACCGAAGGGTGGAGACTGATGCTGGAGCGGGAGAAACGATGCATCGCTCTTTTACGGTGGGTTTTGTGAGTGATCTGAGGACACCTCGTAAAGGCGAGGGGTCAATGCCTCAAGCAGAGAAGAGCAGTGAATGGCTCAAGCAGGTTTAAATTCAAGTCGTGGTGGTGGTCTTGAGAGTAGAAGACAGGCTATAGCAGAAGCTGATTTCAGCGCTCAGTGGGGGAAGGCACGGGACACGGTTGTGGCAAGGCGCAGAGCTTGGCACCGGGACGGTGTGTCGGAGCGGCTTGGCTCCTGGGATGGGCAGGGTTTTCCCAGCCTCCCCATTGCCGCGGTGTTCCCTGCTTCGGGGCTTCCCCAGTGTCCCCTCCTGGCGGGGCAGCTCCTCGGGAGGACGGGCAGCGGGTCTGCAGGGTGGCTTTGCTGCTGGGGCGGCGGGAGCTGTTGGAGGAGAACAACCCCACTTTGCAGAAAAGACTGGAGTGGGTCTGAAATTGGTTTCACTCTGAATTATTGTATGAAAAGGGATGGCTCCTGGCCTCCTCCACTTTAAAATGAGAGATTCAGGGAGGGGAAACCAGGCACGAAGCCTCTGCAGGTCTCACGGTGGCAGAGCCAGGCATGAAAGCCATTCGTCCTGACTCCCCCGGTTTCTCCCTGCTCGCCCCCTTCCCAGGGCACAGCTGAAGACAGCTCCACCGGTGCTAGTTAGAATTCTCAGGAGTAAATCCAAACCTCATTTTTGGCCGGAATCGTTTAATGACAGCCTAGCTGTAATATCTGCATTTTGCAGATCTACCCATGGTCATGGCAGCATCACCACGGGGTAACCCATGGGATGCTATTTTCAAGTCTTGTCCTTTTTTTTTTTTTTTTTTGTACTGGAAATCTCCTTTGTTTTTTCTGTTTTACACGGAGACTTTTAACGGGTGGTTGGGCTTTTTGGGTGTGTGTTTTTCTCAATGTACACAGAAACATTGCTCTAGACCAGCATCTGTTTCAAGTTAGTTTTTGACCTGGTAAAAAAACTTCATTCATTACATGGACAAATTGCTGATATCCAAATATTTTACTTGATTAATTGACTGAAGGCAAACTTTTTCTTCAAAATACTGTAGTTTTGCTTTAAAAGGAACGCTACAAAGTGTGAGTGGATTTTGAGTAATCAGAATGTGGTTTAGCCAAACAAAGTTCCTCTACTTTTTCTTATTATATTTATCACATGCAGAGTATAGTTTACAGAGACTCTCTGTAATCGTAATTCATATAAATATGAATCTTATTTTGTGTAACACCTCTAAAATAACCACTTTTCTTGCCATTTGAAGCTCTCTCCATTAGACACTTAATTTCCACTTTGTTTTTCAATGTGACTCTTTGAAAAGCATGAAATCTCTAAATTATGGGATCCAAGCACTCTGCTTTCAGCCCCTGATGCCGGGGAAACTATCTGAATACACAAAATTAGAAAAACATACACAGAATAGTTGTTTAAAATTCACAGCTGTCAACACGGAGTGTTTTGTGTAAGAGAAAGAACGTCCGAAACATTGAGTTAACCGAGTCGCTGGAGATGGATTGGCTCTCCCTGGCTTCTCCCCGGGCATTGTCTGGAGGCTCTTGCGCCGGGGGGCATTTGCATGGCAGTACAAAGCCCCTCTGTCGGAGACCCTGCTCAGCATCTCCCAGGCTTTGCCTTTCAAGGGGCCTTCCTGGCCGCGGCGGCGAAGTTTGCCCCGCGCCGCTCTTCGGGAACCGGCAGAAATCTGGTGTTTGCACGTAACGTTGCAGCACGAAGCGGGGGTTTCGCTTAGAATGACGCTGGTGGAAGATAGGGGAGCTCTTACTTTAAGGAGTTGTGCGAAGAAAAGCTGTATGGCAGCAACAGTGGCTGTTTATAGGAATAAAGTTATTGGGGGTATTCGAACTGCCAGCTTTTTATTTATGCTGTATGACGTGACGGAAATGGCATCGGTGAACATCAAGTATCAGAATATGTAATTTTGTATGCTAATTATAGCCTGAGTTTTCCCACCAACGCTGAGGCAATGCATTATTTATCATTTATTCTGCTTCAGAAGTCATAAAGCACCTTTAAAAACAAACAACTGAATAAACCTGATTACAAATATCTCTGAGAATCTGACATATTATAATTAAACTATTAGTGGAAGTATCAACTGTATTTTGTCATAAATATTACCCTCTAATAATAATTGTGGTTAATTTTTCTTCTTCCTGCCTGTTTCAATAATCTGCTGTGGCTCCTATAGCAAAAGGGGTGCTGCAAGGGCTAAATCTAGGGCGCTGGAATTACCTTCTGCAAACCTTAGGCAGGGTAGAAATTTCTAGAGAAACTTAGTTCTGCCGTTCTCCTTTTGCAGAGGCTCCAACTTCTATTACTCCAGCCACAGGTTTGTCAGCGCTTCCAAAGGGCTTTTTTCAGAGCCTTACACCTTGTTGTAGGCTGCAACTTGGCAAACAGGATTGCATGCCTGAAGGGATTTACTGTTTAACATGTCTGAATATTAACATGATTAAGCAAAAATTGGATGACTTTATTAACCATAACTTGATTAAAGGGTGATTAGTCATTTTTATGTTTGAGAATAACAGCCTTCTGCATTTGATGCAGCAGAAAGGAGGTTTTGCTGCTCAGGGGCTTTTTGCTGCTGTTTTAGAGCATATTTAGTTTGTAGCCATGCATCCTGCATGCAGCGAGCAAAGCTAGAGCATGTTTAGTTTGTAGCCATGCATCCTCCATGCAGCGAGCAAAACTAGAGCTCAGATTAGAACCTGGCACACGTATTTTTTTTAAGCATATTTCACCCCACCCAAATGAAACCTATCCAGAGAGATGTTCTGTATTTTCAAGTTGTAAGACTTGCCTTATACAGATAAATTTTCTAAAAAAGGAAAAGCGTTTGCACGAGCAAAGTATTTTCCTCAGCTTCTAGATGTGTATGCAAATACACAAAACATCCACAGCGGTTTAAAAGCGCAACGTTGGGGCTGGCTTGAGAAAGAGCACAGGCTGCTGGCTTGGACTCGGCACCAGGCAGGTTCTGCACCAACTGGTGTTAATTTTGGTACTTGCAGCAATTTACAGTATTGGCTAAGATGCAGAAAAATAGTGGTGTTCTCATTTAAGAATTTTTTTTATTTGTTGGCAAGATTTGATCTATTTTAGTCATATTTTATTTTACAAAAGCAAAAGATGTTTGCTGAGTCCGTGGCTCCTAGCTCCGGTGAAGTTAAGGCATGTTCTGCCATTAGCTTGAGTAGTGCCAAACTTGTGCACCTTCGTGTTGTTTGCAGTGCTGGGAGACAGAGGTTAATAAAGATCTTTAGAGCCATAGCAAAGCAACGACGAGTAAATACAAAACTTGAAAGACATTTATTCCCTTAAAATATGAAGTAAAAACATTGCCGTTAAAGCCTGGTGAATCTATTGCTACGGTGGTTAAAACCAGCCCGATTTAAAACCCCAATTTCAAGAAATAAACAATGAGGCTAAGTAATTTAATAAAAGTAACTGCTGAAAAGACACAGTATTGATAAATTTTTATCATTACATGTGCCATTGAATTTTAATTAGAATTTAGCTATCTTACATAGTAATTAACTCAAATGAGAATTCTACACAAACCGCTCTAGAAAAGGAGGGTTCATATATGCTAATGACTACTATGCGTGATTAAACATTGAGAAAATAAACTCTAAGTGTATGCTAATAAATGGCAAAATTTACTACGTAGAATTAATAGGAGGAATAGAGAGAGGTTTCAAAGCATGTGTGTGTTGTGTAAGTCAGCACGTCATGTTTCAAAACTTGGAGCCCTGCAAGCGGTGTCACTGCAGTCGCTCCTTCCACGGGAGCAGCTCCGCTGGGATAACGGAGCCACCTACGCGAGCACCTTCCTACCAGGAGTCTGGAAAGCTGAGCTCTTAGGAAATTACTTGGCCTTGGAAAGCATGATTTTGTTTTGTATTCTCTGCTTAAATATTACATGTAATACTTAATCAGATGTTGTATATAATTCCCCCCCAAAAAAGACCTGTGGTCTTAATCCTGAATCTTTGGCGTGTTTCAGATGGGTTCCAAGAAATGGAAAGCTAAAACTAATTTATTCACATTCTGCTTTACAATTATAGGTGGCACTATCAGATCCTGATTAATTAAACAGCGATTATTTAGCCATGTTGGTGTAGAGCTGCTATCAGACCCCCTTTCCCTCCCGCCGTTTGTGGAGGTGTTTTTGTTCGCCGCGGGCTTTCACTAGGGACGGGCAAATCGGGTGGGAGAGAGAATTGTCCCCGCAAGCGTCTGCTCGGCTCTTGCTCGGGGAGAACCAAACTCGAGTCTGCTCAACAGGCGGAAAAAAGTTGCTGTGCAGCTCCATCATATATTTGCTTGAAGAAAGAGTGTTGTGAAGCGAAGCAAGGGTGGAATGACTGTTTTCTGATGTATGTTGGACAAGAAAAATTAATCTGTGCGTGGTACTTGTTTTGGCTGTGCTTCAGAAGGCATCTCTTGCGATGTCACCTGTAAATAGCCGAGAACTTTGACATCGGCTCTGTGTGAGGCTGTTTAAATAAGTGCCTCATTTATAGAATCCTGCTGCCTGCAAAATGGCTCCAGTGGTGTTATCCCCATGCCTGAGGGGAGAGTTAAATAATGAAACCCCAACGAGTCTCTAACTGGCGAGAAGGAGCACGGGAGGAAGGAGGAGAGAAGGGAGAGGTAATCTGTAACAGTGCGGCCTCTTCTCATCTTCTGACTGCACAGGACTCGGTAGTGAGAGAAACAGAGCGTAAAGCCATGGAGATACACAACTGTGAAATAAATACTGTTGCTGCTTGAAACTAAGCATACGGTTCTTTGCTGCTGGACATCTTCAGCACTCTGAAAGCAACTGAAATGTTTGATCTTGCTTCGTTAATTATTTCTAATGAGATTTTTATAGACTCTGAAGGTCTGGAGCGGCTATGTTATGCAATACGGAGGCCCCGCATAATGCTCGCACCTCTAGTATATGTCTATCCCTGTAACGTGTATGTATACACAGGTGTAATTACGGTCATTTGATATGATTTGGAAAATTTGGTACTCAATTTCAGATTCCCACTTGCAAATCTAGACAGCATGAAATCCATTAATGTATGTTTGCTATGAGATACTCCATGGCACAGCTGTGAGTTTGGACACAGAGGAGACAGTGCAGAAATTATTTTAAATGTGCTTTCTTAAATCTATCCTTTCGGTGTAATAGTATCTTTTTATTTCAGTCAGTGGTTGTGGTTTGCATGTAAACATAAATTCCCCACGCTTCGACCACATCCTAAGCAGTGCCAGTCAGCAGGGTTGCAAGTTGTACCCCGCCGGTGCCTTCGTCGCGCTGGCTGTTGGTAGCTCTTCTTCAGCACTGGTCATCTGGAACACCTGATGGTACCTGCAGGTTATTGTTACTATGGAAGAGCTCAGTTTTCCCAAAATACTCCATGAGCAAGTACATACTGGACGAGTTTATGCATCCTATTGTTGTTTGAGCGTTCTGCTGTTAACCAGCAGACAGGACCCTTTGCCTCACTCAGGTGACGGCTGTGGTTATGGAGTAATGACCGTTCACGGCACCACGGAGTTAGCTGTGTGTCAGAAATGTGAACCCCGTTTGACTGCCCTGCAAGCCGGCAGTGCTGACTCAGCGACGCTTGCCGTCACGTTGCGGAACAGGGCTTTTGAGGACTGTTTTAAAAAAAAGAGCCCAGCAGGAACCACAGCTACTGACTGCAGCGTATCAGCGCATCCTACGGTCTTGTGGGGTAGGTGAAGGACAAGTGGCACCAGACGGATTACCGGAGGTGTGTGTACACCTAAGGAGCTAGCTCCTGCGCTCCACGTGGGCCTCCAGGAACACGGGACGCTTATTACCCAATTGTTGTTATTGTGAAAGTTCCCCTTCTCAAGAAAATGATTACGATTATTCTCTGGCTGCTCCATACTTCGGGAGGAAGCTTCTTGGTAAGTGTTGGTAAGCTCTCCAGGATTTCTGGCCTCGTGAATGTAAAGTATCAGTAAGGTTAAATAAAAGCCTTGATGAGCTGGTGTGTTCTGTATCAGGTCTGTCGCTGGCTGATGCCAGCTGGAGGGAAGGTGTTCGCAGCGCAGTACGGTGCCTCCCGCTTGCACCAGGGATTTCTTCCCCATGCCAGCTGCGCTGTGAGGTCAGGACGGCGAGCTGTTCCTTTCTTGGTCCTCTTGCGGGTCTTTGCTGTTACATAGATCGGAATACTTTCCTCTTCTGTACCCTTCGTTAAGGAGCAGGGCAGCACTGGCAAATGCAAGAACTGCATCTGGGCAATTACCCGACCCACGGTTACAGGAAGCGACGGATTCTGTGGGGCAGCCGAGGCTGGTGGCTTTGACTAGAAGCAGCACGCTTAGCAGAGGGACTGGTTTTCTGTTAGACGATGACCTAAATGCGATAGTTTCTGAAGGGCGTCACCGCGTGTGATGTCGTATGACAGTACGTGTTACCGGGTGTGACTTTGCTTTTTTTCTTGCACGTCAAAGTGTTCATTTGGAACCGTCCTGTTCAGTTATTTGCTCCGGTGCAGCTTAGGGTGTGCAGCCATCGTTTGGCAGGTAACACGCACACTTAGGTTGGTAGCTAGACTTGAGATTTGAGACGACTCGAAATAGGGTTGTTTGAGCAATATAGGTATAGTGCTCTGTACTCATAGAATGGTTTAAACTGATTTTGTGAAAAACAGTCTCGAGGGTGGGTGGATTTGAAGGGTTTTTTAAAGAGGTATTTATACATACACGCATAAAAATATGTGCATATAAATTTTACTGCAAGGCCAGTGCCTTTTGTTCTCATTTGCTGTTGTTAAAGCTCTGAACGTAGCTCATCTACATTCACCCCACCGAACTTTTAGCTGCTTAGCTCAGGCGCTGGCCGTCGCGCAGCCGCGGCAGCCCGGAGCTTGGGGCAGACCCGTTATCCACGGTGCAGCTCTGTGCTGCGCTGTTGGCGGTATCGCTGAGGGCCTAAAGCTGGCTTGAGCGTATCTGCTGTCCCCTTCCATAAACTCTGCTGCACAGGCACTTGTAAACAATCTTACTTTCAATACGGAGAAAGGTATTCGGTGTGTGTGACTAAGAATAGTGTATTTTTGACCCTGTACGTTATAGCGCTAACACTTACTTCCCTTAGCACCACCCTTGTGTATTATTTAACAAAGTCTTAGTCTTAGTCTTAGTTCACTTAATTTAAGTAGACTTTAGAAAAAAAAAAAGGATCTTCCTTATTTTGTTGTACAAAGCTTCTAGTTAGATCAGGCTCATCCTTTGGGATAGGTTTTCGGTTATCTAGCACAGGCAGCTCACTAGTCTTACTTAAAATTATATACTTTAAATAGGCATGTTCAAAATAATGCTTTACAGACATGATTAAATGTTAAAATATCTTTTTTTTTAAATAAATTAAATACAGGTCCATGGAAATTTTACTCGCATTTCTATTGTTCTTGGTACAATTTCGGACTGACTGACTTCATCAGTGGTTTCTGACAGAGACTTAAAGACTAACACCAAATCCCTAATTGTGTCAGACGTCTGTTGCTGAAGATGAACTACTTTGTTATTATGGAACACGTTCTGCTGTCATCTGTGTTTCTGTTAAGCTAGAATGATACCGCTTCAATTTTAATTTCCTGATATGCTAAAAAAGCATTTATTTGCCTCAGTTTCCCCTATCCTGAAGACAAAAGGTTTACCAGTGCAAGACCGTAGTCGCCCGTTATCTTAAGTTTCGTGCTCTGTAAGCAACAGAATACAAGTGCGTACTTGCCAAATGGCTTCAAAATGACAGTTTACAAGCATCAGGTCAAGTAATCAAAATGTTATAGTGTGTATTTGCTACAAATGTAAATATATCAAGTATCTTTAACTGTGGTGTTTGCAATTAAAGTAACCCAACACCATCTTCTCTGGATATTGTTGTCTGAACATTCTGAGTAAAGCTATAATAATATTTATTTTTGTTTTATGTGATGAACAACAGTCTTAAAACTAATTCTGGTGAATTAAGAGTTGTATTTCTGGGCAACTAACTACCACTATTTGACTGCTGTTGTAAAACTTTATTAGGCAATACATCTGACCTCAAATTGGAAATTTGTGTTGGAACTAGTTTAGGAAATCATTATAGCTCTGTTGTTAATTTTATATTTGTCTAATAAAACACAGCAGGAACTACATGACGTGCGCTAATGCAACTGATGCTAGCTGCTAGACATGCTTTTAACTACTGTTTTCTACCTCGTACAGGCACGGGATAGGAGGAAACTAAACAGAACTTAGTAATAGGGATTACTTTTTTTTTCCCCCCACTTTTTTTTTGCTAGCGAATTGCTGTTGCATAGTTTGTGGCTACTTCTAGGGGGGAGGCCAATGTTAATATTACCAAATATATATTTGTATATACATATATATTTGTAAAGAAAAATATGCATCACCGTGATGTTGAAAATACAGACGGGGTGAGTATATTATGCTGTTTTCCAGCCCGTGTTAGGAGTTAGTAAGTTCCTAATGATGTTACCTGACCAGACGACTATTCTGTCTTGTTTTCAGGAAGGAGCACGTTAAAAATGGGATAAAGGAAGACTGGCTAACGTGAACGCAGTTACAGAAACAGAAATGACAGTAGCTGAAGTGAGAGGAAACTTGAAGGCTGAATATCATCAAATTAAGCGTGCCAGAGAAGCCCCGTGCCAAAACACAGAATGAACGGGTACATCGTATTGCAGATTTGGTCACGCGGGTTTCTGGGTTACATCACACGGAGAGAGAACTAGTAGAAATACAGAATGAGAACTATAGTATCAGTATTTAAAAATATAGGAGAGGAGTAGAAGGGTTTTGAGAAATCACAGTTTTTTTGAGTCAGATCTCAGTCGTAAACCAGTTTAAAAAAAAAAAAAATGGAAAGCAAGAGTAATTGAAGGTATTGAATTAAATGCAAACTAGGCTAGCATGAGTTTATCCGTGGTAGACAGTGCCAACCTAACCTGATCTTTTCTTTTTAGTAAGGTAACTGATTTTTCTATTTACTTTTGTACACAAAGAAACTGTAGTAGATCCGATCTGTCCGCAATTCAGTAAAGCGTGGTATGTTGTCCCTCGAGAAGCACGGAGTCAAGCTGGTGAGGACGAGGAGTGGCACGGGCTCTGTAAGGTGGGCAAAGAATAGGTTGATGAGGGGGATGAGACCACTGCTCCAGCACCAGAGGCCTCCAGCCGTGTGGTGACTGGAGTGGGAAGAGCAACACCGTGCAGGGCCGCTTAGCCCCGTGCCACACGTACGTGAGAGCTCTGCCCGGTCCTGCCCCGGGGTGGCTGTTTCTGTTCGGGGCTTCCTGCTCTCCGAGAACTCGGCTCTGCCTTGGGAGGCTTCAGTCCGCTCACAGCGGGGACGGGGCTGTCCCACGGAAGCGGTTCTTTACACAGAATCTTGTAACTTCCATCCAATTCACCTCTGCATTTCCTCTCAAATGGTCAGTATTGACTACGTTTGCCCTTTTCTCTAGCATGGTGTCCAGTCCCGCTCAGTTAGAGCAGTGAACCACGATTTTTCTCTTTTATGGGTGTTAAATACAATGAAGAGGTACCATACATTTAGTGACCTCTGGTTATGTATGGCTTACCCTGAGCCATACCTTGATCGCCTCTTGTCCGGATTATCGTCCCTCTCGTTTTAATAGCCTTCTGGCAGCTTGTAGCGTGAGTGTTGGTCGGCTGCCATATTGATCACGAGAAAGAGAATTTACGTTCGCATATTCGCGGTTTGCTGCCTGCTTTCTTTGCGTTACCTCTTTGTGCAGGCTTAGCGCTTCTAAACACCAAGGCTGTCTTCATTCGTTCAGCCCCTCGTTCGTACAGATCCAGAAGCGTAACTTAAGGTACCAAGCACAGCTGCGCTGGATGCGGTCTCTGTAGAACCTCGGTCCATTTGAAATGACTCATTTTTGCCCGGATGAATGAATGCGCAAGCTTGGCAGTAGAAGAAATGTGGACTCTATTCTCACTTTAGCCCTTCTGGGGTCAGTAGGCAGTAGTAAGAGGGCTTGTTTAATTTACGTTAATTATTAGAAGGCTTTCTTTTCCTCGATGCTATTTAGAAAATGGAGACATGAACACTGAATTAAGTGCGTCGGAAAGAATGCGTCATAAAAATTTCAGCAATTTTTGAGATTTTTGACTCATTTGTTTTTCATTTGTTCAGATTTAATTCTATTTTTAAAAAGCTTGGTCTTTACACAAAGAAAAAAGAAGGGAGGAGGGAGAAGTGTACATTGACATACTAAGTGAAAAACCTCAAGAAAAATTACAGTAAATTAAAATTTATTTCCCAAGGGATAGAACATATTTCAGTGGGATGAAGGAAGAAACTAATAGACTTTCTATGAACAGCCATTTTTATTTAAAGAATAAGCTTTCAGGCAAATATAATTCTGCAGCCTCCTGAGGATAGCCTTTTTTTCTCGTTAGGAATAATACCAATTAAAAAGTGAACAATTAAAAGCTCTGAAAGTTTGTCAGTGTACGTTTTCCATGGAGCTGTGCTTTCCATCGTGCTGCTGCTTGCTTAACGTGCTTTGTGCTGCTGGTACAGCACGCAGCGCGTCTGTGCTTCCAGGCTGCAGCCAGCAATTAGTTAATGCTGCCAAACCCAAATGAATTGTGTCTGCTAATCTAAAGTCCTTGCTAACAAATCAAATTGGGGCTATTTTGTGCTTTTGAAAGGATGCAATTTGACAATTTGGTTTCTTCTCACCTGTTGCTTTCTTCCCGAGTATCTCTCTTGGAAGGGGCGAAGGGTTTTTTTTGTTTAACTCCAGATAATACCGACGGTCTCGCACAGCACGCTCAGACTGATAGCACAACCGAGCAGACAGTGCTGCAGTGCATATGTGGGAGTGAGCAGACAACTGAAGACAAGAACTTAAAACAACTTTGCTGCCAAAGAAGATGTAGAATGAAATGATACCCTAAGGAAAGGCAGGGTTTGCAGGGAGAAGTAATCACGGACTGAGTAGAAATTGCTTTTTTTCAGCCGTTGCAATTTCCCCCTCAACTTCTTCTAACTCACACTTTTGCATAGGTCCTAACTGTCCGTCCTCAGCTCTGTTCAGCATGGATAGGCTGCCGCCTTCTCCCCTTTGGCCGCTCTTCCTGCCCCATGGGTTGTAATTACTTTTGTCCCCTCAAATTTTTTGAGTCGGGAACAACCACGTAGGTATTAGATGAGCAGTCCTTAATCTACCCTAAGCTCTATGTCTGTTCTATTTCTTGGACCTAATAAAGGGTTCTCTGCTTGAAAATGCGCGTCCCTCTTTTAAACAGTATCATTTGTTTTCATAAAGGATGCTATTTCTCCCTTTAAACCTGGTCTCTCTCACTACCAGTCTTATCAGGCATCAGCTCCCTGATGATGATATGGATGTTAAAAACCATCCTACACTTTCTACAAGACTTTTCATCAAGGAGCAATAGACACTTTAATTCTTTATTTTCCAGTGGAACAAGCTAAGAAACTGTGATGTTCTGGAGATGTCTCCTAACTGTTAATGGTGGGCAATAGCTCACGGAAGCTCATGTTCTTTGTTGTATGAAACCAGATCCCTTTTGAAATACTTGTTAAAATAATGACCTCGTGGTTTACTTCACAGTTCTATTATTTATCTGCCTCATTATGTATTCTTTTAAACGTACTTAGGTATATTTTTCTAGCTTGAAGAAATGTGACTCTGTGTACCATAAGGGAGTTTCATTTGGGATACAGGCAATTATAGGAAATTTACCTTGGTATCTAATTCTTATGTTTGTAGTTCCTTCCGTTTTTAAAGGCAAAGCTACTTGGTCTGATTTATGATGGCAGTGTGGAGTTGTGGGGGTAAACAAAAAAAAGACATTTTTGTTCATTCTAACCACGTGGTTCTCAAGTCCTTGAAAATTTCAGTTGCATTAAACATTGAAGGTACCATCATTTTTCACAGACCTCCGTAAAAATCCATTTCTTGCACAAGGAAAAATAAAAAGATGATTTCACAATGTTGTAAGTTTAGAAAGTTGACTGAAAATACTCCATAGCTGATCTTGACAGTTCTAACTTGGAGCAGAGCCAGCGCCCCAGAGCAATGCGCCGCTAGCTCACGCGCTTGTAATAGGATCCAGAAATCAATACACATGACCAGATTTTCCAGTCCACCACGCTTGTTTTGCAAACCCGTCAGAGGTCTGGGTGGGAGCGTTCCCCATGCCAAGGAGACTCTGATGGCCAGGACCTGGTGAAGATGGTATAGCTGCCTCGTATGCCGGTTGTCTTACCCCCTCACCGGGGAACGAGGGAAGGCATCCAAAGCGTGCCAGCGCTAAAAAAGGCTGGAAGGGTGGATCTATCTTCCATTGCCCCGGACCCAATCCATGTCTGTGCTTTACCACGGAGGTGATGCAAGCAGCAGAAACTAAAATGTGCGTCTGTCAGCTGAAACTTCTGAACAGGTAACTAATGCTGCATGCACATGCTTCTCGCCGACAGGAACAGAAATACCCGTGAGTCACGACCGCGCTTCCCGAAGCGATGCCGAGACGGTGCCCTTCCGCGGCAGGCAGGCAGGGACAGACCCGCGCAGTCGCTGCCCTCGGCAGGGCTTCTCTAGCCCACCGTGGAGCGGTGCCAAGGAGCTCGCGCCGGTTTTAACCTGCACTGCTCTCAGCAGGGCCTAATGAGCTTGCGTGCACCCCGGCCTGAGGGGGTACCCTGCTTTTGGGCCAAAAGAGGAAGAGCTCTTGTGCCCTGTTTAACTGGAGACGTGCCCGATGGGAAGGGGTAGCGGAGAAGCAGGTCCTGTGCTGGGAGGATTCACTGAAAGCTTGATTTCCTCAGAAAGCTTCGTGTGGCAGTTGCTGACGTTCTTCCGTGCTGGGAATAACCCCTATGGATTTTTGCTTCCACATTGCTTTTCAAAGCTGCCACTTTCTGGCAGTAAAATCTGCCGACTCTTCTGAACATCTAGCAGCCCAACTGGAAGACCAGAGAGGCGGCCCTTGCGTACAGACATCGTATCGTGTGAATTCGGGTAGCGTGAGATTTGCCGTGCTCGTGCGGGTCAAGTGCTCACGTGGACTGTGACCAACCTTCCAGGCTGAGCAGCCCTGGCAAGCCTGAAGCGTCCCTGTAGTGCTGGCAACCCTCCTGGCTAATACGCTGCCTGGAGGTGTTGGGAAACGTTCTGCTGAAGCTGGAGCTTTTGTGAAAGAGGTGGTATTTTACAGAAGGACAAAGAGTTTGGGAAAAACCCTCTTGCAGAATTTAGCTCTGCTTTTTTCATTTGCTTGTCTAGACAGCCAGGGTACTTTGCTTTGGACTGCACAGTTTTGATGGGTTTTAATCCCCAAGCTATTTTTGATTCCTGGTCGCATTTATGACATATATGGTCTTAGCTGTCTTTTCTCCTTCAAGATGCACGCGTCCACAGACTTGAATGGGTGTAGGAAAGATAAATGGGTAAGGGAAAAGGAAATTAGTCTGAATGTTCTTAGAGCAGGAGCAAGGAGACTATAGAAAGGCAGACTGTGTGACAGAGATAAAAACTAAATGAAAATTAAGGCTCAAGAGGAGGCCTGGCTGATGGGGGAAAAGGAAGTCCAAATATTTTCAGATAATACCCAAAAGATGAAATGTAAAAAATGCTCCATTAAATCCCATTTCCCCCCTTACTTTGATATTTTAATTTCCCATTTCACTTCCTTCTATAATTTCCTTCTACCATTCCAGTGATACTGACTCTCTAGCGAAGACCTACTGTTGCAAATCATTTTCCCAAAGACCCCTCCTTTAGCCCAGTAGCGTTCGGTGTCTCTCCATTTAGATTTCGATCCATATCAGAATATGGAGCTGACAGAAGGGTTCACTTTGCTTTGTAAGTTTGCGGCTGGAAGTTCAGATGTGGACAGTCGAAAACAGTGAGAGGTGCCTGTTCTTCAGAACAATAATGGCAAATCTGGGACGCGCAAAATGCACGCGTGCTTTACATCGTGATGGGGAACTTAAGTATCTCTACAAACAGCTTCAGCTGCTTAATTATTTTCATTTTGTTGCGAGTTTCTTATACGTAATGATAATTTGTCCAGTCGGATTTATGTTATTGCAGGCTTCAGTCCAGCAAAGCACTTAAGCACTCGATTAACTTTAAGCACATAAGTAGTCCCACTGCTGGATTGGGGCCATGATAAAGGAAAAGAATGTTTCGGGAGAAACTGCGCTTTTGGGGAGGGTTGTTTTTTGTTTTGTTTAAAGTGTCAACAGCACAGTTTATTTAGCTGCCTTTTAGACAGTAATCTTATTAGCAAAATTGGCAGGATTAAGAGGCTATTAAACAAAATCTGTGTGTTTTCACATCAGTTAAAATCTGTACTGTGTTCCCTCAGAATACACGAATTCTGTTGTGCAATAACGGGATTTTAATGTAACCAAGTCACTTAAGATTGCGTTAAAACACATTTATTAAATTACTTGGCTGCTTCAGATTGGTGGGTTGGAAGTTAAAAATGAGAGGTTTTTTTGACTTTGAAAGAATATTTTGTAGGATTTCTTGCAGTTTTTCTTCATCAATCAAGCTACATTTGTTTACCAAGCAACATGGAGTCAGTGTTAATTTTACGGATGTTCTGCTGAGTCCAGAACGAAGCCATCTGTCCTCGGAGGCGGCCGGGGTAAGCAGTCTGTCTGTCACGTTGGTGTGCTCTACCCAGTGGGGACAACGGGTGTCGTCAAAGTTTGGCTGCTTTGTTTTCTTATTGCGGGCAGGAAACCCACCACAGCAGTTCTGTCCCTCTACTTTCTGCGTCTTACCTCTTTCAGTTACACATTTTTACCATGAAAATGCTAGTAATCAATAAAACTTATTTTATTTGTATGTGGAAACCTCAGTGCTCTTAATGAAAAAAAACCTCTGCTAAAACCAAGAAATTAAAAGCTGGCAGCAAACCAGAACGCACACCAGAGCTTTAAAATATATATATATATATTTCTGCTCTGTCTCCTTAAAAATAAACAAAAAGAAACGTCCCCAAGGAAGAAACAGTGTCTCTAATTATGTCATTTACTTATTTGATAGGTTTCTGGTACTAACAGAGTAAATAACCTGTTTGCTCAGAATTCATTCATGAACAAACCAAAACAGTATCTCCAGTTTCTGAATATTAACATTTCTGGCGGGGATTTTCTTTTCAAGTTTGTTAAGATTAAAATGCAAAGCTTTATAGATAGGTGCTGCTCTGTTTGTGCTATAGACTGGTTTGCTTTGACAGCTGATGTGTGTGTAATAGTGGCAGAATGGCTTCAGTACTTGGACCTGCTCTTTTGATACAAGCAGGTGACTCCTAACATTTATTGATGGTTTGGGGGGGTGGTTTGATAGAAAAAGTTGAATTGTTGCAAAGTAGTTTCTCAGGTCTTCTGAAGTTTTTTATTGAGTGCTTTGATCTTTGTTCCGCAGATGTAGAAATAACATTGCCTACAACCTGGAGGTGTTCTCTGCACTTTTTCCACTAATTGTTTTGTGCATTTGACAAGATGCAAATTTACCCAGATCTGTCTACAAAGAGGCTTCTCCCCTGCCTGGTCTTTTTTGTCGAGAGTCAAACAACGTTATTTTTACCCACTTCTAAAAACTGATTCTGAGCATAACTTTTGACATGCCTGCTTGCCTTCCCCACTCCCAGATGTCACCAGCTCCCTGCCTGTGTTACAACATCCATCCCGGCTGGCACGCGGGACTGAATGGGAAGGAGGGGAACAGCCCCAGATGGAAAACAGCATTCCAAAGCGGGGAAGTCCCCTGTCTGTACAGCAGGCACCGAGCGTCACATACTGATTATCCACTTCTCACGCAGTGATTTACATGCTGATGGGCACAGTCTTCTAATCACATAGGCATACTCGCTCTGCATTTCAAACTAGACGGCTCGAGCATTAGTAGCAGAATAGCTGCAGTGGCCGGACGCTGGGGAAATACGGAGGTGGTCAGCTTGAGGTGAGTTCTGCGACACAGTAACTCTTAGATAAGTCAGCTAATTTTAAAAAGTGCCAACGTCCCCATACTAGACAACGCAATTGGTGAGTGTTGAAGTAAACAAAGCTAAGGACATCGGACGCTCCTTCCTGACATAGGGACTTAAGAGGAGAATAGTTTCTCAGCCTTCTCAAGTATCATTTTACCTTTTTATAAGCTGCTCCTCATGCCCTAGTACATTTATACAACTCTCTTGTTTGTGAGGAGAATGCTTCTGAAGCCTCAGGAGACTCAGAACATCTCATCGCTTTTACATCCAAATTTAATTTAATTGCGTTTCTCAGTTTTTTTGAAGATGTTGGATCCTTTTCAGCAATCCTCTCACCTAACGCAGCTAAATTTCCACTTGAATTTGACGTGAAAAATGCTTGAATAAGGAGTACCATGAAGACTCAGTTCTCATCCTTCTATGTCATTAATAGTTATTAACTTTGATTTCCAGAAGTGCTGAGCACCTAAAGCTCTTAGGAGAGATTAGCGCAGGAACTGCTGATACTAAATTCCTCCTCTGGAGAGTACACAATACCTCAAAGTCACTGAGAGGGGCTGGGCGCAAGGAAAGCCACTTCTACACCACACTCCCCTTCCAAACTGCTCAGTGGCACGAGGAAGAGAGATATAAGGACTGTCAGCAGACCAGGTGTGATTTCTTGCGTACTGTGGAATCTTCAAAGGGGCTGTCACTCGGGCAGGGTGGCTCTGATATTGATGGTTTACTGCATGCCTCCGTGCACACCGTTGTGAGCTTGGTGACTCCTCATCTGGTGTTCACGGCAGATCACAGCAGAGCACGATACTTAGGGGTTAGGTTGCATCTGTTCCTCTAAAAATAGGAAATGCAAAACTCTGATGTGACACTGAAGAGAAATATTCCAGAATACAGGAAACTTTCAAAGTCGCACAGAGTTCATGCATGTGTAGCATTTGCTATTGGTACATTCTTGTCAAATATAAATTTTAAAACTGCTGTGTTTGGATGCTTAATAATGGCCATTGCTGCTTCTAGCCTGTAGCCTGCAAAAGATAACCCTTTTCTGGAGGCTTGACGATATGGCAAGAGTCGTGATACTGGTGGAATCCTGGCCCTGGTGAAAAAAATGAACAAAACTCAGACTTGTTTCATTTAGATCACACAATTCACCTTGAATTCAGCAGTGGCAGAAGGTTAGAGTATATCATGACTAGCTAAAATAGGAAAACCAACCTATTTTACTTTATTCAACTTTCAAATTCTGTGCTCAATTTCCCTGCCTTTTTGTTGCTTGCTGTCATTGTTACATATTTCACTAGCAATAAATTGGACCCATAAATAACTCCACCCCAAATTAAGTTCATTTCCAAAATGATTTTAATGTAACTTTCATCAGAAATGAATTTTTCAGAAGCTTGTTATAATGTAAAATACGTTCACATAAATAAGCATAAACATATGTACTCATACATATGTCTGTGCATATATATGCATGAAAGTATATAACTACTCTAGATATTAGTTTTGTTTCCTAGAAAAGAATGTCACAATATATTCAAGATGCAGTAATGTATTACTTTCCTTATTGCTTTAAAAAGCCTTGAATTCTTGTAGAATATGGTGTAGTGGGTCAAACATCCCCTTTCCTCTCATTTATCAGCCTTTTGATCTTGTGTCAGTTCTAAATGTTGGCATGCTTAGGCCGTAACACTGTGCTGCAAGATCACAAAAAGGCATAGTTATATCTTTAAAAACTTATGGGCATCCTGGTGCTACATCCCAGCGTAGCTTAGCAGATGTGGTATTGAGTTCCCCCAAGTCTTCACTACCCCTTTGTCTATTATTTTTTTTTATAGTTTTGTTCTGCATTCCTTCCACTCAACCTCAAGTAGATGGAAGCCTGTTAGTTTATTACTTACATATGTCTGCACCCTTTTACCTCAGCAGGGAAAGACAAAATATTGAGGAGGACTGTAGGTTTGGGATGGTCAACTAATCCTTCCCCACCTTGAACTAATCGCCAGGCTGATGTGTTATTGTGCTGAGCTCTGTTCTTCAGTGCATTGCCAGTGGGGTTTCAATTTGTAGAAGCATAAACAGATACTAAAGTAAAAAGAATGGCGCAGTGATTTGTTAGCAGAGTTCAGATCAAATTATCACAGTGGTCCCCTGCTGACAGTCCTAACAATTACCTCCTTTTTCTTGGTCTTTCAAATGTTTTCTGTTTCACTTATGTCTTGGTAAATAGTGTGTTTCTCACTGTTTTATTTATTTACCTACAAAAGGGAAAGAAAACCTTCAGCTTTCATTCAAATGTCTGAATTTCTATATATTTTGTCCTAACTTAGATGCGTTAATAAGTTTTTCTTTTTTAAAAAATAAATGTATCTGCAAGGTAACTAAAAATGGTTTAGCTTTTTAGTGCATACCTGCTTTTATAAAATTTTCTACCTCTTTTATAGCTTTGATCATGACAGTACAGATCTTACTGAAATTTTAAAACTTTTGAGAAGAGCAGCTACTAAATAGGAAATGAACAGAATGTTGTATACATTAAGCCGATATTAAGAATTTAAAGCATTTGAGTCCTATTTTGAAATCAAATTGGGTGTGTGTCAGTAGATATTATTCCCTTTTTGCGGAATATAGTCAGCTGATGTTCTGTACAACTTGTCTAGAATTAACTTCAACATTTGTTTCCACTCTTTTTCTTCCTTTCCCTATTTTCAACTCTTGACTTTCACTCTTGCATAGTTACATTTGTCTGCTTCTTACAATTCTAGTGGGACTGATTTATCATCATTTGCTAACATATCTGTCTCAAAATCTGAGCTTTGATCAGCTTGTATTTTATAACTTACATCTGTTCTATGTTTAACCTTTTGTAATGCTGTTTCTCAAAAATATTATCTAGTATAACAAAAGAATCATGTTAGTCTAAGCGTTCTGTTAAAGAAAAAGAAAATCCTACGTACCTGTCTATTTTGCTGTATTTTTGTTACTGTTTCATAGTCTCCTTTTCATTAAATCTATAAATCTGTCACACTAACTTTTTCCTGTGATTGCTGCTGAACTATAAACTCCATCTTCCTGTTCCTTCTCTACCCCTTTTTCCCCCCAGTTACAGCTTGTTGTGCTTCACAGCATCCCCGCCGGCAGCATCACTGCTCTGGCCCGTTTGCTGCTGCAGGATCCAGCTCCGCCTTCCGAAAAAGTAAATGCGGTGATAGAAAGTACTCCCACCGCGGGCTGCAGGGGACAGCAGAAAGCTGCTTGGGTTTGAATAAAACTGGACTGAAAATTCTGTCTGGGACTAACTCACTGACGTTAGTCCTCCCACAAAGGTGGGTCCTTGAAGTGAGAGGGATGGGTATAGGTTTGGTGCAGCCCTCGGACAGATCTGTATATTCTGTTCCTACCTAATCTGTCTTCGAGAAGGAGTTTTCATTTAAAAGGACGTACCTCCAGACTGACTCTGCCTTGGGTCAGACCGAGTAACGCTGGGACGGGAGCGAGAGATGCATGAACAAAACTAAGGCCTTTAGGAAGTTGTCAGCTGTTTCCCACGTTATAAATAGATGAACCTTGCCTAGCACCGATCAGGCTATTAACAGTGATGAAATAATAAAACGTTTCTGCCTAGGATTTTTTTCTCTTCCTATTTTTCCTTCCTCAGATGTAAGGGGGAAAGTCAGCCCTACTCTGCTTCGCTTTCGAGGGAAGCCCAGCCGTGGTGTAAGGGCCATCAGCAAGGTAACACTGCCCGTGGTCCCCGGGGAGAAGCGCTGTTGATGCCCCAGGGCCCTGTGACTTGTTCTCCGCACTGATGCGACCACACCAGTTGCCCAAGAAGAGCCTCGGCTGTTCTCCAGCATCTAAGAAGCTTTTGAAGTCCTTTTAGCCAAGTCCAAAGACAGTAAGTGCACAAACTGCCTGATCCTGACCGTACTGGTGTCTGGATGAATCTGGCCTGGGGAAAAATCTAAGTAATTCCAACTCACATGTCTTCCCAATGCAGCAGACGCTTTTAATGCAAATGGAAGTTTTATTGGCATAGGGGCTGGATTCAGCCTTGGCATAGATGGATTCGGGGGGAGCTATACTTGCTTGAAACAGAGCAAATTTTGGCTTCAGGAGTGGCGATATAAAGCACTGAGGAGCTATAAATTTTGAGCCAGCAAGGACATCACAAAAGGCAGAAGGATAACCATTATGGCATCACTTCCTTCAAAAAGATTATGAGCCATGGAAAAAGATTAGTTACTTTTGCTGCAAATAGCTTAGAAAACTTGGGCAGGTATGTTGAGTGTATTGAATGGATCAGTGGCAGCAAATACACCTGTGTAGTCACTAATGAGAAACAGCAAACCAAAGCATGGCCTTTCAGGTAGAAAGCGTACAGAACAATCAATGTATTTGGACTATGTTCGGATGAAAGGAAAAAAGTAGGATGACAGTCAATAACAGGAGCAGTTAATGAATGAAAGGTGGTGGTAGATCTAGAATAGAACAGTAACATTTACTGCTCTCTGTCACTGGAGCCACTTCTCCAGACAGACATGCAGTACTGTCCCTGTTTATAAGCAGGGAGATGAAGTGGCAAACCCAGGAACTGAATTTACTTTTTCTGGATCCCTTCCAGCATTGTAAATACAAGAGTAAAGAGATGGCAGTTGACTATTCTCCTATACACGTGTTTCCTTGGCAAAGGTCTACATAGTAGCTATTAATCCTATTTCATTTGTTGTCCTGGGAACTTGCAAGATTCTGTTCTGCATGATTTAATCTCAAAAACCATCCACTGTTGCCAAAATGTTAAAATATGTATAGGTAAATTCTTTTATGGAGTTCTTGTTTGCTTCTATACTGTTCTTTCTAAGATGTAAACATCGAGATAATTCATACCAGATAGAACAGAAACACACTATTTTCCATTCTCAACTTGACATTTAATGGTGTTGAACATTTGACGATATCTCCAGCAAGTTGCCTGGGCTAATTCATTTTTTAGTTTTGATATGCACCAGCCATAGGCAGACCAGAACTGCACGTTCCTCTTCAACAACTGCAGTTGACTTGTGGTTTTCATGTTGATTTTTATTTTGGTCGTATACCTGCATGTACAACTCCTTTGATGAAGGCAATAGAGAAGTACTGGCTAAAAGTTACAGAATATATTTTTTTGCTCAAAGGAGTTCACAAACTGTTTATCTTTGAAAAATGCAGAAGCCTATTAAAGATAAAAAACATAAACAAGTGTAAGGCACTTCTTAAAGTCTTTGACAGAGGTCGCAGGTGTAGGGAGGTCAAAGTGATATCTTGTTCTTCTAAATATTTCAACAGATAGACAGACTTTTGATTGCATTATCTATTAAAAAAAAATTGCTTTGAACCTTCCGCCAATGCAGACCACTTGTGCTTTCTCAAACCAACAAAGGTTCGGTCAGCAGATAAGAATTTCTGACCGTGGAAGGGCAGCTGCTTTCCTTTCATCTTTCTTCTGGTGTGTATATGAAATGTTTGCTTAGCCTGGCCCTGCTATCATGAGGACTTTTTTTTTTTTCTTAATCCTCCCTCTAATTTGAATCCTACACCCAGTCTGCAAATAAGACATGAAGAAAATTTAGATTTCAGCAGCACAGGGTAATCCTGCTGGATGCTGAGTACTTCAGCCCCAGTTCAGCACAATACCTAGCCTTATCTGACTATACATATGCTTATCTGTAAGCCTAAACTTAAGCATATGATTAAATGCTCTGATTGATTAGGACTAATGATCCTCACTCAAGTACTAAGCCCTGTGAGAGAAGTTTGTTTTACAGGCAATTTTGCTGTTGTTTTTCTTCTATTGTTACTTCCCACCAGAGGAGGTAATTAAGGAAGTGTTTGTTTTAAGAGCACCAGAGCAATTTCTGTAATTTTTTTTATCTGATTCTTGAAAATTCACTTGTGACCAGTCTTGTGTTTCTTAGTCTTTTATTACATATTTTTTCTTCAAAAGCAAATGTGATCTCTAGAAATTGTGCCAATGATATCCAGGTATGTCTTTTCCTTCTGAAGAAGCCTAATCTATGTGCAGTGTTAATGAGAAAAATATTAAGACAAAATGCGTAAAATTGCTTTCTAGAAAGGTTCAATCTATATGTAAATGTAGAGTTGAATACAAGAGAACTGGCTAACAGTATCCTGAAGGAAAGATGGTATTCACGTAGACCGGATCATTATAAATGTATGCTTTCAGATGCTGCCTACTTTAACATTATATGGTTTCCTAATGAGAAAAATTTGCGTTTTGTTTTACTTCTCCTTGCTGTCTCTCAGCCTCTCGCTGTCTCTCCCTCTTTTCATTTTAGCCAGCTAAGCCTGGTGGAGTGAGTAGTATCGTGAAAACGGGAAGAAAGTTTGTGTTGGAGGTTGCTGATTTGTGTGTGACACCTGGAAAGGATGAATGTAAGGCAGTAACAGGTCAACGAGTGATTTATGAGATTTTGACTTCCATAGATGTTTAATAAGGATCTCTTGTCTGCATGCCATATTGCTTGAAACAGGGGCGAAATCAAAACTCAAAGAATAGGTTTGAACAGGGAAAAGCTGTCTTTCCTGCGAAGCTGGCAAGCGTTGCCTTCACAACCGAGCTTCCCCAGGCAGACTCTGGGCAGGAAACGATGAAGTTCTGTGCCTTGGAATAAGACAGTGCACTGGTAGGTGCTTTAAGCACCGATTTCTGAATGCCCAGTTCAGTAGCATCAGACTAGGAGACAGTAATGAAGGGTAACAACTCCTCCCGTTTTATCCATGAGGAGAGGGAACTCTTCTGGATCGATTTGTTATGAGCAAAGCATCTCACTGTCCTGCCTGTGTCATCCTAACCACCACAGTAAAGCTTTTGTGGGACTTTACAAAGAAAGGAATGGAGGGAGTTTGAAGACATGTGAAGGACAAGGTAGCAATCAAACCTTACATTTTTTAAGGGCTGAGGGGATCTATTTTCCCTAGCAGCATTCCATTAAGTTTTCTTAGCGTTAAAACTGCAAGTATGTTAAGCTACTGCACTCTGGAAGAGGAGCCATGTGCTTTCATGATACTCAAACTTTGATCCTAAGTTGCTGTAAAGCTCCAGTTCAGCAAAATGCTTGTGTGTGCTTGATTTTAAATACATGAATTCTTACAGTGACAGAATGGGCAAGAGCAGCACGAAGTCTACTTTGCTTCATAGCTAAGCCAGTCTGTAACTTATGAGTATGGTGTATTATTGGTCTAGTGCACCTATTTCTGTACAACCCTGCCTTGGAAATGCATTCCCTAGAGTTGGTGGGATTTAAGTGCATACTTAATTTAGGAAGAGCAGGGGAAGAGCGCGTATGTTTGATTTATATGCAGTTTATCTTCTGGTGGCCTAAATAACTTCTCACATCCTGATTCAAATTCTTAGGCTGTTTAAATGTTTTTCCCCCCAAGACTTAGAGTTTTTCTGGAAACAGTGTGTTGTTTCTTTCATAAAGCCATTATACTGTGCCTTTCAGATTTTTTTTTTAACATCTGTGCATTTAATGAATAATGGCTGAGGTCGTCTTTCCTCATCTTTTATTGATTGAGGACTTTTTGTGCGCCTTGTGTAGGACTACATGTTTTTGCTGTAATGCCTTGCATATGAAAGTCTATGCGTGGTTATTTTCCAGATTTGTGTAAATAATGAAACCTGAGCTAGTTCTCTCAATGTTGAAAATTTGTATTATTTTGAAGACAAAATCACCAGCTTGGAGTTCAGTGGGAATGAAGGTCATCCTGTGCAGAGAACCATGTTCTCTGGGCTGGCGAGTTACAACCTCTGTGATAGATGGGCCTGGATTTCTTCACAGGGGTAAATTTTGAATAATAGTCCTGATCTGGTACCAGTGGAATCAACAAGAGCTTGGCAATTTACTTCAGGCTGTGCAGAATCACAAACAATTGAAAACTCTAAATTAGGAAATCCAAATATTTTAGAATTAAGTCTCTACAGAACAACAGTATTTCACTGGTCTTTTTGTGGGTTGTTGGTTTTTTTTTTTTCCCCCATGACCCTTTGGTACCATTAAGCTTTCTCTGTAAGGAAGATAAAAGGTCTGCCGTGGCTTTCTTTGCTTATTTTCCTTAACACTGAATTTTTCATAGGAGAATAAATGTTTTTGTCTTAGATTTATCTGTTGTCAAGGCTATCATTGATGATATGGCGTGGCTACTATCTGACACGTAAGGGGATTCTGCTGTTTTAGTGTCAACAGCAACTGTAAGCCCTTGCAGCCTGATTTCCTGTATTACACAGGTCACAGAACTTGATGAGGGTCACAGGAGGACCCCATAATAGCTCTATGTAGACAGAAGCAAAATACCAAGGGGAAAAATTATCATCAAGTGTATTAGTCAACAGTGTGTTGAGATCACGCTGTTGTTTCGATCATTTAACGCATGGTTGTACCAGCAGGTCTGTAGTTCCAATGATGGCAAACCTCTAGGAAAAGGACTGGATGGGGGTTCTGCTTCTCGAGGGTTTGTAGCTCTCTTTATCAACTCTATCCACGTGGTGGAACATGGTCCGCATTAATCATGATGGGAAAATGTGAAATGCTGCCATTATTGCATCTAGACTTGTTGCATTTACTCACCAAGTCATGCATGCGCTCCCTGAGTGTTAATGTTTGCAATAAGTTTAACTTCTGTGATCACAAGACAGCATTTTGTTACTTTTGCAACATTTCAGTCGCTGAGGTGCGTTTTGATTACGCTGATCAAAGAGTCATTGAGCACTGGAAGTTCATATTGGCTGTGATTCTATCTGACGTATTTTGCACTATGTCATGTCTAACCCTTTGTGATGATTAAACATTCATTTGCACTGACTGGGGTGCCTGACAGTCTTACATCATAAAGCATTTTATTCAGTGCAAATTAGGATTCAGTACGCTCCTCTGTGGGGGATTTTCCCACTAATGACATATGTAAATAGCACTCATTCATTCTAATATTAAGGGGAAAGGTACAGAAGCATGCAGATCTCCTAATGAATCTGTGTTATACCTCAGATGAAAGGAAAACAATGTGGTTTTCAGATGTTAATTTTGTTATCTGCACATACTGTGTTCCCCTCTACTCCCTCAAAGTTGAGATACACAGAATCAGATTTATAGAGCCTTTATGTTCACAAAGACGGTTTCTCAGAGAGGTACCCATGCATGCACACTTTCCGTAACAATATGGAATCCCTTCCTTCTATGAAGAAAAGGAAGAAATACAGCCATATTATTCAAATGTGAGCCCTAATAAATTGGGGCCTTTGTGTGTGTGTGTAAAACTTTCTCCCCAGCTCTTTCTATAGCAGCGTAACACACAGTTTTAGCTCTACCAAACCCTGATGGCTTCTGTCATTTTGTTATACTTGTGTTTTTATGGCAGCATGCCCGTACGTTATGTAAAAGGTACCCTTTCTTAGGTTGATAGCCCTTGTCATCCACTTTTCTATGTTTCGTATTTATTTAATAACGATAACTTGCTTGGTTTTAAGAGACCCATTTGAGTCTTAACATTTTATGAATGAGGAGTTTTGTTAATTTTCGTTGGCCTTTCATTCCTGAAGGCCTTTCTTTAGTTTCCTTTTTCCCTGTGGGCCTCAGGGGAGGAGAGGGGCAGAGGCAGGCCCGAGCGTGAGGGGGCTCCCCTGCGGCGCGGGCCGGGCCGGCAATGGCACCCCGGGCAGAAGCCCCAGGTGAGGCAGGTCAGGGCCTCTCAGCGCACCGGGGCCGGCAGGCGGCCATCTCTCTCAGCTGAAAATCCGCAACCTCTGTCAGCGGGGAGAGCCTCAGGGCGGGCGGCTGAGGGCCGGGCACCTGGGCCGCGATCGGCATCTCCAGGCTCTGAGCGCCAGTCTCTGCGAGGCGAACAGGTACAGCCATAAGTAAAGAAAATGTTAACTCGCAGGGGCATGAAATACAAAAAGATGAGGCGAGGCAGGCCCTTCTGTTACCGCCGCGCTAAAGAGAAAGGCGGCGAAAGCCCCGGCCCGCCCCTCTCTGCTCCTCCCCGTCCGTGCCGTGAGGGAGGGACAGGCGGAGCCCCGCGGCTGCCCTGGCGTCCTCCGCCGGCGGGAAAACCCGGCGCCGCTGGCTGCAGAGGGGTTAAGGGGCGGGGGGGGTAAAGCGGGCTCCGAAGCTGCCTGGCGGGAGGCGGGCCAAGGAGTTGTCCGTTTTGCTGAGTTTTGTCTCCGAGCGGTTCCTCGCCGCTCGCCCACAGAGCACTTGGCCGGTTTGTTTTGGCGCCTCCGTACCTGGATGGCCTCCCTGGCTGGGCCCTCCGCAGGGCGCTCGCAGGAGCTTTGACTTGGGCAAGGTGTCTCCTGGCCGAGCCAGCTCGAAATCAGGCCCTCTCCTCATCAAGGCTTAATAATGTTTCTGTCAAAGTCACTGACAAAACTATTTTGGCTTTATTGGGGGGGGGGGGGGGGGGGGGGGGGGGGAGTCCCAATTCTCTTAATACACTATTGCTCACTGGCTGTGCTGAGACTGACTGCCTTTCAGTAAAAGGAGGAGGACCCTCCTGACTGTTAGGCTTGCTTTATTTCCCCTTAAAGGGTGTGAGTTGTCTGTTGTGAACTTTGGTGTTTCCTTCTTGTGTGTTGGAGAAAAGCAATAAATTCACTTTGAAAAAAAGATCATTATTTTCCTTTCTCTTTTCACCAAGATTTAAATGTTTGCACTTAAAAAAACCCAACTGTTTAATGCTGTTCAACCTCTATAGGCAGAGTAGTTATGAATGGTATTATTTTTTTTTTTTTTCTGTGAGGATTAAGTGGTGTTCCTTCAGTTTTGTTTTAAGCTAAACTTGATGCAGGCGTCGGCTATAAATGGGTCAGGCAGTCATTGAAGTGAACAGTTGGCCACATTTGTGCTAACTCCAGTCTTTTTGGGTTTTGCCAGAGGAAAAAGAATTCTAATTTCTATCAGTCTAAATTGTGCTGGGCAGCATTATCAGCTGGAAAGACCCCTCTGATTTGACAGGCCCCACTGTATGATGATTAATTACTACTCAGCTTCATTGGACTTTTCTAATTTCCTTTTGCCACTAGCTGTAGGCAACAAGCGATAAGTACTGCTCTTATTATTTTGTGCAAAGGAAAATGTCTATTACTGCTCTGTCCTACAAGTAATCAGAATAAAAAGACAGCTGATCGGAAAACCTGTGAGGATCATTCTGTCTTTATTTCTCCTACCCTTGCTTTATTCCTCTGCTGCTTCTACACAGAAGTTGTTTTACACAGTTGCCTGTCAAAATAAGAAGATAAAATCATAAGCTCTATCAAAGTAGCTGACATTTTGAAATTTGTATAATGATTTCATGGGAATTAATCCTCAATCTCCAAATAAATCCTCCTCAAAATGCTAATATAACTAGGAATCTTATACCACAGGATGTAAAACAATTCTTAATCTTCCTTTTCTATTTTGCCATAAATTTATTATATTAGAAGGCTGCCTTGTTGAGAAAAATTACAGCATTATTGCCAAACGCGAGAAGAGTAAGTACTTTACGTAACGCATTATAATAATGATTTTTCTGAGACACCGAATTCTCTAAAGTATACCAAGAAGAAGGCACATTGCTAAGAACTTCTCAAGGACTTCACTGTTAGAGATAAAAATCAAAGCTTGCAACATTTATATCTTTGTTTTTAATGAAACTTCTCAAATCATTAGGCAATTTCCAGTGAATTAATTCTAGAAGAGTCATCTGGGTTGCTTCTGTATTCTACACATTTAAGAGATGCCATAGAATTTACTTTCCGAGTGAAGATACTAAATGCATACTGGGTAACAGCGACGCACGTCTGCGCAGTGTGTGGGGATGCTGTGCCAGGCTCGAGGCGTGTATAACTGTGGTAGAGTTACGTGCTGTCTGGACAAATCACCTAAAGATGGGGCTTCTTACCTGTAGGTTTAGCGTGTGCTGCTGTAGCTTCAGTTTAAAAGCTGACTTGTCACATCTGACGGGTGGATGTCCTTATCTGCAGCAGATCTATTTTCAGAATGTTTCCACAGTTAGGGATTTAGGAATAAATGGAATTTATGAACCTAAAAGTCTGCCTCACCTTGGAAAAGGGACTTTTCTAAACTGTTTCAGATGCTTCTGAATGTTACCCTGCTTGTTCTACTTGGAGACTTTTGTGAAGGGATAGAATATTGATACACAGGAGTAGGCACTTGAAAAGGCTTTCAGGGAATTGTATTTATCTTGTTTGCATAAGATTTGTTGTTCTGGCCGATTCAGAAATGTTTCTTCTGATCCGGTCCTTCCTGCTCTTTCTGCATGCAGTTAGAACTTCAGGTATTTACATGATTTTGATCAGATTTGTGCAGCTACCACAAGAGTGACAGAGTCAGGGGATGTATGTGAAGCTGCAGTTGTGGTGGTGTTTTTTTGGTTCTGTTTTTAAACTGAAATGAAAGATGTTAGCAAGATTCCCCCCTTTGAAAAAAAAAATAGAACTAGTTGGCTTGAGGCCTGAAATAGTGGGGGAGGCTCCTGTCTTGAAATATCTCCCATCAGGAGCACACAGCACTTATCAGCCCATCCTTTCCGAGGATGTGAATTCCAGGCCTACTGCAGTCTTTGTAAATATGGATGGCCTTTGTGTGGGAGATGTATACTGCTAGTAAGGGGGAAGGAGAAGGGACATTTGCATGCAACTTTCACATCTGCTGCTGAACCCAAGAGCCCGATTAGTATCTGCATTCCTTTCCCCAAATAAACAGAGAACCAAATGGCTTGCAGATCTCCCAAAACTCCTCTTCCCCTGTCCAAAGCCTGCTCCGTCCTCTTCCTTAGGCCTCTGCAGGGTCAGATTCTACGAGTGGCGAAGAGCCCACAGGTGCCAGGTGTGACTTCTTTTCTGTGGTCGCAGCAGAAGGGGACAGGAACTGAGCCCCTCTGGACAGAAGAGCTGGGAAATGATTTCAGGGTGGCTGATCCAGTGTCAAGCTTCCTGACCAAGGAGCCAGCTTGGCTAGCACATGCTCTGCGTATCTCTAATCCACATCACATGATTCAGAATATTGTGTAGAGTTACTTTTTTTTTTCTCTAGCTGTAATTACTTTTATTTTTGTTTTGTAGCCAGCAAAAGTAAACGTATTGGCAATATATGGGCAACATAGCTGCCAGTGCTGTTTTGCTTGACACAAACGCGGCATTGTTATTCATAATAAAGCACTTGTGATATTGTATCAGACTGGTAGCACTACTTTAATAGTTAGGGACTTCACGCAGTTAATCTAAAACGGACTGGATTATATTCTTTCCTCCCACGTTATCCCCTTCGGAATCTGGCGGTTATTGTTCTCTTGGTTTACGGTAGCTCACCCTCAACGGGAGGGAACAAGGAGCTGAGTGTTTCACTTGAGTATTGTAGTTCAGGCCTCTGTTACAGTGGAAAATACCTTGTGAGAATGTCTGTTGAAAGCATCTCTTAATTATATAGTCTTATTGTTAGCAAATCAGAGGTTAATGAGTATCTCAACAGGTATTGTGAAGCGCTCTTTAGTTGCTAATGTCTCTAGTGGAAATGCTGTATACTGTACCAGGTTGCAGTATGAAGTATGGCATACTCGTCCAGCAGCTGTAATTATGGTATCCTGTTCCATCATTATAATCTGAATAAGATAGCACATTTAGAGTTTGTTCATTCATTTAAAACAGTAGTAACTACTTTGTAGAGATCTGGATGACTGAGGTACATATATACATTAAAGATCTTATCTTGGGGTCATCAACAACTATTAAGCAAACCAGCTTCTTTTGGCAAATAAGATGTAATATTTATATGCTGTTAACAGGCACGATTTTTCTTCTCTGTTCGTGGATGAGTCACCGTACAGTTTTGTCTTGCCATCTGTATCTTTCTATACTTCAACAATGTATGGGTGAGTTCCTGAGAAGTGTTAAACAGCAACACCAAGCACAGCCATAACAAGGCAGGCAAAATTTCTGCGTCCCTTTGACAAAAGGGTCTGCCCCAAGTACGAACAGTTCCCGCAGGGGGTGGGAAGGAAGTGGGCAGCTGTGCCTCCCACCCAACGGGGCTCTGCAGCTGCAGAGGAGGAGATGTGCTGCCTTAATGGTTCAGGGAGCTCCAGGGAGCCTTGTGCCTCCCCAAAGCACAGGGACTTCTGATTCACCTACTGCAGCGCTGGTCTTGGCACCGCCAGTGACTGCTGCTGCTACTGAAACTTCCTCCTTAGGCTCAGGGAGTTCACAGTGTTCAAGGTCAGACAGTGAGTAAATCTACGTCAGGAATAAGAAAAAGAAGGTGGGATCTATTCCTGGCGATACCTTCCAGGCTGCTTTGCTGTTCTAACAATTAATATTTGAATAGATTCAAAAAATGTACTCCTTTGCTACATACAAAAGGAGGATCTTCCAGCTCTTTCTGGGATATCGCTTCTACTTTTCTACACAGCTATTTGCCACCAACCTTATTTTCAAGTTGATCGGTATTTATTGTTGCTGTAAAGTAGTGTATGTTGTAGTGTTTGTCTTATCAATGCAAAGTGATAAAAAGCATCCTCAAATTAACTCCTCTTTAGGGAAAGAAAATAAAAACACGGTCTCTGGGTAGGTGTTGGAGAAAAAGGAATTCCCAATATTATTGTTTATTCGAAGTGAATGATTTCTGAAATACAGAGTAATTCAGTAAAACCTATGCAATATTTTTTGTCATACGCAGGCCAGGTAGTTGTAGTATAGAGTTTATTCGTTTAATTTGGACTAATTTAGAAAGTGAAATATATAATGGTGCAACTGCTTTGTTCTTTTTCTAATAAAAGGTAGGAGCTTTTGGGTGTTATTAGACTGAGATAAGCTAGGCTTCTGTATAGCACAATTTTGTATGTCTGAACTAGCAAAAGCCTTTGAAGTCCTATGAATCTTTCTGCTTGTTAATTCTTCCATTTGTTTGATTTTTGGTACAAAGAAAATGAAAGAATATGATGAGATTATGGCATTTTAAGTCAATATTTATTAAAAAATCAATCTCGATGAAAATCTGCCCATCCCTCTAATTAGATGAGGCAACTTGAGGTTGATTTTTAATTGCAAAAGTAATTACACGGAGCAGATAGCCAGTGACATTTGATTATCTAGGTGATTGATTAAAAAGCCTAGCTCACAGAGCAGATTGTCAGCCAGGGGAATCGAGACAAAAGAGCAAATTAAAAAAGTTGTCCTGTTAGTAATCACAAAATTCAAGGATGAAATTACAAAGCTAAACACCTCCAATCCACGTCATCTTCATCACTCAAACGTCTGCAGCATGCCTGAGCTCAAAAAGGGGCGATAAAGAAATGGATTACTTTTAAAAGGAGGAAGTATTCAGGAAATATAAAAATGAAAGAGCAAAAGCACTGCTGAGAATAGGGACTTCAACCACACAAGCAAAGAAATAAAAATTTCTCTTAATTGTGACAGAGTTCATTTTCCCTGTGCTCTTATGAAACCTCATTAAAACCAAGCAGCGTTAGTCAAATTAAATGAAATATGTTGGGTAAAAAAATACATTTTTAGTGACAAATCTTAATGATTATTTAAGAATCTAGCCTAGATTATCCCTTCCTTCTCCAATACATGTATTTTACAGTGGATATTCATTTGATTTTCTAATACTTTGGATTTATTTAATGTTATTTTAACTGATTACAGTCTGTAACTGGAATGGGTACCACTGATGCCTTTCAGTAAAGAATGTTATAAAATGTTAGTGAAATTCATATATAAGGTAATGTGAATAAAGCGGGAAACAGAAAGATAATTATGTTTGTTTATAATACCCATTTTATTTTTAATTTTATGATGCTTACCTCTTTGGGCTATGCTCTTCTTGTAAGTTGGTCCAGTGAGTTGATGAGCTACGAATCCTAGATTGTGAAACAGATCCTTACAACAGAAGGTTTTGATGTATGTAGTATGATGTACACTGTGCTTCCATTGACTCTGGAGGCTTTGGATCAAGTCCAGCATGTGCTTTTTGTTACCATGACAAAGTACTGTTGTGTTTTATCTGAATTATCAGATTGTTTTGGCCAAATAGTCTTTGGCAGAACCACTCCAGTCAGCTCAAAATGGTATTTAAGCCTGAAACTCATTCATGAAAAATAACTGCATTTTCTGAAACATCACGTGATTTCCTGATATCACTTTTCTATCATTTAAACATCTATACCAGAGATGCCTGAAAAGTGGTGTGATAGCGAGGGGTGAGATTGAACAGCAATTATTCCTTAATTGAAACCAGAAACCTATGCATATGATCTTATAATCTGTTTTATTAGAATAAAACAACCCAGAAAAGAGGAGAAAGGCAGTGAAATTGTTGTAAGCATCCCATCCAGGGTCAATCAATGTACAGCCTGTCAGCCTTCAGAGCTCAAGTGCAGCTACTATCCACTGGTAGCAAGTGGTGGATTTGCCGTTGTGGGTGTCAGCATCAGGCCCTTCATCTGCTGTCTAGCAGTCATTCAGTGAAATCTTTGTGATCCAGTTACTAATTCCACGGAAACAACCTGGTTTTCTTCTTCCGTAGTGTTGTCATTGAGAAAAAGAAATGATTACTAGACTGTTGGATTTGTTAAATGCCAGCTCTGTATTGTTCTTTTATGCGGCTCTATTACCTGTCACCCATCAAAGTGTAATCTGACAAAGAGTAAAAAAAATTCAATTGATTAAAGGTGCTTCTTGCATATTATGGTGCTTCTTGTGTAGTTTTCCAGGTTCCTGATAGGCCTTTTGCGTGAAAGGACATGAACACTGGAAGAGAGATGGATAGAGCCCTTGGAATGTTTCTACCTTCCTGACTTTAAAAAAAAAAAAAAAAAAAAAAAGGCAGGAAAGACAAATTATTAAACAATGAGAGGACCGAGTCAGTTGTGGAAATGTGTAATTGGCAACCTCAAGAGAGCAATGTGAATAGAGTAATGCCATAGAGAATCGGCATCCATTTTCGGTACAACCAAACGTGTAAGGGTGTGATGGGTAAACATTACAACAATAGTCTTTGTTTCTCTTTCAGCATGTTGAGGAGGTGGGGTGAAAGCAGCAGAAATCATTTTCTACAAGAGCAACTGCCTCTTTGTTTAACAAACAAAACGTCGAAAAATTCACAGATTTTGGTAATTGTAAAGCTTTCTGCGGACAATGTAATCTTCCTGCTATTTCTGAGACTCAAAGCAAAGTCATAGCATAAACTCAATCTTGCATATTGCAGCTCTGTTAAGAGCTGTAATACTAATACCTCTCTGTTTATGATATTTACAGTTTACGTATCATTTTAGAGACAATGTCTTTGTTCGCAAGCTGAATACTCTTTACATGATTGTATTTACAATTGTTGTCTCATTTTCTCACATGGAAGCTACTTCACAAAAATGGACTCTTGTGTCGTATGGACACGGAACCCTCATCCCAATTTTCCAAAATAGCTGCTCTGGGTGATCTCATGTCTATGATTTTTCTGATCAATTTTCAGTCCTCCTCAGTTTGAGTACCTCTATTTTTGCCTTTGCCTGCATTAAACAAGAAATTCAGATGTTAGTAATTAACTGGAGTTCCCCTGCTGCCAGCCCAAATTCAGTTCCAAAAAGCCCTGTATATTGCTACTTCTGCATTTGTTAACAATGTCCAGACAACAGGTCTGCAATTAGATTCCCATCTGTTAGGTTGAGCATTTAGCATAGCCAATGGATGCAAATGAACTTGGGTCCCTCAATGGAGAGGATCCCTAACTAGCAGTATTATATTTGAAAAGAAATTTAGCTGTAAATGACAGGGAAGGAGATGAGGCTTTTAATAATACAGCAGCTCTAAAATGTTTAAGCGAAAGCAATAAAATACTGTTGCTATGTATGATGGTTGCTTTAAGAAATCTGAAAATATATTCAAATATTCCACTGTTTTCCTCAGCGTCTTGAATGCTGCATTAGACTGAGGGGAAAAATGCTAACTTTAAGTGTTAGGTGTAGTGCTTACTGCCTAAAGTAATGCTGCACAATTATATAAATGTTAGAATTCTGTACCAATTATTGTTTGAGACTCTTAAAGGAATGTCTCATAATATTAGATATTTTTACAGGATAAAATGGAAAAGGCAGAGAGATGCATTTTTAGAAATTCTTGTGTTTAATCTCAAACTGCAATTTTGTATCAGTTCTAACAGCGTTATAATAAGGGATAATCCTACCAAGTCCATAGGCTGTGTGTTGGAGGATTAGCTAAAGCTTGCATATTTAAATGTTTCATTTTCTACTGGAATGTCTATAAAATAGACAGTAAAACCCACTTAAACTAATACCTGTTGAAGGGCTAAAACAGTAAGGAAAAAACCTCTGTGCAAACTGAGATTTTCTTTAAGTATTCATTGTACGACTCTCTTGCCTTTTCAGAATTTGCAGATCAAAAAATAAATATTATATATAGTACATGATTATAGAGTTAAAAAGGCTTTTTTCTTATGCATGAAAAATGTAATAATTCTGGTATAAAATGGGTTTACATGTTTATATTAATTTCTTTAAATAACATTGATAGCTTAGAACAAAAAAAAATCCTGAACTAATAGTGAAAGATGTGTTTCTAAAGTAATACTTGCAATTATTTTGGTGCCTTAGTAAAAGGAGAGAATATGTCTACATTATAAAAACAGGGGAATGGTTTTTGGTGGAGTTTATTATGTACAGAGTTCAAATTTACACAGGTTAGTTTTTATTGTGGCTTCTTTTTTCTCTTTGGTGTAGTGGTAATGAGCATTTCAAATTGTGTTGTGACATTTTTCGGCGAGAGTTTTGTCATAGTCAGCGGGATCTGGACTGCGCTCCTTGTTTCTTACCAGAGCAAATACTAGGGCGACAGAGAGAATCCCAAAGATACCAAAACAATTGGCAATATTACAATTTAAGTTTAAAACAAAAAGCTTGTACTGTAACCGTCAATGTATTATTTCTGCGTTTGGGATTTCACTGTTCTGCCTGCCAGATGTAATGAAATGGTTCGTGCCCCCAACATCTTTGCATCCAAGGCAGACAGAGGGGTGAGATCTGTTCAAGAGCACGGAGCACCAGCCTGGCAGAGTGGAAATGGGAATATTCAAATTCCATACTCTCAGCACCGAGCAATGCAGTGGCCACCAGTTGCGCCAGTAAAGCACATTCTTGCTTCGTAAAGCAGCTTGGGTTTCCCAGTATACAGACGAGTTACAAGTAATCAGAATGTCCCGTTGGTTCACAGTTAGAGCGTTACATTACCAGGCGAGTCCGCTAAGTCGTCTTTATGGCTAAGGGTTCTGAAAATAGTGCTGTTGTGGTGGGGAGGGGGAGCTTTGATCATTGCTGGCTGATTCAGGAGCAGTGTCAGCAGGGTTATGCTGCTCTCCCTGCTTGAGCATAGCACTATATTGCTTGTATGCTTGGGGCAAGATGGAAACGTGCCTATTGGAAGGATGTGTCCTGCTCTGCAGAACCAAGTATGACTTTTACATTCAATAAAAGTAAATAGACTTAGAGGTTTTTTGGGCCCTTCGAGAAAAATTGCATCCATTTGTTTCAACCTAGCTAGCAGTGTGGGATTGCTGAGGATGAGATGTGTGCCGCTTGTCACCATGACAAAAGTGCAGATCTTTGCCTCCGTGGGATTTGACTTTTCAGGGCCTGACAGAAGATGTGTGGGATCAGAATTCCCTGCCAGGCAAGCCGTTGGTCCAAGCGTGCTACAGACAGGGTGGGAGCTTGTGATTGCCTGGTCCGTAGCCTGCTAATCTTCCAGATTAGTCTGTGCTTTCTCCCCTGGGGGATAGAAGGCCATCAGCAGAAAGCAGGAGCAATCCGTTGCTCTTTCACTGACAATAAACAGATAGTGACAGCAGCTAGAAACCTTGTCGCAGTGCTATAGAGATCTGAGAGCATATGTGGGTATGGTGTTTTAGTCACATTTTTCTTTCTGTTCTTAAATAGAAAATTATTCATATACACAGGTGATGGAGGGACTGTGTATGGGAAGAAGGGACTACAGAAGTGCATAGGTGCATGAAGAGGCGGTTCTAGCAGGAAAATTTTGGTCTGCTGCTTCTGTACTTGGCTTATGCTATGTAGTATCTCCCCCCAGCAGTAAACCGGGGATGTCCTCTAGTTCTTGTGCTTTGAAGGAAGCATTGGTTTAGGTAGACACATGTAATGCGATGTAGCTCTGATGGCTCAGGGGAGTATCGTGTGCTTACGGGCTCAGACAGCTGGCAGTGAAGAGGTACGAGCACTGGGGGCCTCTACTGTCAGATGGTGCAAAGGACCAGTGGCAGGAGTGAAGCCCTTGTCCGGCTCTGATGGTGGCTGTAGGCCACGAGAGGCAGCCCGTTCCTCCACCAGCCCACCTGCTGCCCCGTTAGCCAGCGGCATGGTGGGTGGGCACGGCCGGGAGCACCGACACCTCTGGGCTTGGAAGGGGAGCCTTTCCACACCTAATAACTTACGCTTTCAGATGATATGTCACTATTTCTGCCTTCCAAATCGGAAACTGGCAGCTCCACACCATGCTAAATGTACTTTCTCCGGTTCTCTTTTTGTGCATCGCTTTGCTTGGTTTAAAGATTGGTCTCATGTGGAATAGCCTCTTCTACTGAGAGTAGCCATGTGTTTATGACTGGGACTCAGGTTTTTGGTGTGTGGTTCTTGCTGTGACATGGATCCTTCTGGGAGTTTGAAGGATTGCAGTTTTGCCTTTTGCCTCCTTAGATTGCACACTGTGGAAAGGCTCACCTCTCTGGCTGTACGCTTTCCGGGACAGTAAACTCCTGGGGGCTGCCGCGGTACAAGTGACAATTAGCTACTTAGTCTGCACGTGTTTTCCAGAAGTAGTCTTTTCTTACCACACGTGACCACTAGTTTCGCATGCTTGATTTCTTATTTTTGAATTCATCTACTTCCACAGATTTTTCTTTGATAGCTTTGTGTTGTTTCATGATTTTTATTTTTTTTAAATTTATGCCTAGGCTTTCCCCCTTTAATAATAAGCACTTCAAGTTTTCCAGTGCAATGTCCACCAGCTAGCTTCTTCCTTATTTCACTCGCATTGTTATTACCTGGAGGTAGGTCTAATAACAGGAGCACAGCATCAATGTCCTGCATTCAAGTAAGGAAATTAACCTAATAATTGTCTCTTAAATGCGTTCTTTCATTACACAACTCATGGGGGCGAGGGGCAGAGGTCATTTAACTCGCACAGTGATCACATTGTCATCAGCATAGAAAACCATTATCTCAGTAGGTTATAGCTAATCCTACTGATAGCATTTTAACCAGCCTAATTTTTCTAATAAAGAAAAATATTGATGAGGTAACAAAAATTGGTTGAAAGAACCTATTTAATGAGCACCAGCTAATCAGCATGGCTAGAGTTTCTTGGAAGAAGTGTAGACAATTTTTGCTCCGTTCTCACTGGAAGTATACTGCCAGCCCTTTGTAATCTGTCACTAACGTTTATTCTTCTGCTTGTTTTGTGGCATGGAAGACAGCTTGGCTTTTAGTATTAATTTGTTATTGCATATCTTCCTGCTTACTTTCTGCCATAAAGGTTATGTCCACAATGACGTCAAAGGGGTGACTGCAGCCTATTTAGACATGGCTGAGTAAGATTTGAATCGGTAGCTCAAGGACTGGTAGCAATACAGCTATTTTGGTGTGAGGTGCGAGTTACAAAACGCACTCACCTGAGTGAGCACTGAGCTGCACTGAGCTCTGTGTGCTGCAGCTCAACCACGGGCAAGTGTAAAGCTGGCTCTGGTTTAACTAAACACGCTTCAGTTACCCCTTTGCCCATAAACATACTCTCGATGAGCTGGGCTGCTTTGCTGCAGCTCTGTTTCTGGCGTGCAGCCTGGTTCTCCACAGGTTTATCTTAATGGAGTTGACTTTTCTGTGTTTGAACTCTGGTTTGCTGCTTCCTAGGGCAGGGGCTTTGCCTGTCCTCGTGGTCCTCCTCACAGCTTTGCCTTTTCTACCTGTCCTCTGGAAAGCGTAGTCTGAGCCCCGCCAGTAATAGGTTGCTGCTTTGTTTTCTTCTCTGAGCATGAAATGCTGACGTTTTTGAGACCGTTTAGTGTTGTGGAGGCAGGAGCAGAGATCATGGAGCTACATTAGTTATACCTCCGAATAGCTTGATAGCAAAGCTTCCATTCAGAATGGGCTGTGCCTTGACACACCAAAAGTTTTCAGTCTCAAACACCACTTGTAAGCGGTTCAGGCTGTATTGGATCAACACTGTTTTAATTTGGTAGGAGGTTGTTTTCCAGCACCCATTCTTTGTTTTTAGAAGGCTGTTGAATTTGCTCGGTCTTTGGGAAGTCAGTATTTTTCTCTACAGTGGGATGTTGCTTCAGGACAAACTGTGTATTTATTCTGACAGCCTGCCCCGTGGTCTCAGCTTGTGCCCAGGTGGCTGCGCACCGTACAGAGAGGGGAAGGCTGGTGGTAGCGTTTCACTCTTCTCTACTCTCGGTGGCCCCACTTCAGGCTGCCCAGGGAACCCGAGAGACCAGATCGATGCTGCTGCATTTTGGTCTTCTGTGTTAAAGGCCCTACTGGGATCCTTGCCCTGCAGGTGCTACAGCTTTCCTGCATGCTGGTGTGCTGTAGCTGTAGCACATTATTATAATAATCATTATAATTATCCTCTATATGTAGTCTAAAATAATCTAATAGTTATAAAAGAGAGTTAGGATGGGAGAGAATTAAGAAAGACAGAGGTAAACCTAGATGGCATCTAGCGAGAGGAGTTCATGTGTGACACCAGTGGCATGGGAGCCGTAGGAAGAATTCTGGTTTCTGGCCTGAATGAAAAAGGGGAAAGAAGAAAAAAAAAAGTAAATGTTTTTACTTTCCTGGTTTATTATTTGCCCTTTGATAGCCGCTCTCTTGTTGACAAAGAGGAAGGGAGCTTCTACCCTCACTAGTTGCTTATTATTGCTAAACTGCTATTGAAGCACACTGGACATTCATTTACAATCTCTTTCACGTTCTCTGTCACATAGGGAATCAATATTTGAGCAAGACTGTCACCTCCAGAAGTAACCCACGGTACCAGCTTCCTTCAAATACTTTTCACATTAAGCGCTGCCCCCTGGCACGTACCCTTTCCCCAGCCCCACTCCACCCCGGCTCCACTGGTCTGTGGTCAAAGTGTCAGGCAACAGTTTTTATTAACTGTAATAACAATATTGCAGAGATGGCCAATTTAAACTGAAGTCCTAGCGTAGCCCTGCATTTCACAGCTGATTCATATTGACGAGCGCTGCTTACCCTATGAACTGTAAGCTGCTGGAATGAGCAGAGCAGCTGCGGTTTTCTTTCAAGTTACAGGATCCAAAGGCAGCCGTAATTGTTTTTGAAATGTTTCTTTTTATTATTATTAAATAAGTTCATTGTATACGTTGAGACCTGGGTCATTCCTGCTCTGATTTGCTTCCCTTTTCATTGCCAGGCCTAAAGCGCAGGAACAGTGTGTGTGTTTTGGATTGCTTCTAAGCCATAATAAAAATATCCTTGCTGCAGGGAGAGGGTGCCATCTCTGCCATTTCCTCAGAAATGTGTAGTCCATAATTAGTCAGGATTTCCAACTCGGAGTGCTAAATGGCAGAGACAGGACGAACAAGAAACCCAACAAAATAACTAGATTTTATTTAAGCTAACATAAAAGTGCAGAAATATGTTAGTCATATATCATGACAGATTCTAGCCCAGCCTAATTCAGTTCTTCATGTGTGTATTGGCACAGGGAATCAAAGAGTGTTTGAAAAGATATGCTTACAAAGTAAGGCACTTTACCAACTGTCAGGAACTGCTTTGAAACACATCCTTACCTCTAGATACTATTTACCTTGAGGACGTACACTGTATACGCTCTCTTCAGCTTAAAGGCCCCAGGCTTGAGTAGCGGCAGTTAGTGTATCTTCCAAAAAACCCTTGTAAATTATCACATATGTGCCTTGCAGCACCAGGCTGTTTGCTCAGCAGGCAAACACAATGCAGCGGCATTATTAAATTTCCGTGAAGTTTACCAAATTTGCAGGATCAGTAGGGTGGACCCAACAGGGAAGCTCTCCTACTGCCTACAGCACCTTTAAAGCAGCTGATGGTGCCGCTGATACTTTGCATTCTGCTGTTACTCTACTGCTGTAGCCATCTACTTAATCTCCACAGCAAAGATTAGTTTATTCGATTAAGTCTGTTCCCTATAGACCATCCCTGGAGCTCCTTGGAAGGCATCAGGACTGTGTGTCTCCAACCTTTTACCAGCTAAAAAGATTCAATAAAGTAATCTTTTCCCCCTCCTTTTATATGATTGGAAAATAAATTGAAAATGAATTTCAGTTATTGCTTGTGTTTTAAATATGAGATAAAGGTCAGCCCCCTCTAGCTATCTCCATAGATGGAGATTAACAAGAGCATGTTCCATTATAAAATCATATAGCAGTTTTGTAAATCTGTCAAGTCATCTACAAATATATAATTAGTCTGTTAGATTTTGAAATCAATAAACAATGACTTTTCAGTCCTGTGCCTAGAAAGCTTTGCTAGAGAGTGCTTTAGGCATAGGAGTCCAAATAGCAAAATGTTTGCACTGTATACATTAAGTTGTTCTCTGGATCTGTTTGGATGTCGAAGGTTAATTGAAAATTGGGTGTATGTGTGGGTTTTTTTATTACTTTTTTTTTTTAACGCTACTTAAGAAAAGAAGCCAATTTTAAACTTGGATTTTTTTGTTAAAGCAGTGTGTCAAACAGTGGATGTTCAAAGTGTAAACTTCCCATTTTTCTTTTCATAGTTGGCTACAGCGAGATGGTGAGTGTGAATGTTTGTAAGGCAACATTCATAGACATATTTATACAAGGCATGTGTTCACTGTTTGTCATCACTGTCACAGAACATGATTTCCCGGGTCAGAAAATTGACTTCAAAGCTTGACCCTGAAGATTTGACTTGCCTGTTTGCTTATTCTGGTTCAAGATGTGATGTCAAAAGCTGTCCTATTAGTGGCACCTTTTCACATTTAGTTTGCTCAGGTTGATAATAATGATACTGGAAGGACCGCATTTTGATGTTGAAAGAGATAGGGGAAGGAGCACTGCTGAAATTGATGGTGTTGACAGTAGGAGGTGAGATTGGGAAAAGATACATTAAAATGTGGATATTACTTTAAGTGACAGCATTCCTTTGTTAAAATGCTATACATCATCATGAAATTAATTTTATTGGTGTATCCTGTTCCTAAATTAAGATCATTTTTTTTATACAGTATAGGCACTGTTTGTATACCAGTTGCAAGTCTATACATATGTATGGTTTGGATGCAACTTTTAAAGTGGATTAATTAGAATACACTGATTAGAATGGATTACACCATGTTTGTTTTAATCATTCATTTTAGTACTGAATTTTGATATGCAGAAATTCATTGTTTCTAAAGTCTATTTGCTTTAGAAATAGGCTAGTATGATTTTATCACCAACTCTCAAAATCAGAACTGCTATTATTCCTCTCCTGGTTATGTTCATATAGCATTGTTACAGGTTGCTGGATATACATAAGGGTCTGCCAGAATCCAGGGATCTTGAAGAATAAAAAATTTAAAATTAGATTATTGAAACACTTAACAAGAAGACACTTGTGGCAGGATAAATGTCAAATCGATAACTTAATGCTTATGATTGAGTATCCTGGGTTTTAACTAATGATTACCTGTTTATTGATCTACCTTGTGGCACCAAGGTACAGAAATATTATGATATTCTTTATTTTAAAAAAGAAAAGGAAAGGAAATCTCATGCAGTATAACATCTATATTGGTGATAGTTTTCATAGCATGCTGATAGCATGACATGATTGAACCCACTAGTGTCATTTGTTGTTAGTAAAGTTAAAATAGACGGGCTTCCCATTTTAATACGCCCTCCTAACAATTACTTTATATAAGGTCATATTCTCAAAGTTTCTAAGGTACTTAGCTGGCGTAGACCCCAGTGGAATGTAAAGTAGCCGGCATGTAAGGTCACTCACAGAGGAGAATCACGACCACGAGCCTTGCTTAGAGTGCACACTTCATCAGCCCTTGAACTCCCGTATTGTATATTAACTGTAGGTTTCACTTGTCGATTTAGAACACTTAGTACTAATAATTTCATTCCCTATGTTTGCTTGTTTTTAAAATTTTACAGTGACTAGCCCTCACATTTACTTTATTATTTTTTTCTTTCATCTCGCCATTTTAGCTGGTGCAAAATTCCCATTCCATTAAGATCCGGGATTTCTCGAGTTGTCCATTTCTTCCCTACGTGCGTGTGGGTACTGATCCCTTCGCACTGCCAGGCAGCAACTGAAGTTGTCCCTCTGCATACAGTGCTTTCTTGGTACTTCCTTCGGTGTGGTGCAGGCTGGCTAGAGACGCTGCTGCTGGGGGGGGGGTCTGCAAGCTTCTCACCGTCATAATTGTGATTTCAGTCTCAGGAATTAAGTTATATTGATTTTTAGGCTTTTTTGTCTTTTTGTTTCTTGATGTTCACAGTGTGGTGTGTTGGGGTTTTGGGGGGGGTTGTTGTTGTTTGTTTTAAATAATTTTTTCCTGTGCAATTTATATATTTAAAAAAAAAAAAAAAAGCTTTATCTCTATAAGTACCAGGGGAATGTGCTCCCAGGGCCTCTGGTGTCTGTTGAATTGATCTAGCAGTAGAACGTGTGGGGTTCCTGGGAAGGGGGCCGGTGAGAGAGACTGGCTCACAAGTCACATTGTAGTCGGTGTCTGGGGCAAATCTGGAGTGGTGCTCACTTGGCAGCGGTCACTTTAATCCTGTGACAAATACTCTGCTTTTCAAATGGTTATTGGTTACTCTTTTTATGCTCTATAGAATTTTAGTCCCAGAATGCAACTGAAGAGCTCAATTTTAATATGCTTTTTGATATAGAGTAGCTATTTCAGAATACTACCACATGCTCAGCAGAAGGAAAAGCAGACCAGCTTTTGGCAAAATAGCCAACTCGGGAACGTGTATGTAACTCTGGGCAATGTTTACTTGTCTGTGTTCATTTATGTCTGTGATCTGCAGAACCTGCGCTTTCTGATAGTGTTGCAATCTTTACATTGTGCAAAGAAAAATATAAAGCAGACCTATAGTGGCCCTGTAGAAATAGTCAAATTCTGCCAGCTTTGCTTGGAAGTAAGTTGCAGTCCCACAAAAAAACCTACTTCGGTACATGAATATGGGTTTCACCACTGGACCTAGTAGACAAACATCATCGAACTGTTAGTGTGGTTTGATGGAATTAAATTTGTCTAATGGTCTCTTTTTATTGAGGTAGCTGCTTAGCCTATGTAAAAATGATATAATATCATCTTAATCAAGATAATTACTCAGGAATATGTTACCTAAGGATGTTATATCTTACTGACTTAGCTTGTTTACATATACAAAATTTATTGAGAGGCCCAGAGTGCTTAAATGCTGCATTTGTTGCATAAAAGCTTAGGTGAGACTAAATCACAGTCAATTCTCTTGAATACATTCCTTAAAAATGACTATTTGAGTAGGAATGTTATTCAAACTGCAAACAGTAAATACCCAATCTTGATATTGTTTGTTCCACCCATCCCTTTTCAAATGAACAAAAGATTCTGACACCTTTCCAGTGAAGACATGTTTAGAGGGGGGGGAAAGATGGAGAACTAAATCAGTAAAAAACCCTATTAGGTGTAACACACACACACTTCAGTTGTAATTAGAGAATTTTGTCTTCAAGGAAGGTCACCTTGACTTTAAAACCGAAACAAGTCCTGAATGATATGCTAATTATGATGCATCTCTTTGCCTAAATGGTTGAATAAGTTTTTAAGCACTCTACTTGCTTAAATAGTTCACATGAAGTTCTTCCCTCCTTACTTTTTTTTTTTTTTACTCCCCCTAAACAGAGTTGGTTGGTCAAGTTGATCTCTTGTTTGAAATTCAATCAAGGGCATTAAAGTGTAAACCAGTTGGAAAAACAAAGAGCTTAGGGAAATCATTTGCTTAAACAACAACAAACAAGCACTGGTAATCTTCTTACAGAAATTAATGAAGGGAAAACCCCCTCAGCTTGGGTGGATAATGATCCTTAGCTATCATGTAACAAGCCTAGAAGGTTTAGGGAGAAGGTGAAAATTAAGAAAGCTGGATTAAACTGAACTTCCAGAGGAACAAAAAGAAATTCAGGATAAAGATCAGTTCTCCCAATTTGAGATTGAAAAGTAGTTCTGAACTGGAAGGAGCTTAATCCTTTATGCAAATCTGGTTTAAAGTTAAGTTTTCATCTCAGAATGTCTTTTATTTCTACTGTATGGCTGATAAATACTTAAAAATAATTCAGACAACTGCCTTGTTAATAGTTGCTTTATGCAATGAGAGCTTTTTCATCAGGTAGAGCTATAAAACTGGTAAATGTAAAAAAAATTATTACCTTTATCTTCTCATGATTGCCTTTTAATGCTTATTCTTTACTAATTAATCTCTTCAAATTATTTAACCACAAAATTGAGATCTCTTCACATTAGAGCCTGCCCCAGAGGATATTCATAAGGGACTTCCTGATAACTCAACAAAATTTAATTAGTTTTCTCAGTACCTACATGTTTATCTTTTAATAATGATAGGAGCTACCTTCACTTCCACTAAGAAACTAAACTTCCGTTTCAGTCAGTCCTCGTTGAAATAAATAAGCTGCTATTATATCATATATAATTTTACTTACAAAATATTAATAGATATTTCCGTAAAAGTTTTTAATTATCCTAGCTCTGTTTAACGTGGAAAAAGATCATTGAATACTGCAGTTAATTCTCCCTTCCTCTCTCTTCCTCCACACAAAAAGAAAAGTGTTCAAGTTGTCTTCTGGTTTTTCCCTTATCTTAAGGCTCATCATTGCTCAAGGTTTGTTTTAAGTCAGTGGAAGTGCTGAAAAGCAAAGTGATGGAAATACATGTTTTGTAACTCTGCTAGGACAGGTGGAACAATTCTCTGTCAAAATATCAGATGAAAGCTTTGCTAATTAAATGAAAAAGTGGTATTTGGGGATCTGGGCTCTGTCTCTAGGTGGACCCTGGGGGAAGCCAGTTGGCAGTTTTCACCCACCCTAAACCCAGTCCTAGTACAGTGGAAGTTGTAGGTGGATGTTCCCTTAGGCTCCAAGCCCACAAACACTTACAGGCATACTCAGATTTATGGGACTATTTGCAGTGCGTCAGGTTAACCACGTATCTAGGCATCCCTTTGCAGGATTGGAGCATTTGTTTTTCTAGTCATACGTAGCTCACCTGTTTTCAGAGGAATGGTCATGTCAGGAGGTATAAGAATTTCAGGACATCAACTGGATGGGTCTGAAATGTACTACATGTAATATGAAGCCTGCTGAAAAATATTATTTAATCTTGAGGGATGGGGGGGAGGAGTGCAGGGGAAAATTGCCTTTAAAATCAGAGCAGTAATAATTACTTCAAAGGTTTGTACTGTGCTATCACCTTGCCATTAAGCCTGATGTCCGCCTTTCACAGAATTTCTCCTGGCTTATTCTCAAATACATTTAAAGTGTTAAGTAATATGAAGTCAATGAAGCTGGTGGTACTTTAAAGTTCTTAGAGACTGATTGTTTTACATTTCAGTGTAGATTAGATCAGTCTGAGCAGAAGTCACTTCATATGAAATATCCTCGAGTGTGTAATCTATTGATTTAATTTTGTAGCCTCAATCTAGAATTTAAGTGAGAAGACTGAAATAGAAGTCCTTCACATTTGCTTCATTGAATCTCTCTTCATGGCTTGTCAATAATTCCCTATATAAACAGACAGGAAATTGTACACGTTTTGAAAGCTTGAGTAGCTGTCTAAAATATTCCAGTTAAAATCTGTTCATTTCTGTTCTTTCTAAAAGAACTGCCAAGAATATTAGAAGGAATTTTTAAAATCGTGCTTAAAATAATGATCATATCAGCGTTTACAGAGTTTTTGAAATAAAAGCCCAGACTTGCACAAGATTTGCCTTCAGATCTCTCTTAAGTAAGAAAAAAAATACGTCTTCAACATAGCATTTTTAAGAAGCTGTTTCCCTTTCAGCCATATTAATATAGAAACAGAATTATACTAACCAATATTTCTTTAAACTGGCATATTTATAGTCCTTATCTGGTCCCTGTATCTATAACCTTGAGCGCTTCCAAGTCTATAAGGCATTTACTCTCAGAATATCCCCGCCCAGTAGGGCAATGCAGTCGTCCTTGTTTGACAGTCAGGGAACTGGGGCACAGAGAGTCTCCAGTCCTGATCCTCAAAGATATTTAGATGCTTAATACATTTCTTACAAAAATTTAGAAGTCTTACTTGTTTTCATTGAGAGTTAGGAGCATAACAGGAGTATGGTTTCTAAATGCATTTGAGTATCTCGACTTAAAAGATCAAAAGACTCTCACAGAACAGGAATTTGAATTGGGTTTCCCAAATCTTAGGCTTGATGCTTTAACTACTGGGCCACTCTCTTCTGTAACTGTGCTCCTGCAGATTAATGCCCAAATCTTACTGCGGAGTAGATGAAACAGAGACATGAAATACATTCATGGTTAGCGATGCAAGCATCCCTTGTACCCATAAGATGGCATACCTTGTATTTTCTAATTTGTTTCAACGTCTAGCAAAACTTAGACATGAACCAAGAGGCCTCCAGCCATCCTAATAAATATGAATGCATCCATCCAAATAATGGCTAGCCAAGTCCAGGTTTACTGTCTGCTTTGCCTTGAAGCCCTAGTAATTTTGAATGCAATGTGCGATTGATGCAGTGTAGTCTAAGTCAAATGGCTCTTAAAATAAGAAAACTAATACTTCAAAGATTTTTTGAACTCAGAAGATGAGGTAGATACAGTAGCATCTGTTAATCTTCCAAGTTTTCTAGCACATCTGCCTATGATTTTTAGGTGCTGAGTAAAGTTAACATGTAGGTTATTGTGATCCTCTTCAGCACTTGTGCCAGTAGTTACATCCCAAGAGAAACTATGTGCAGAAAAGCAAAAATCTGGAGCTTCTTTCAGGGAAGAGACCTAGTCTGAGATGCTTGTAAGTTAAAGATAAGGAAGGACTGCAAATGACCAAGCAGATGAGCAGCCCACATCACTTAAGTGCTGCTAGCTATATATTTCAGCTTGTTCCTTGCCAGCTTAAAGTTCTGCATTAAAAATATGTGTATATATAGGACCTAGGAACTGTTGCAATAAAACATCATTATTAGTACACTAAAAACCTAATATGCCATACCTTTTCTTTATGTACTATCCATTCTGGTGTTCAGCTTCACTCTTCAGAGGATCCTTATCTCAATGGATAAACAGCCCTTTTTAGCTTTCAAAGAAGTTTTGGACTCAAGTAGGCTTATTGATGTGACTCATTTCTGATTACTGTTTACTCAGCTTTTATGCCAGTAGCTAAATGTACTTGTTCAGCCCTTTTCTAATTTTTGTTTGCCAGCAAGATGGGAATCATAATTGTCGCTCTCACCTGCCTGCTCTCATGAAAGACTCAGATTTTAGCTGGTCCTCAGAAGCTGTATTTTTACAGAGGATGTAATTAAGAAAGTAAAAAATGCTTATTTCAAATGTTAAATTACTGAAAGCAAATGCATATAATGGAACCTTAGATACCTCTACGAAGCAACTGTTCTTGAACTCTACTTTCTGGGCTTGACCGTTGTCACATACGATGCTCAGGTTACTGTCTGCAAATAACCCAAGCCAAAAAGAGGTTGACAAATCGATTCTAAAAGAGTTCAAATGCTTGCAGTTCTGGGATGCCTCAGACATGTTATGTGGAGCATAGTGGCCAAATCTCAGGTAGCTGAAATTCAGATAGCTGTTTCCATGGGAAGAAGGTGTCTTGGACTTTTTTCTAAACCATTTATTTTCTGATCTTTGACATGTTATTGCTAAGTGGTCTCATCTTACACTGTCAGAATTGGACATCTTTTATGTCACCATGACTAGACAACAAGACTTATCAAAGTTGACCAAGAACTTCTTATGAATAGGCTTATTTGGGACTGTATTTGTTGACAAAGGTTCAGAGTTGCCTACCTGCTAAAGAAGAGAGCTGTAGTACATCCGTGGAGCTTGGGCTGTTCTGCAGCAGCCATGGCTTACTGATAAGTGGGCAATGTTGGCTGTTATGACATAGTGAATGTTTTCATACTTGTTTTATTGAATCTACAAAGCATAGGGAGGGCTTGGCTTTGAGAAACAATCCCAGTAGTCCAGACATGGACCCTAGCATCCAAAAGTAGGAGTGATAGCAAGTAATAATTTAACCTATATAAATGTTTTCTGTGCTATCGGCTCAAGCTTAGGAGGAGCTGCTATCATCATCAAGGACAATTTAGTAGGTTCTGCATCGAACTGTGAGACTCTTAGCAAAAAGTCTCAGGCTTTCTATAAGGAACCTCTGTCTAGTTTAGCAGGAACTCTTGGATGATTCCTGAAGGCACCTATAATGTTCTAACTGCCAGTGTTTTTGCTGGTTTCCGTTTAATGCTGTGTTTTGCATGCTACTCTACGTAGGAGCTTTCCTAAGTTCATTACTACTGCAAAACTGGCTGTTGTGGCTGAGAAAAGGATCAAGCTGGAAGGAATAATCTAAATCTGATGTTGCTTTGCGGTCAGATAGAGCTGTATTACAGACCACAGAGGAACAAAATTTAAATAAAATGTCTTTCACTTCTGTTTTCTGAATGCTATCTGAGTGGCTTATTGCAGGACTGAGAAAGCGTCATCGTAATAATACCTGGCTATAGGCAAAACTCTTCCCTGGGACTTTAAATTATTCCTGGGCATTTGTGGAATCTAGATAGCTTTCTGTAAGTCAGGACCAGGGGCATGATCTTTGAATAAAAAGCAAATAAACAGTAGAAAAAGACTAATATGTCTATGATTTTGGCAGAATTGTAGCATGTAATATAATGTGTAATTATTCCAATTTTACAGATGGGGGAACTGAGGCACAGAAAATGGCATGTGTCGTGTGAGATAACACAAGGGTTTAGCAACAAAATTGCACTTTTCTGGTCCTGTAAGCTATAAGAAAGCTGCCCTACTCTTTGGTTTTGTTCATAATAATGCATATATGATCACTCAAATGATCAAACCCTAGCATGAATCTCATGTTGTTTTGAGCTTCTTTCATACCTTCATTATCCACTTAAAGGTAGTTAAAAATCACCTAAATTCTGCGTATACTGCAAATCCATACTTTGGGAGGAAGTTTTGAAATATCTCATATGCCTGATTTTTATTTAAAATGTAGTTGTCAGTTAATTCACTTCCACATTTAATAAGCTATACAATGCATAACTATGATTGCAGACTGTAACCTCAATTTTTCACATATATGGGCTTTCTTGTATATTGATCTAATGAAAAGTGAAGATTGGGCAGTTGCATGTAAAACTTCATAAATAATAGTGCTTGAGGCTGTTGCCTGAGTTGTGAAAGAAACACTGTTTTTCTCCTATGACACGAAGCTTTAAGGACTTTATGTCCTGATCAAGAAGGAATGCTTTAATAAGCATCCATGTTAGAGGGTTTGTGCTGTGTAAGCTTGGTACAGACCATATGGGCAAAAAGGCACATTGTGTGGCGACAACTGCCCTGCTTGTCATCCCCAATCATACTTGCTCTAATCCTTGTTTTAATTTACTCTGCTTGTACAGCACCAATCCTGCCAGTGCAGTCCTTAGGGTCCCTTCATTCCTGCCATTTATGACAAGGAATATGCAAAGGCACAATTATTCATCCACTAAGGTGACAGATAAGGGCTCTGCTTGGGAATATGTTCCCAGACTTGCAGCATCATAATGTCAGTTGTTAAAGCACTTTGCGGTTGCAAACAATTCTTGAGAGACTTTGTTTTTTAAAAAAAATATAAATATTTTTGAACGCAGAAGTGCTAAGACTAAATGAATCCTTATTGATTAAGAAGTGCAATGCTGTAAAGTTTTTATACATAATGTTCTCCACACTTTGCCTTTTATTCATATGGGATGTTTTTTGTCTTTCCCCCTCCACTTAATTATTGTGCTCTTATCATTTGTTTAACTTCAGACAAAGGATAGTATGTTGAGCCGCCCTTATTAAGTCTTACAGATTGTATATTGTTTATATTCTGCTGTACACCACATTCCTAAACGGACCAAAAAAAAAAAAAGCCAACAAAAAACCCTCAAGTGTAGCATTCAGCCTCTCAAGTCCATGATGTATTTCATTTGCTACGGTCAGAGCAATTTTAACAATGCCTTTCATTTTCTTATAGCCTAAAATGATTTTCTTTCTGTGAGGCCATTCTCCAAAACTTCTCTTCCCCTTTCAGGGTATCATTTGCAATTTAAAGCTAACCTGGTGAGTGTACTCACAATAGGCTTGCCCATAAAATGGTTCAAGGCCTGCCTGCATGCCTAATGAGGTTGATGTTGAGCTATTTAGCTCTTTGTCCTTCCATAATATCTACTTAATGCAGTTCAATGGGAGTGGATTGTTAGAAGCATTAAAGATTCTATTAAGTCTTTACTAAAGCCACTCTATTCTAGTCCAGCTGTATAGTGGCAAGAGCATTAAATTTGAGAATGTAGTGGGAACAAGGGGCCTGAAAAAGCACCTATAAAAAAAGGACAAATTTCCTAACGAAGTAAGACCACACTCAATTTAAGACCTGTTACTTTTGTATCTAGATCTAAAGAGTTTCTCAATGTGCATCTCACAGTGTTCTGAATTAACTCTAGTTTACCTTAATTGGGTGAACAAGGTACAGTTTTAAATCTTCATTTATTTCCAAAGCACGTGAGTAGATTTTTGCTTTGCCACACTATTGAAAACAAATAACGTCGTAATTTTATTCTCAGAGAAACTACCAAATTCTTGTAAAGGCCTCTTTTCAGATAACGTTTAAATGCAATGTATTTTTCCATTTGCTTAAATACTGTAATGAGATCGGTCTGCATCATGAATTTGGAAATCTCTGCACTTTGGGGGAAGATAAACAACGCTTCTGACAAAAAAATAGTCATTCAACACATTGTTTTGCTGAAGGGATTGTTTTTTATCAGGCCTGTATGGTGCTAGCCACCAGCATTGAGAAGGGGGGGAAGAAGGGGTAGAATGGCCAGGATTTCACACAGTTGGCATTGACTTGGCTTGAAGAGGCAAGCACTAAGCTGTCTTTTCAACCATAGTAAAAACCCTCCATCTGGCCACCCTAAAACTCTGTTAGCTTGTTCAACTCGCTGTCGGCTGATTGGGCTTTGTGAAGCAGAAGTAACAACATCAATAGTATAAACCCTTGCCACTTGAGAGTATTACATTTCATTTCATGCTTGACTTAATCAAAACTGGGGAAATGAAATTTACACCTTTTTGATGTTCTTTTCCCTGCTGTTTAAGGAGAAGAATCTTAACCCATTTGATCTTCACATGCACCCAATAAATGACCAAATATGCCAAGCTGCCAAAAGCAGACGGCTGCCAGTTGCCAGTTTATGTCAGGTCACTGTGAGAGAGCTTAATGCAGAAGGTCTTGAGTTTCATACCAAATACCTCAATTTGCAGTACAGTATTTTGGTTGCAGTGTCAACAATTTAGCTCCCCTCCCCATTAATATTAAACTATTGTAAAGAAAGCAAAAATGTCATTTTTACTGGAGGGAAATATGTTAGCAGGCGGCTGTTGCGTGACAGAGTCAGGAGAGAGTGACAGAGATGAAATGAAGCTGGGTTTGAATTGCTGCTTCAAACCCCTGACATTTGTTCCTTTCTTTTCTGGCTCTGATCTACACGATATACATAGTTGTTGTTGTTGTTGTTCCTGCTAATAACAAGACAGTGCAGTGCTGGATTAGAGATTGAGTGAGTGAAAAACGGGACTGGTGATAACATTTTCCCTGTGCCTGGGGGGAGGCTCATCAAGCAGGAGATCAGATCGCTACCAAAATACATACGTAAATAAAATCAACAACTAACAAAGTTCTCTCTTGCAACTTGCTGGCGGAGAAAGCTTTTGATTCGGCAGACGTGGGCCTGAGGAGAGGCTTTGCTGCTCGCCTTGCTGCCGAGTTTCAGCGTGTTGCTTGGCCTCCAGGACCAGCCCACAGCTGTGGGGCGAGGTGGGGAGCTCTTGCCACCACCTGCGCTGGGGTGGACCCGCGCGGAAAAACAAACAAACAAACGCAACACAACAGGTTTCTGCCTTCTCGGTCGCCGTCCTGCGCTCTTAAAAGACCTTTCGCCTTTTGTCAAGGGCCCTCGTTTATGACTTGATGAAAACATTTGTAATAGATCATCAAATACTGATACATTCTGAGGGACAATATCCCATTTGTTAAATATAAATTAACATTAACACAGATCCCCTGTCGCAAAAAGGCGAAGGGTTTTGACACCTTTTCAGCAGGACAGGCCGGGCCCCAGCAAAGAAAGCCAAGGGCCTGTAAAGGAACTTGTCCCGAATGGTGATCCTCGCGGCTCTTGTGTGACAAGGTACATAGTTTCTATTCAGGAACAGGCAGATTATCGGTTACTATAGTTTCCCTAATGCTCAAATGGAGCTAAGGCCTAAGCTGAACAGAATAGGTTAAAAGGTGCCGATGTTTGGGCCTGCGAAACCACATGTTGAGAGTCAGAGACCAAACAAAACAAAGAGCACATCTCTCTGGTCTTTGATGTCTTCTCTGAGGGATGCGGAGTGAGAAAAATGCAGCCGTGCCCCCGCGCCCAGCGGCCCGGCCGGCCCGGGACAATGCGCCAGTGTGGGAGCACAAGGCGCCACGGGGTAGTCGGTGCACCCGGATCCTCCGCTGTGGAGGTGGGGTGTTCCTAGAGGAAAGCGATGAGACGCTGGCACGGCCTGTCTCGGAAAATCCTTGTAACCGCACGCGTTTATTCTCCCATTTTTTCCCTCTACAAGACACGCGCTGTGGTCTCAAACACAAACAAACTTGGGACCCTTGAAAAGTACTAAGTTTAACCAGACTTAATTTGCCATTTTCTCCATGTGTTTCCTCTTAGTCTGTCCTTTAGTATTCCATTTGTGTTGTGTGCTTTAAAAACTCTTTACAGCGCCTCAGCTAACAGCTTTTTATTTCACTGCTTGCCTCAGTGTCTGCTTTGAATCCGCTGTGGAGCTGGTGCAGCGGCTGCTCTGCGCGTCTTGCATGAATCACTGATTCCGCTCTTTTTTCCATTTGTGAGTATACAGTGTTTTCAAACAATTCGTATTCACCGTAAAAATGTTCTATGTAGGATATCCCCTGATAGCACAAGCAATGCTTTTGCATTTTTCATAGGGAGGATTAAAATACCCACTACTTGCGCTCCCAATGTAGGTTTCCTCCATTCTGTTGAAACTTGGTTTAGTATTTTAATTTTTTATTAAAACTCTTGTACGCAAGATAAATGTGCATCAGCTCTAAAGGGAGACTGCCAGCTTTGATAGGTTGTATTGCCACAATTTGCTGCTGCTCTTTAAGTATTCCAGCACTTGAGATCCAAGTATTATGCAAAGCAAAATTAATCAGCACCTGCATCTTTTAAAATAATAGAATTCATGAATTCTGAAGTTTTATCAGCGTTATTGTAATTCTGATTGTCGTCGGTTCTTTATACCATTATAGAAAAATATCTAATTGTAACAACTGTATTCCTATAGTGAACATATTACTTGAATTCAAACCCTAACAATGGCAATAGGATAACTGTCCTTGAATTTGAGCCTTTTGTGATACATCAATAGGCTTACAATGTGCTGAATTAGCAGGCATATTAATGGGCAGATGCAGCACCAGCCCATTCTTTTTACCCAAATCTTCTTATGCAAATACCCCATGAATCCAGTTCAAAGAGCTAGCTTTAAAATGAGCTTCTACACACATTCAGATGGGTCCTTTCACAACTGGCAACGGGACTTAGATAGAAAGTGACATGAGAAAAGTTTAGACACTTGTTTTTATAACTGAACATGATCTTGTTATCATAATCTGATACTGGTAACTGGCATGGTCTGGTTGTAGAATTTTAAGCCTTTAACAGAGGGAGATAATCTAGGCCTTTGTGCTACAATGTACTGAATCCTGCACTTGGTGAAAGCTATCAATGAGAATCGCAGTTCATGCTTTTTCAAACAAAACTTTTTCATGGTAAAAGCTTTTATCCTATGATAATTACTTAACTGATTGTAGCGGTGCCTTTAACGTTAGTGAGCTCATAACAAGGGAACGTAGAAAAGGTTGCGTTATTTTAGAATAAATAAATTATCAAATAAACAGGTTTTGTTTGCTTGTTGAACTAAATGGTAATGAGGTCATTATTAAAAATGCTAATGCACAGCAGCATGGCTAGTAAAAGTTAATGTATTTTGTGATCTTTCTTTTGTTTGCTGTGTTTCTTGTGATTATTTCTCATCGACAGCATCTGGGTGAGAGTGTTTTTAATGATTTAATTGCAAATTCAGGAAAACCTGCCAAAGGAAAATAAGGGGAGTATTTTTACTAAATCTTTGATGTTGAAGGCCCTTCCTTTAAAGTTATTTTAAATTTGCCTGCCATTTGAATGAAGACCTGTGGTTTTCTAGGTGGTGGTTTGGATTTTTCTAAACTGTTTATTTTAAGAAGTCCAAAAGATGGTGAGAAGGAATTTCATGTTGACATTTCCTGTACGTGCTGACCAAGCTTCATTAAAGCAATGCTTCCTACAGAATATTCTATAGGAAGTATAAAGACAACTGAGAATCGATTCTCAGCTGGAGCAAATTGGCATAACTAATTGACTTCTGTGGATCTGGTCAACACTGTTTCAGCCTTGGCCAGTGTGTGGAGTTGGTAGATGTAGATAATTTAAACTACACAAGATTATTGTAAAAAATGAGGGGGGGAAATAATCTGCTCTTTTATCATTGCATTTAGAGAATCACAATGTATATTAGACTAGCCCTGTACAGCATTATTGAGTGGTTTATTCTTTATAATTTTTTCTGAAATGAATATTTATAGTGTGTTCTGAAGCATTAATGAGATGACTCTTGTACCAAGATCCTTAGTGCAATAAATGAGCATAAAAGCAAGCATGTGTCTTAAATAGCTATTTTCAGAGCAATACGACAATTTCACATAGACACATACTGGCAAAAATATTATGGGTTGTGCTTGATAGTCTTCCTGGAGGAATGCTTTATTAAGATTTAATGGTAGCAAACATGAAAGTTACACTGAGTCTTCCGGACGCTTTGTGTTTCAGCATTAATTAGCAGCATTATTTAGGGACATGAATACGTTTGAACGCTTTGATTTTTGGTATTGTTTTCTATTTACTGTAAACCTGCAAGAGCAGACATATGCTGCTGAAAGAATATGTCAGATTAACGTACAAGTACATCGAGGGCCTAATTCTGAATTCAGAGGTATGTAAGTAGACCCTTCCTGTCTCAGAAATAGAATCCATCACCATTGATCCTGTTGAGCCATTAGTGCCTTACTTATCTGCAATAAACTTAATCTTTCAAATGAACATATTGCTTATCAGAAAACGTAGCTAGTTGTAAAGGAACACATAAGGACAGTGACTGTGGCAGATGGGAATCTGCTCCAAAGACTGTAGTTCTGTAAGGAGCTCCTTCTAGGAAACATCAGCCACCTCAGACAGCCTCACTCTGCAGGAGAGGCTTTTCAGGGACTTTGTCAAATGTGTGTTCCTAGAGCACAAAATAACTGTACATGTTATGCTTTTGTGAGACTGCAAAATACTTGTATATATCTAGTTGTGTCACAGTTCGACTATGATACTTAAAGTAACAGCTTAAATCTCTCAACTTTTGTGAATGAAGCTGAGTGATTAAATGAAGTTTTATTTTCTTGCCCTTTTTGCTGTATCTGGGAATGTTTAACCACAGCATGGAAAAAGGCATGGAAGGAAATCAGTGTAGGAGAACCACTGAAAGGGTGAAGTGTCAAAGGTAATGCGGGAGAGAAACGTAAAGGGACAGAACAGTAAAATGCCTGGAGGGCAAACTGCGTGGCAGAGCAGTGGAAGGAAAGAGAGATGGGGAATCATCTAGAACATCGGTATCACACTGTCGAACTGTATGATATGTAGAAGAGGAAAGGAAAATTTAGTGTAAATTAATGGCAGATAACGTCATCCAGGGAGTAGAACAAATGAAAAGAAGCAGCTCAGCCTCTGTTTGTAGTTGTGGAAATGATTTTAAGATTTTGTGCCTCATTTTACCAGTCTGTAAAATGGGGAAAGTAATAGCAGCTCTTTGGAAATGGATTTGGGGACTCAGAATGGAAATTCTCAAGAACATGTAACCTACTAATACCTGTTATTTTACTGCAGTTCACGAACAGAGAGTTCACATTTTGTAATGTCAACAGTAACAAAATGCAAGGAAAAGCAGATTGCACAAACGAAATTAATTTGAATGAGTTTCAGTCCCATTAATGTGTCTGCTGTGCTTCAACAGACAGAGAGAAAACCAGATCTGAGTAGGGAGAAGACAAAAACAAAGCGCAATGTTTTTAGAATTTATTTTGTCATAAGTAAGAGTGGCTGTGAACATGGTTTTCTATAGGAAAGCAGAATTTATATGCTGCCATGAAAATCAAGTCCTCGAGTCCTTTTTCTCAAGGAATAGATATTCTCCAACAGGAGAGTTTCATGATAGTGGAGACTACCTGCAATTTTAAGTCAACTTTTCAGAACACATTTTAAAAAGAGAGGTGCAGGGGCAAGGTGAGCCATTTCTGTAAATCAAAACTGGATAAAATATTTGCAGCCAAATCCTTTTGATACTTTTGTAAATGAAATGGAATGTTTTGACAGTTTGAAATAAAACCTTTTCATTTCCAAATGGCATTTTTCTATAAAAGTCTAAAAATCCATCTCAAAGAAGAGTTTCATTATCATTCCTTGCACTGGTCTCATTGACTTTTACACATTTTAGTACTTTGAGAAACTGGGATAAGCATGTATTTTGGTGCTTTGAGGAACTGGATCCTACAGTGTTTGAGATAAGCCTTAGTTTGTCCTACAGACAAAGCTGAAATTCATCCCCAAGAGATTCAAATTCTTGATTTTGTCGTTTTGACATCTGGCACTGAAATAATAGTTTCATGCCTGCTTTTCTATTTCTTTTTGTGCACAGAAGGATTTTTATTTTTTTTTTATTTTATTTTTTTTTTAAAAAATGCTTATTTTTCAAATCTCCTTCCAGGGAACAGTTTGGCATGCTTTGGGCTCTCTGAGCAAACCAGTGTTTTCTAACTACAGGTGTTCACCCAGCAGTAACGTTGCACTGCGCTGCATTCCAACCAGAACAAAAAAATGAATTATACTCACAAAATATGCCAATGTTCCCAGTCTCGCGCCTTCATCAGGGCTGAAATGTTAGTATACTCTGCTAAATCCAAGTCAACAATAAAAGAATCATGAGAAGTGCGAATGGAATTGTTTCTCTGCCAAGTGGAGTGCAACGAGGCTTTACTGTTTGATGAACAGCTGTAAAGACTCTAGATTCCCCCATTGCATTCGTGCGGTGTAGATAGTAACGCTGGCGCTTTCTCTCTAACATCACCGGAGTCGCTATCATTACACTCAGTTTGCTGCAGTTTTATAGCTTCTCTCTGCTTTTCTTAACTTCCAGGTATTAGATGTGCAATACCCTATGGCAAATACAACTTCAGCCTGAGCAAATCTCACCCTTTCTCTGTAATTTCAGAGCAGAATTTTACAGCAAACCCAGCATTCCTCCCATTAAAATGCCATCCAGGGGGATTTCCACGTGCAGGGAACACCTCAGAATTGAGTGACCTCTTCCAAGTCATACAAGAAGTTGGTGATGAGTTTGACAATGCAACCCGAATCATCTTGTTCAGCACGTGTGGTTCAGCTTGTGTCTTTCACTTATACCTGACAGGGGGGAAAGAAAAGAATTATTTACTTAGTAAGAAATAACTTCTGTTTTCTGAGATATTTATCCTAGTAGCGCTAGGGATTTGCATGGGATGTGTTAAGCATGGGATCAGATTAAGCGCTATTGTGTAACGGTATGGTTCTTTTGCATGGATATTGCTATAGCTTTGGAGTCTGCGTGTAAGCCCCCTACTACCTGTGCCTGTGGGATAAAGTAGTAGCAGAGCAGTAGCTCCTTGGATACACTAGCCATTTTCTCTCGGAAATACTTGGCACACTAGGAGAGGAGCTCAGTCGCTGATTTAAACATAAGGCAGGTGTGGTTTCATGATATCACCATGGCCACAGGGCTTTCTTTGTCGAGCCTTGGTGCTCTGGTTTAGTTTAAAATAAAGGGATAGGTATTTGCAAGTGGTCAGACCCCTTGGAGATAAAAACACTGGGGACAGTAGGCTTGTGTTAGACCAACATAAGGATCAGATGTCAGGTCTGGAGCATGAATGTCCTCAGCTGAGTGAGAATAGGAGGAAGCTCAGAAGATTTAGAGAAAGAATGGCTTCACTGTTTATGATAGCCCTACAAATACACAGCTTATATAGTAGACTGACAGAGAGGAGAAGGGAGACCGGCTCCTTAATCCAGGATCTCTGAAAGAGGATGGAAAAAACAATCTGAACATGTTACAATAATTCAAATCCCTGTAAATACTCTGTTGAATACTGAAAACCATGTAAAATTATTATTGCTCCCAAGGCAGCCTATAAATATTGTTATTGTATTGGCTGAATCCAAACATAAAATATTTTCTCCCTGGTTTGTAAAACAGTTGACAGATATAATAGGCACCACTAGCCAACTCTTAATCTTGGTTTTAAGATTTAGATTTGTTCTAGATGTTAGAATTAACCCTGGTTAGAATACATGATAGATTTCTGTTCTACAAGAGAAATATCCCCTCTTCAGAAGAAATCCCCTTCTTAAATCATCTAGTCTGTGACATCCCCTTAATCCCTTTATTTTTCTCGAATTTAGCATAAATACTTCCCTTTTTTACACCTCCATCTGTTTGTTCTACTTTCCTGCCTTGGTTCCTATGTATGATGCATTGAGCTCTGTTTTCAGTCATAAGGGTATTAGCTAAAGCAGTAGTTTCCCAGAGTTGGTGCCAGAGACGTAGACTGAATGTCTTGAGAATGGTGAAAGACATAAATATACAGAGACACGTATTGATCTGTATGCGTGCAGGAGTGGAGACGGATGGATGGGTAGATGGACACGCACACAAATAAATAATACAGCCAGCAAATGTACATACGCATCTATCAGAAAAGTCGTAGAATTGTAAAATGCTCTCGCTAATAGTCCGATTAATGAATACAAATGCAGTGCAAACTCAAGCAAGCTTAATACTTACAATGGTTTGTTCCCAGGCATCTACGGAGTGGTAAGGAGGAGAATTAACATAGGATTATCATATTTTACACATAGACATACTTGCCAATCCTTTTAAGAATACTTTAAGGACAGATCTAGAGTCTAAGTATTTGGAAGTAGAATCACTAAATATAGATTGTGCAAACCACTTAGCTGTAATTCGTTTGAATTACTTGCTGAATGACACAACGGCATGTTCAGTCGACTTCTATATAATGAAATAAGCCATTTTAATTTTTAAATGTGGGAAGATAGCAGTCCATAAGCTATCCTAAATATTTAGCAAATTTTCATTTGATTAACTAAGCCATGTTTGGCATTATGAGAAACTATATGCAACTTTAATACTATCAAAAATCTGTTCTGAAAGTGAATGGTAAAAGATATGCATGTTTTCCCGAGTTTCGGGATTCAGCACATGTGTAAGAAGGCACATTCCACAGATGTTGGAGATTTTATGCAGGTATAATCAAGTATCTATAAGATCACCTGGCTGTGTTACTCAGTTGTCTGACAATGTGGGCTGTGGTTTCACGATCGTTAATATCCGATCTATCTGCTATCAAAGCAGTCAGGGTGTAAATTTGATCTGGATAAAGGGAAGGCACATAGAACATAGAATCGTTTAGGTTGGAAGAGACCTTTAAGATCATTGAGTCCAACCGTTAACCCAGCACTGCCAAGTACATGACTACATTTCTGTATATTTGGGTTAGCTTACAACATGCAGTTTGTGCTGACTGTGGTAGGACAAACAGTGTCTAATCCTGCATAAAGGCTGCTGATGTATTTTTTTGGAGTGAGCTACAAAAATAAGATGGCAGAGTGAGGTTTTTCCACAATGTCTCTTTGCATCTTGTGACCACAGTGCTTTTCATTTGGTATTAGTGATGTAAAATCATGGGTTTAGCATATTGTAAAATGGATCCTCAGATGCATCTCCTGTTAAAAATATATAACAATACCCCTTTCTAAACATTCTTAGTACTGCTTTTGTTGACCTGGGAAGAACATTTGCTTTCTTTTCTTCATTTATTAATATTACCTAAATGACTTCTTTGTGTAATTTATGGAAATGCTTGTCAGATGTTTCAGAGAAGCTTTTGGCAGAGGAAAAAGTAAGTTTAGAACACACAGGTGAGTAGAAAAGTCTTGTTTCTTCCAAGTTTTTAAGCTGTGTCATGGATGAAGAGTTGTTTAGAGATGCTGTGCCTTGCAAAATTTTGCTGTGTGTCATTTCTTACCTTTCTATCTCTTCTACGTGGAGGAGAGCAAAAAGGGTAGTTAGGAAAGGGCAGAGCCAAGCTGCTCAGTGGCAGACAATCTAGCAAGGGGCAACAACCACAAGAGGTGCCTTGGGAAGATTCAAAGTGCATGTTAGGAGAAACGTTTCCCTCGGGAAGGTATGGCAATAGAAGAGGTTGGCCAGAGACCCTTGGAGGTTTTCAACAGCTGGCTAGACAAAGTCGTGGCTCATCTATTGTTCATGGCAGTTCTGGGGGAAATTGGAGCAGAAACCTTAGAGTTCCCTTCCACTAATATTTCTATAATTGTGTTAGTTTGTACCTACATTGCCGAGGTACCAAGTAATTTATTTAGGTGGGATTTTCACTGCAGGTGAGTTTTCTTTGCGGGGGAATTTTTTCAATGGGATTTCAATGATTTTGTACTGGGGCCATAACTCAGCTGTGAAATAAACCCCAAGGTTCTAATACAAAAGGTGTATAACAATCCCACTTCCCACTACATAGTGATCATACTAAATGTTAACAATCTTGTTTTCTTGTTGAAATCCACCATCAAAACCCATTGTGTATACACGCTTGAAAGTCCACTTTTATAAGGGCATCCTATCACCTTTATTAAAAAAACAAACCAAAACAACCCCTCAAACTACAGCAGAGCAGTTTCTACTCTTTCTGCAGCAGGACCAGCCTGAAATTCTATATTCTTTCCTGTGTTCGTCTTCAGAGTTTAGCTTTAAAAGTAGTTATTGATAATTTTAAAACATTTTGAAAGGTAATGAATACCATACAGGGTCAGACCAGATGTCCTTCTGTTGTGTCCTGCTATCTGACTCCAGCTAGCAGTGAATGCTTATCAGTGTAAGAGCAGTGCGTCATCCTTTCCCTGGTATATCTTTCCAATAATCAGTGGTTCACTCTTCACTGAACTAGGTGGGATCTGAGAATGCATCTCACAGCAGCGTTCAGCACTTTGCATGTTTAAACCCATTGAAACGTAGTATTAATTATGGTGGTGCATCTAATGGTGCTGTCATTATCCTCTGATGGATTTTTCCAGATAACCCAGCGACCAGATGTTCATTTGGTCAGTTTCCAAAAGAAATATGCTTCTCTATACATCTTTCATTTGGCATTTTAGTGACGTTTTCGCAGCAATGCACTTGCAATTAAGAATCTTCTGGTTGGTTTTTTTTGGGGGGGGGGGGGGAATCGTGCGTGTTAACACAACAATGAGCTCAACCGTGTTTACAATTGAACTGTTTGAAATTGCATCAGGCAATGACTCAGTCTCGGTCACTCTTCAGCTGCTCTGAGTTCTCACCCAAATGTTTGTTAAATCAGTTTTAGTCGCTTTTGATTTATGGAGGCGTGATTAAATAAGGAGACTGGAGCGGCAGAAAGTATCTGCTGCTGTTCGGGAAGCGCAAGCCCTGGAAGCTGGCGGATGTTGGCTCTGCAGCAGATCAACCTAGCTGGAGCAAAGGTCATCCTCTAATGGAAAGAAAAACAAAAATAAAACACTCCCGTTCCACCATGAGGAGATACTGAGCTACCAGGGGGAGGGAGAGCTCCTGTAATATACCGCTGTGCCACCTGTGCTGTACAGATCTTTATGGTCCTTTACTCCTCTTTCCTCCCACAGACAAATTACAAAGTCTGAAGGGCCTGTGACAGGCCTGAGCAATAACGAAATGGGGCTACTGCTCAGCCTCTGCCTGCGGTGTGATCCAGAACCCTCCCCGCTCAGCAGTTGTTCCGTCCAGTCTTAGTCTCCTCCTGCAATACCAGCTCGTGCCCTGGCCCATAACGGGCAGCCTTCATCAACAAGAGGTCTGTAAATGATCCTCTGTTCGATTCAGTCTGGAGAGCTCAAGAGGAGCTTTGGTGTGCACAGAGACACGGGAGTGGGGAGACCTGCCCACCTCCGGCGATGCTCTTCCTGTTTGATGGAATCACTATGTCACGGCTGACGTTAAACTTACCATTTTCGTGATTGCTGTTGTCCAGCTGTGGGTCTGGCTCTGCTGTTCCTACACTGTTCCTCCATGGCGAGCAGACAGCCGAGTGCCGTGTGTGCTTCCTTGGCACGAGAGGCTTCCTGGAGAGCTGTCTGTGGCTGGTCCAAATTCCAAAACCTGGAAACTTGAATCGTTAAGCCTTGAAGTAGTCCGTCACTGCTTACTGATATACAGTGTGACATCAATGACATTAAATTCCTGTCTTATCAAGGTATGTGTATTTTTGTTATCTTATGCCTTCATGGTGCTCTGGAAGAGGGACTGAGTGGCTGTACCAGAGAAGCTGTACCAATCGGCTGTCTCCTGTGTCCTCTGGGGCTGGGAAATGAGGGCAAACAAAAGTCTGGTGCTTTGAAACGAGGGGGTACTACCAAGGCAGTCCGTCTGACCTCTTGCACAGCTCAGGGAAGGGCTGCACCATGTTGTGAAGGGTGGTTGGCACCGGATGAAGGAACCTTTTCTGGAAAACTCCAGTTCAAATGACAGGAACAATTGATTTGCAGTACCAAGGATCTGAACATCACACTTTTATTGTCAAGGAGCCATATCTTTTAGAATCTTTTTGGTTGGTGTTTTTTTTTTCTTTGTGGTTTACTTAGCTTTCATTTTTATAACTACTGTATTTAAATATAGGCCTTAAAATTCCCAGTTTTGTGTGGCTGTGCAGTTGTGTGTGTGTGGGTTGGTCAATTTTTGTAGAGAAATCTTTTCTGTTTACTGAGAGAAGACTTAGTCTTGGCCAGGTGAACCTTTGCTGTGTGGGTCCAGGATTTCAACTGAATTTTTTCATTTCCATTTTGTGGAAATTCTGTAGTCACACAAATGTCATTTACCAAGGAAATCTGATCTGTGTTTTTCTGTTGTATGGCCCTAGCATTGTGCAACACTTTTGTTGCTCTTGTTTAAGACCATAGTGCCTGTGTTCAAGTTATGGAAACAGAAAGAAACGCTTGGGCATGCTTAGGGGTGTGCACACAGTGAAACTTCTATGTGTAATGACATGAGAAACACCACGTTTTCCATTTACATCTGCATTGCAGGGTATAGGAAAAAGGGATTCCCCACTTATTAATAACTGAAAGTCCTGAGATAACTGTTGTTTGGTTAAAATGGACAGAATAGCAAATCACGCTCCTTGTTGTTCTCGTTAAAAGGGTGCTGTTTTGCAACACAAATCAGCCAATCACATGTGTTTCCATCGTAGTTCTTGGTTTTGCTTTCTGTACCTCTGCTTCTTCCAAAATCCCAGTGATTAGTATGCAAAATTTCTGTCTTTGAAGCTAAAGACATACTCTTGAGTATTGACATCAGTTATAACTTTGGTGTTCTGTTCGGCATCTTAAGAATAAAATCCCTAGCTAAATTCTAACCCTGTTATTAAGGACCTAAAGTAAAGGAGCTAACTGAAGGAAGCATCCAAATTGTGAAGCAATTATTTTCTTTTTCTTGTTGTTTCTCTTTTTTTGTTAGTTTTTGCCAGTATCACTTACTTCAATAAAGCTAGTGGCAGCTTTTAAGCAAGAACAAGTTGTACAATACATGGGTGTGTGTCTGTCCACATAAATTTCACTTCTTTAGATTAAAAACCCAATAAATGAAAACTGTCCGGATGCTCTGGTTATAAATGAAAGGCTGACTCAATGTCTGCTATGGCCATTAATGAGCCTTTCCTACAGTCCCTAATCATCTTGATTGCCTTATTGAATGAAACGTGTGACACAAACCTTGTGCAGAATCTCAATGGTACTCAAGCACTCGCTTTAGTTCTTTGTAGAGTAAGTGGTGATTTACTTCTGGCACCTTTTCAAATAGCAGCTCTTTAAATTTGTGGTCTTCAGTTGAATCTTCTACCTACACACTTAGTTTCTCAGAGCACCAGTTATCTTGAAGTTGTTAATATCCCAGCAGGTGTTAATATGAGAAAAGCCATGCCAAGCCCTTGGTCAGCATACTATTCTGCCTGCCCAACATGAAGCCAGCATACTTCCCTCAAGAGGGAATTGGCTGAGGTGGAAAACAGCTGCACAGGTTCCTACTTCTATAGCCTTTTGAAAAAAGGATCTGCATGTTTTTAACCAAAATGTTCATTATCTCTACTTAATGAAAGTTTTATTGGTAAACACCCCAGGTTTTAATCATCCCAAAGTTTTCTGGGTAGCCCATTTAAGCTGAGACTGTGGCCCTATCCTGTATCTAGTGAAGAAGTGTTATCCTGCAGCCCTTCGTACTGCATGAGTGCTATGAGCTTCCTGTTGATGTTTGCAGTCTCAGGAAAAAGCTGAAGTTTACAATGGAAGTGGAAAGGGAAATGATTGAATAAGCTTTGAAAACTAAACTACTCTTCCTCCTTCAAACAGATCCTTCTGGGCATGGCTAGAAAGACGTGGAGTACAATGGCAAGGAAGTCTACTAAACTTAAACTTCTGGTGTTCTCATACTTGGTACTGGCTATGTACGTGTTTAGTGGAACTCATTCGTGCTTGTCTGAAAATGAGAATGTTAACTAGTAGTTAACCACATTGTTAACAACTTGTAGTTTCTAGTATTCTGGTTTGAGTTGGTTTGATTTGGTTCTAGGGACAACATTGTGCAAACTTAATCCATATTGATGAAGCAGGTTTTTCTGAATGTTATTCCTTTAACAGGCTAGACAGTTAATGTTTTTAAATTGTAAACTTTGACTATATGCTTTCAGCATTTTCAAATGTGTGCTTGTCCTTATTCTTTCATTTTAGATTTTACTGAAGAAGGAGGTAACTGCTCTCGCAGATGCAAAATAATAACTATTTGGCTTGGCTTTCTGTCATAGTTTTTCTGCTTCTGTATCACCATTTCCACACGGTGCACATCTGATCAGCCCATGGGGTGCTGACATGGAGAGCTCTCATAGCTTATCTGATATTCTGGAGAGCACAATCTATAAGAACGGTTTTTCTTGTCAACAGTGTTCCCATTTCAAAAGATCAACACATTTTGTAATGTAATGAACTGGAATATATGGGTGAGAGGGCGTGTTGCGCATGGAAGCCCCAATCAAGAATTGGGCTTTGTACATACTTGTTGTTCTTCAGGAGGTTGCAGTGTAAGCAAAGCATGGGGAGAGGAAAATAAGGGACCTTGAGGGACAACGGTGAGCCATGCAGAGGGAGTAGAGAAATGGTGTAAGACAGATAGAAGGTTAAGGGGAAAAAACACCACCAAAAACAACAAGAGGAGAAAAAGAAAACTAGGGAAGGGGTAGGACAGGGAGAAGGAAAGTAAGATGCAAAATGAAAACACTGTGAGGAGCAACTTGTGCGCCACAAACAGAGGAAAATAACATTAGAGAGAGAACTGTATTGGCTGGAGATGTCCATGGTACACCTAGAGCATACCTGAAGCATTTGTGATGTTCTCAAGTGTTCTGTGTAGATTTCTAATCTGCTTCTCTAAATGCTTTAAAATGTTAAATGCATCTCATGCAGTTGGAGGAAAATGGGATTTTATTTTGGTACGTATTTATTTTTTCTTTCCTAATGTTGCAACGTACGCAGAAAAAGAATAGGATGTGTATTAGTTCAACAGGAAATCAGGACGACTTGTTTTATGTGAACGAGGGTGTTAAGTATTGTGAACTATAAAAACATTTCATTGTTAGACAAAAAGAGTTAAATGTATCACTTTTAGCAATCTTCCAAATTAAACAGCCAAGTTTTGCTCTTCCCTCCATCGACATGACATCATTTTGTTTATATTGAAAAAACTATTTCAGACATACATCTTGAGTTGGAACAGGTTATTCACTGTGGCAAGAATTCATAAAACGTTCTTAGAAGTTTTCATTTTTGTCTCAGTAAGAGGAAGTCAAAACAAACATTTTCAGGCATATAAACCATGTACTTTAAACATTGCTCCCAGTGTTGCATTTTTGGGTTTTTTGGTTTGTTTTGGGTTTTTCTTCCAAAAGCACAAAAACATTAATCAAATACATTAGTACACGGGGGAAAAATGTATGAGGAAGAAGCTGTACATCTGTACAGGAGGGTTGTCTACATTCTGTATTTATTCCAGTGATGAACTTCAGCCTTCTGTCACTCAGTACTTCGATATTTTCTATTTAAGCTTAGTTTTGCAGTTCCTTTAAAAAAAGCAGTTAACAGTCACAGTCCCTTGAGGACTGGATTACATGGATTACTTTCTCATTTTATTTCCTCCTGATAGGACACTTCTGGTCATTTTGTCCTGTTCTGCTGAAACCCGAGTCCCCCTGAATGCTGCCTGTTGGTGTTGGGATGGGGAGAGCCATCCATCCAGACCCAGCTGCCACAGCACCACTTTTCTAAGGTAAGTTGCTATAATGAGGTTAAAGCATAAAGCACCAACATGGCAAAGTGCTCTGGTAGCTGGAGCTTTAGGTGGCATCTTAATATCTTTAGGAAGCAGGCAGACCTGGCTCCACACGTGTGAGTTATAAAGGGCTCTGTCTGTGAGGATGATGCCGTGATGTCTGGTAATGGTAACCAGCAAGGCAGTGAAGTCACTTCTAAAAGTATCGCGTTGCAGTGCGGAGCTTCCTGGCGTGATGTCAGGCGGCTCTCGTGAACCCCAACTGCTCTGTAGCAGCTACAGTTATTCTTAGAGACACTTCCCATTCCTTAGGAAAAGCTACTGTGAGAGGCTTAGTTGCCTTTTATCTTTAGAAGCGAGCATTTAAATGTTGGACTAATTTGTAGCTCATTCGCAGCTCAGCTGCAGCCCTGCCAGCTGCGCTGGGATCAGTGACAAGCCTTTCTTCTGCCTCCAAAGCACACTTGCAGACAGTTCCAGGGCCTAGGAGCGCGTTGCCCCAGAGGCGACTCGCCTTTTTCACAAGCATGTAGCTGCCTGGGGGAGTTTTCCAGAACAAGTAGAATATTAGGTGTTGCCTAGCAAAGAGAGACCTTGCACACGTGTAGAAATCTTACTGGCTTCACAAGCGTTGGATTGGCAGACCAATTGCTGGGGACCAGTTGCTGGGGACCACCACTCTGTTGTGTTTGGAGATGGAGAGGGGCTGGTGACCGTCAAGTTAAGTATTGCCTCAGCGGTGCCATGCAGCTTAGCGGCAGAGGCGTGAGCTGCCCAGCCAGGCAGCAGAAGGGGACGAGGAAAAACCTCTATTCCCTCAAGGGATGTTGATTCAGAACGGTAAGGAGCAATATATATTTAACCAAAGCATCTTTTCTCTTGTTTGGATGGCCACCCTTGACGCTGGGACAGCATTCTTACAGGACTTAGCAGAACAGCAGAATTAGACAGCCTCTCTTGTGTGTTGGACCACAAGGAAAAAAAGTTCTTTTTGGGTGGAGATCAGAAAATTAGTTAATGAGACTGAGGTAGGAATTAGTAATAACTACACTGGGAGGCATCTGGCTGTGCAGCTTAGCAGTCATTTGGCGGTACAGAGCGTTGTTCCCACGTTTACAGAGAGGCCTGTTGTATTCTTTATTCTTGTCCCACCCATCTCTTCTGGTTTTGGGGAATGAGGTTGGGAATGTGTTTGCCCTCACAGATTTGGAAAGTTGGTCTGTCCATTCTTGCAGTCTAATGAATAATAAATACACTTACTCAGAAGCCCAGCAGCCTCCCCTTTTCAAGCCCCCCCTGCCAGCCACGGTTGGGCTGGTTGAGCTGGTTGCAGACTTTACCTGTGTTTTGGAGAAGTGTGTGGTGGCAGCTGGGCAAGCCCTGGGGCAGCAATTCCAGGCACAGGCCTCCCCGGACTGTGACGCCTTGGCTGGCAGAGGGCAGGAAAAGGCAATGGGTCCAGCCCTGACCTGGCAGTGCGATGAGCCACCACCCTGTCAGTTTTACTTCATTGCAAAAATAAACAAATCTTACTTTCGTAGATGTACGTTCGTATGAGGCTCCCCATCTGAGGGAACAGAAATGAACTAGCACCTTGGTCTCTTGGCACAATCCGTTTAGCCTGAACAGTAAACAAAGATATGCTTAAGAGAAGAATATTTGTCTTAAATTTGCCAACCGTTTTGTTGGGGTTTTTTTTAGTTCAGGAGATTTCTCCTTGTTTACACCACTGTTAACTTCAGTCTATCTTATAGGCACAAAAGATGCTCCTTTTCAGTCCTATTCTTCTTTTAAGATACAAGAAAGTGTGAAGGAGTAAAAACAACCAATCACTCGCTGTTAACATGAGCTGCTGAAGTGATTATATTAGTTCTCGATAACTGTCCAGATGCTCTAAGCACCGAGGTCTCACCGCCGGCTGGGAGATTCCCATAGCAAGCGTCAGTAGTAGATAGTGTGAGAAAAAGAAACATGATCAGGGCTCTTCTTAAAGAGAGTAAAATATACACCCAGCAGGGATGAGAATATCCTAGAAACAAACAGCAGGGAGCCAAAACAAGGAAGAAACAGTGCAGGAAATGGAGTTACAATTCTGATTTTACCAGATTAGCGGAAGCCGAACAGGGGAGAAACCAGAGGATTTCTGTGAAAGCAGGAGAGCACCATGTTAGATTCACCCTTGACCAGTAAACCCAGTCTTCGCACTGGGTCTGTGTGAAAGAGCAGAAGAGGCGTAGAAGTTAGGAGTGAGATGTCAGCTCATCATGGAATAGTTGGTTCCTTTCTTATTTAATTTTTCTTTTCTAAACTTTCATCTTTTTTTTCAACTTCAGGTCAGTTTATTTTTAAACTAAGAAACTGCTCTTTAGAACTGAACCTGCAAAAAAAAAAAGTTGTTTGCTAAACTGGCCCAGTTTCATTAATAGCTTTGGTCTTTCCTAAGCAATGTTTTTGAACTTTTTTTTTACTGAAACATAGTTCTGGCAGCTCTGTATTTTCTTGTATTTTCTCGTAGTGACACTTTTGGGCTTTTATTAATTATTGCAATTCAAGTGCAACAAATACAGAACTAAGTGAGGCTTTAAAAGCGTATTACTCTTAATTAAATGGAAACTTTGAAGACACTGGTTGAACTAAGTGAGATTCACCAAGGGCAATAAATACATTATATCTACTTAGTGTTTTAAGCAAATTTTAATTCTGTCTCTAGCGAAATTAATTTGATTTTCAAAATGAGGAAAGGGGGTGGAAGTAATGGGAGTGTAAGGTCAACGAGTGATCCTATAAGCACCTTGAATTGGCAGGTGGAGTGGAGCAAATCGTGAGATGGAAGGGAAAGGGAGATTTCTCATTAGGGTGCCATGTTAACCTGAAGTGATTGAAGTGTGAGGCCCTGTAGGAGCTGATTTTTCATTTCTCCAGAAATCAGGGCATGTGAGCAAAACTAGGAGAAGGAATTAAACTAACAGAGGACTCTCAGCCCTACTGTGTCATGGGTCTTGGGACTTAGGCAAAGTCAAGCTTCCTGAATAAAACTTGGAAATTGGTCCTTAGTATGTTTAATTAAAGAGGAGATTGAGAATTATTTAAATATAATTTAAAGTGATTTAATGAAAACCAATATTTGAATATAAGGTTTAATTTCCCTGAAAATAAATTATGGCTAAGGATGAGAAACTTTACACGTAAATCCAGTGATTTGGAGACCTCTGCATGGAAGGGGAGCTGAACGCACTGCGTCTTCGCAGCCCTCGGAGGACTGGCCCTGACGGCTGGTGTGCTGGATGTGCGTGCTGGACACGTACACTGCTGCGTCTGCTGAGCTGTACGAGAGTGGAACAATATTACAGGCTGTGTAATAGTAAGACTTCCATTTTCCCTGGAAGAACGAGGAATCTGTGACATACAGTTGATTGCTGAATAGGGAATATGATTAATGCTATTGAATTGAGGAAGTGTTTGGTCTAAGAATGGTTACTTAAAATTGGTTACTTTTCTCCCCATTTTTATTTTATTCTTTCAATTCTTTGTTTTAGAGTACTTTTTTTTTCTGGCCTCCAACTTTCATAAGAGATGACTAGAAGAAATACATAAAATAATTTTAGAATGCATTTTAGTTGAATTTTGGATACACTTAATGGAAATTTTCACAAGAAATGTTTTGAAACATTTTTGCCACAAGATACATTTAAGAAAAATATTAAATACTAAAAAGAAATAGAATATATGATTTGTCATATTTTGTAGACCTAATGGACACAATTTTCACACAGGAGGCTTTTTGTGGGTTGAAAACGGGTTCTGCTGGCTGTGCTGGGCTCAGGAGTCAGGACTCAGCAAATTCCCTTTGGCTGTCTTCAGTCTGCTGCTGTTACAAAACTTTGAGAGCTCTTGCTCTCAGCACTTCTGTGAATGTTTTAGGAAATGTGTGTATTGTTTCAGAGATGAGGAAGGCAGTTCTTTGTCCAACAGCTTCACTGAACAGTAGGGAATCGCAGTCACTTACAGATAGGGAACTTGGATAAATAAAGGGAAGACTGTGTCCGCATGCCACTGCAGGGTAGAAGACACCTACGCTGCCTTTTCTTCTTTCAGAAAGAGCAGGAAAAATTAACCAAGCAGGGAGTTAGCCAGGAGAGTTGTGCTGTCAGCACTCTCCAGCTTCTGGAGCCTGAGCAAGCTGGCTTGGATACCTCTGTGCAGCACCGGGCTGTGGTGTGTGCATGCATTTCTGCAGTCATAATCTGAGTTAAGCCACCGTTCCTGCGTCCACACTAGCCTCCTCACTTTCCCAACTGTCTTATTTGTCTCTTGTCTTGTTTTACCCATTGATATTAAATGTTCCTTCAGGCAAAAAGTGCGATAGAAAGCCAAGTCACCTGTGGTATAGGTATTGAGTTTCTGACCTAGAGCAGCACATAAGAAGGAAAGCCTTTAAAGTCTGCTGTATTTGAGGGAGCAGGTACCTGTTATTTTTTAGCCATCAAATAGCTCTTTTTATCCTGAAAATACTCACATTTAAATACAATGAGGGAGGACTAGCATAAACACAGGAAAACATTTTGTGTGGTAATATGAAGTATTTCAAAAGAAACCTGCAGTGCATAATTCTTCACCAAGCAGAAGCTGGGGTAGAATTCTCTGCCTCTCATAAATGCGAAATTAGTTCACTTCTTTTCTTTCTTTTATGGTGTTGGCAATTATTCAGTGCACCATAAGCCCCGTGTCCTAAATTTCTTGATTCATGTCTAAACAGTGCTTCTATTAGCTGTACCCTAATTAATCCTTTTGTGCCACAAGTTGAATTTGCCCAGCATGCTTTTCATTGCCAGGAATGGATGCATGCACCAAATCTGCTGATGCCAAAGAGGTAACGTGTATTTAACACGCATCAGCACTCGCTCTCCCTTTTATAATTGCTGATTCTCCCACACTTAATAATACACTACTAAGTTAAGGTTATACACAGCTCAAGCAGTGCTAACTATCAGGGTGTGTGGTTATTCTATAATAACCACATTTTAAGGGTGTGTTTCAATTTTACAGGGCAGTCATTTACTTCAAATTACTTTGTCATTTCTTAAAGTCGTTGTGTAATTCTTTTATTAAAGGAAAAGAAAAAAATATAATTTGATTTTTAAAGATGCGTTAAATAACACTAATTATAATGCTTAGCTCTTAGCACGTTTTTCATCCTCAGTGCTTTATAGCTATTTTGATAATTAATTTTTACAACATCCTTGTGGTGAGCAACTAGCTGCACCTCTGCCTGAAAGTTAGGAATGCTGAGGCGAGTGGTTTGCCCAAGATGACTGTGATTTGCCCAGGAGTTGGTTTTAGAGCCAATACTAGTATTTGGTTGTTTATGACTGCCGGGTCATGCACTCACAAATCAATCTTTCCCCCAAACCATATAAATAGTCTCAAGAATTAGTTCATCTTTAAAACAGATAACAACAGAGCCTTAAAATGGCAAAAGTCAGCTCTGTGATCAACAGAATCCTGGCTGTGCGAAGGAAGATTTGCTTCTAAACAGCTCCACTTGAAAAATAAAATTCCCGTACACCACTGGTCTTTGGAGGCAGCAAAAATTCACGTAAATGTCCACCAGTCCTTTTCTTGAAGTTTCATCAGCTAATTAGTGGTTGTGAGGCAGTAATCCGTGTTTCCGTTGCCTCCTTTAAGGCCTTTTCAAGCTTCAATCTAACTACTAGCTCTCGGCCTGTGATTAAATTTCTGAGCTGCCTTTAGTCCCAAGAGCGTTCAGTGTAGTAAAAAGAAATGTCTTCACCTGCGGGCTTCTAACAGGTTAGGTACCAAGGAAGGGAAGACGTTTCCTCTGTCATTTGTAGATGCACCATCCTTGATGGAGGAGAGGTAGTAAACGGAAAGTGAAATGACTGAAACGGGAGCAGCTAGATGCTGAGGACTTCTGAAATAGCAGGCCATCATATTTAGACAAACATACAGAGTAGAAAGCCTTTTTAAAATCAGTTTATCCAGACAACAACTTGAAGAAAAGCTTACTGGGGAACAGTTTTATCAATATTGTTAATTTTCTTGGAGTGTTGATAATACTGGGATATATTAATACACACGTGTATGTGTGTATATATATGTAGTATTACATTCCAATAGTGTAATATAATATAATGTATCTATGAAATCACATGATTTTATAAGACTCAATTTCCATTTATTAAAAACATCAGTCTGAAAATGTCTTAAACATGCAAGAGGTTAACAGTGCTGGAAGGCAAGTTAGAACTACTCACAACTTTTAAATACTTGTGTTTGACAGTGTTGTGGATATATTTATTTTCTGAATGTGGACTGGATAATATTATACCCACATTTATCACACCTGGATCATTTTTAACTGCTCAATCTTTCTTGTTTGTTGATTGTAGCTTTGGTTCCAGCACTGAGGGCATTCAAACTGTATCCTCGTTTCCCCAAATTTTAAAGTTAATCACTCTTAAACTTCGTGCACAGTTATCTTTGACTTGGGTATTATGTTAACACTGCAAATAGTAAATAATCATTTAAAAGGAAAAGGTGACTCTTGTCATTAGGACCCAAAGGTCCTAATCCTCCCGTGGGATCATGATGCAACACTTACCTAACATGCTGTAGTTGGCTTCAGAGGAGTTTTGTGCAGGAGCGCAGTCTAAGACAAGCCTCCTTCAGGAGCACAGCCTTAAAAATGCAGGGGTTTGGCACTGATAGGGGTTTTTTGTCAGGGCTTCGGCACTAATGGTGGTTTGCGACAATATAAACTTCAAGGACTTTACGGTAAGACAAAAAGAAAACTGTAAAATACTGCTGGCATTGACTTGCTGAAAGACTGTGCTTTGTGTTTATTTGCCATAAACAAGAAGAAATATTTACTTAATACCAGCATCTGAAAGGCTGATGCTGTTTCCCTGAGAGTTCAAATAGAGCCTCACCAGAGGCTACCTTGTCGAAATCTGCTCAACCAACCTTTCTTTAAAAACACTGCTTACTGTAGCTCAGTTTCTGGCCTACCCTACAAAATTGCAGTCTCTGGTAAAGTTAAAAGGATGATTCATACACCTGGAGAAGGAATTGAATATTCAAGTCACTTGTCAGGCTGGCAGGTTTAAATTATATAACAGGAAGCTTTCTATTCATATGTAATGTAACTGAATCACCACTTCTTTATTGATAATTCATTATATGTTGCTACTATCACTCTGCAGCTCTGAAATGCTTTTTGCTATAATGATTTTATACCGTACTAGTATAATGGCCTTCTGACTGTGTCAATCAGCACTACTTGCGTGTACAATAATATTATTCTGCAATCTGTCTTGGGAGAATGCTTAAAAGCTTTCTCTCATTTTCTCCATTTAACTCATGTATTATCTGAGTTTTTACATTAAATGGCCATACTTAATATCCCATGACATGTCACCTATTTTCTAGGGAGGATACTGATACAGTACTTACCAATTCCAGAATCTATACTAATCAAGTTACGCCTGCCCACTTCAGCCAAGAGCAGTTAGTTCAGTGCATCAGCATTTAATCTGGAGGAAGAACTTAGGAGAAGGAACAAAAACAATGTGAACTGTCGTTGGCTAAATGTGGGCATGGTTGATGCAATTTGTTTTGTGGAGAGGGATTAGAAGGTACTGAAGTCAAGCTGAGGTACAGGGGTCAATTTATATACAGATTTATTGCCAGAACTCAGCCTACACTGGTAGCACATTTATAAAGACAAGGCCTAATCCAGCAAATATTTATGCTATTTCTGATATGCACTTTGTGGTAGGTACTTCTGCTAAATGACACTTCTTGGCTGTAAAATTAAATGTGTGTGCAAAAGTAACAAACTTGGTCAGACTTTACAGAGTTCAGTCCCAGTGCAGATAGCAACCATAGTTTTGCGTTGAAAGACTGCCTGGGAGTCCCAAATAGTTACTGTAAACCCCTTCCATAGTCAGGTTAATGTACTGGAAATTTTAAGGCTTGAAATGCCGGCTGCTGAACACAAAATCCTACATTGGAACTAGTGCCAAGGCATTTAATCTCTTTGACATAGACATTTTCCCTAAAAATACTGGATGCACTTAAATCTTATTTGTTGTTTGATTCAGTCAATTCCATGGTGTAACTAACTTCTATGTTAAAGAATGAAAGACTATTTACCAAACAGTTCTGAAAATTTAATGTCTCAAGGGCAGCAGGTGTCCATTTACATTAACGTTTGATTATAATATAATCCCATCTACTCTGCATACGAGAACTTCAGGCAAAGTTAATGCAGCAAGCGTGCAGTCTCCAAGTACAGGCAGAATTAATTTGCTCAGCCACACAAGAAGAATGGCAAGGTGGAAAAGCAGTGGTTTAATTAGGCCACAGCCTTATTAACTCATAGGACAATAAATTGTGCAGTTCACGTTGTCATTCTTTCCTTGGTCTATTTTTGAGCCAACTCTCCTTGGGAATTGGATATTCCTGTCTGGGTACTTGCAGCTGTAAATGGAGACTTTTAGTTGTAGAGCTCATACGAAGGTGCAGGAGAAGATCCTAAACAGTCAGGCAAGGATGTAAGTATTTTTGTGACTTGTGAATGGGAATATGCGTCATAATGTGTAGGTAAATGGCTTTTCTTGCTTTTGCTGACAAAACAGCACCCACTTGGGCCTCTCCTAACCTGGGAGCTGGGCCCGCCCAGCATATTGGCAAAAATCATGAGGAATTTCCTGTACTAGTGTACATTTGGCAGGAAAAAATCCATAGGCAAACTGCGTAGTTCCATGTTCAAAGTTGAGAAATTGTCATAGAAACCTCTCATGGTTTGTTTTCTTTTGTCTTTGTTTCCTCCGCCGTGTTAACCTGCCAGCCTTGCTTTTGTAGCCCCTCACGGGCTTCCAGAAGCTCTCAGCACATAGGGCTGCCTGGGTGGCGTAGGCATTGTCGCGTCACAGGTCCATACCTTGTCCTAGTCTGGGTTTCTGGTTTTACCTGAGCACAAAATTCAACCTAAATGATTTTGATTTCCTCCAGCAATAGCAGTGACAACACTGAACAGAGACAGCACCCTCTACGTTTCGGTCTCATGGTGTTTTGCAGAGGCAAGCAAGCAGCCAAAACAAGCAGCGTTACTGTCATGGTTTAACCCGTCTGCAACAAGCACCACACAGCCGCTCGCTCAGCCTCTGCTCCCAGTGGGGTGGGGGAGAGAACTGAAAAAAAATCTCGTGGGTTGAGATAAAGAGAGTTTAATAGGATAGCAAAGGAAGAGAGAATAATAATAATAATGATAATAACAGAATATACAAAACAAGTGATGCACAAGGCAATTGTTCACCACCCGCTAACTGATGCCCAGCCCGTCCCCGAGCAGTGATCCCTCCCCGGCCAACTCCCCCCTGTTTCTATACCGAGCGTGACGCCATATGGTATGGAATATCCCTGGGGCCAGGCTGGGGCAGCTGTCCTGGCTGTGCCCCCTCCCAGCTCCTTGTGCCCCTCCTGGCTGGCAGAGCAGGGGAAGCTGAGAAGTCCCTGGCTTAGTATAAGCACTGCTCAGCAACAACTGAAACATCAGTGTGTTATCGACATTATTCTCATACTAAATCCAAAACACAGCACTATACCAGCTACTAGGAACAAAATTGACTCTATCCCAGCCGAAGCCAGGACAGTTACCTGTAGCCCTGGAACCAGAGTAAATGATTTATACAGCCTCAGAAGGCTGTAGCAGCAGTGAGACCAAAGTATAAAGTTTAGTGGACATGGGCAGCTTGTCATGATGGGTGTCAGCCCCAACTCCATCCGCAGCATTCAGACCTCCTGTAGGCTGCCACTGGTCTTTTACTCCATGCCTGAAGGCGGTAGGACCTGCCACCACCCTCCTCCCAGCGCTTTGCTCTAATCCTTGCAGTATGTTGTCCCGCAGAAATACAGTGAGTGTCTTTTGCTTCTAAAGTACGCTGTAATTATAATTTTACAGTTTTGTTGTAACATGCAGTATGTGTTTGATTGCCTTGGTATTAGTATAACTAACAACCCAAAGAGGAAATAAGGCTTACTTATGGACAAGTTAAATATAAAAATGTAAAATAAAGGGATAAGGGACTCCAGGCAGAAAGTTCTTAGGAAAAAAAATTATTGGTTTTCTTTGAATGTGTTTATTTTGTAATTCAATAGAAATAAACAGTTACTATGGCAACTGTCGTATCAGAGGTGACACACGGAGCAAGGAGGATGCGGTATACTTACCAATTAGTGGAATGAGTTTTAGTATTTTTAAAGAGACATTTTGCCTGCTAATGTGATGATACATCTTAACTTGGCCTTCGAGGAAAGTTAGAGTTTGCTCCCGTACATCCTCTTGGCAGTTGCATTAGCTATTGCTTCTTGATGTTGAACCCCTCTTTCTGGTGTCCTCTTCTTTGAAGGGTCTCGCTGCTCCTTGGGCAGCCAGCAGCTCACAGGGTCCGTCGTGGGGAGGCCACCCCGTCCGCGGGGACGGAGTCCCAGGCCTGGCAGTCACAGCTCGCCAGAAGGTGGGGAGGAATAATAATTTACGCTCTTGTGACACCCAAGATGGTTGAAGCACATTACTAGTGTTAATTAATCCTTGCAACAGTCTGATGAGGTAGGTAAGCATTATTACCCTAGGTTTTCTGTTTATTGTGGGGGTGTGGGGGTGTGTTTTGTTTTGGTTTTTTACTATTTTTAATACATGAGGCAGCTGAAGTTTGTTTAAGTGTTTTCAAGGTCAGGGAGAAGTGGAAGTAAAGAGTCCCTGGTTTCCAGCCCTGCATCCTGGCCAGTATTCAGCTCTCCCAGTTTTTCTTTGCTGAACTCCTCTTGTACCCCTTTTTCTTATTATAAGAATATTGTTAGTATGGTCTTGAAAAAGTAAAATGCTGTAGTGCACCAGGGGTTATTTCCTTTTCATTTTAGTTTTTGTTTTCAAAGGACTTGGAAACAGAACAGCACAGCAGCTCTCATGCATATACAAATTATAATCATATGTATGCCACATTTTCAAGATTTGGGGTTTTCTTCCCTCTTTTTTATTTTCTTTCGGGAAGAAGGGGGGCATTTTGGTTGCTCTGCAGGCAGTCTGTATATGTGTAAAATTATCCTCATACTGCAGGGTAGTTCAGAGTGTCATATTTAATCTGTGTATTCATGTGTTGTATAATTTTCATATAAACGTGCACACACACATCTACTTTAAATTTTTTGCATATATATTTGTATATATTTTATACAAATGCACACGTACACGTATGTTATTTCCATCACTGGCTATAGCACATAGGACTATTGACTGTGCTCTTTTTCTTCCCTTTAAAGAGCATTCGTGCCAGTGAATTTTATTTGTTTGTTTATGTCATCTCTGCAAGAGACAACCTTTACCAATATAATTTTTACTCCAGCACCACATTCACAGAAGGTTGTGTTTCAAAGCTGACATATTTCCCCTCCCTAAAGAAGAAATGCAGTGCTGCAATTTGTCTTTTTAACTAAGCTATGTGGGTCTGGGTAGCATTAAAAAAAAAAAAAAAAAACCCAAACAAAAAAAAAAGTGTTGTCCTTGTCACCTGCCATTTTTCTAGCCGACTTGACACCCCCAGGCTTCCCAACAGCTCTTTCCAGCAGGAGCTGTCTCGGAGCTCTTAGCATCACCAAATAATTGAGGTTGTCACATCTCTTGTTCATTGTTTTTTCCAAGCCTGGAAAAAATGCAAATATTTCATTGTAGTCATTAATTTTCCCATCCTTTTCTTCAAGCATCTCATTGGTTTGATCTGATGAAAAGGGCTGAAGGCATTATTGCAAACACAGTGGCATCCAGGTTCTGCCTATAGTGGGGAAGAATCTCATCAGATAAAGTCTCAGGGAGGTCATCAATCACAGTTGCTGACAACCATTTTGCCTTCGTTTGTTACAGATGTGAACATGCTTAATTATTTGTAGTGTAATTAGTTCATGAAATGTCAGGAAATGTCAAACTGTGTTCACAGCACAGATTTTTGCAGCAAAGAGCAATGAGAGCAAGTGTCAGTGGGAGACGTGGAGGACTGATGGGGGGAACTGTGTCTGCAGGCAAATGAGGGAA